>JAGDYQ010000040.1:4013306-4286714 GCA_021962125.1 Bulinus truncatus
TACATGGTAAATTTCTTTAAAAAATGGATTTATTTTTTATAGATAAACAATTATTTATTTAGCAAATATATGAATCAACTGGTTAGGAATTAATTATTTATTTTTTGTTTCAGCTGTTGTCCAATTGTGTGTTTTATTCACATTATTTTATATGTATAGGCTTAAAATATGTTACATCAGTGGGGCAGATTAGTTTTTATCAAGTTTTAATAAGCTGTCTCAGAGAATATTTTTTTTTTAAATACACTTTTGGCAATAAACTTTGATAAGAATTTATTTATAAACCATTTAAATAAAGTGACTCTAAATATTGGTTTTGCATGAACCATCTAAAATTGCAGTGAGAATTTTTTATCAAAGTTTTAGATGTATTGATATTCAGTGCCTTTCTCTAGTAATAGCATCCCAACTTAAGAAATCATATATCTTCATATTCATTCTTTTTGTAAAAGATAAGCTAATGTTCTACTAAACCTGGGTGAAATTTGTTTCACTAATTGACAAAGAGATAGAAAAAGAAAGTTTTTTTAAGGGATCATTTTGATTAATTATTTTCGCTAAATTTTGATCTAGCTTTTTATTACCATATATTTTTTAAATGATTTTTAAAATAAGAATTCAAAGCTAGTTATTATCTAAATTGTAAATTATATTCATTGTAAAATAATTTAATTTTTTTAGTTTCTGCTGTAGCCACAGAAGATATTCACTAAATTTACTACACTTATTTATTGAACAATATGAAATAATTCATCCTTTTGTGTACTATTTGATGTTGTAGATCTCTGTTAGTTCAATGGCTGATGTATTACTTGAACAATAATAGTGTGAGCAGTGCTGCATTTTTTTTTACTTATGTCAAACATTTTAGTTGGCATCAGTTTTGTTGATCCTTGTTGCATAATGGAGGTATGAAGGTGTTAAGAATAAATCTGTCAAATAACCATCTCATGTAATGTTTTTATTTTTTTAATATAACTGTGTGTGTGATAGCTAAAAAGATAATTTAAAAACTAATCTGTTAATAAAAAATAAACAAGAGACAGCAAATGCCATGCTCACTTTTTTCAATTTTTATGTTTTTACATTTACTTAATAAAACCAATCCCAGTGTGAGTATTTCATAGGACAGGCACATTGTTTTGAAGAACCCAATTCACAGAAGTAGTGGATATATAGACAGGGCACAACAAGACTGTCTCAACAATGGCATAACTTGTTGTCTTTTTCAGAATGGTTTTCTGTTGAGATTTGGGACAAATGTCTGACAAAAATATTGTGATGTCCATTTCAATATTGTAATAGTTGGTGGGTAATGAAGTAAGCACTTTCTGAAGAAAAAAGAAAACACTGGGTTAACAAGATGTAAACTTAGTTTTCCATTTCTTTTTCATAGTTTTTTCACACATACATAATCGGCCAAGAGTCACTTAAATGTCTCAATACAGTGTGCCAAAATAAAAAAAATAGTCTCTATAAATTATCACAACATGTCTCTCAACCAGATCATGTCACAAATGTGCATCATTATTACTTGAAAAAAAATACAAAATATAGTGACAACCAGTTTACTGAATATGAAAAAGTTACAACTATAAACATCATTGGGGAGATACACAATATGGAGGAATTAGAAGCATAGATTTAGTGCTGGGTACTTTTGAAGATCTATTATTTAGCCAATTAAACTTTTAAATACAAATGATTGCCACTCTGGCTTAGAGCAGGTACAAATACAAGTTAGTGAATTTCATAATATACACCTTTTCGATCCATGTAAACTTATTTACATCATTCTGTAGATCAGGTTGCAAAATACTATAATAATATCAGTCTGTCCATTGGTTGCAAGATACTAAACTGATATCAGTCTGTCCATAAGGTTGCAAGATACTAAACTGATATCAGTCTGTATACCAGGTTGCAAGGTTCTATATTGATATCATTCATTACATCAGGCTTCATGATACTGTAATTATATCAGTCTGTATACCAGGTTGCAAGATATCATAAGTGGTTTGAAAAGCCATCATGGGGAATGGTTGTGACTAGAGCTGCTGTTCGATTAAAAAAATTGATGGAAATTAGCGCATAATTACAAATTTATCACAAATTAAAGCGCATTTTAATCGGTACGATATAATTCATTTATTTGTATTCAAACAAGTTTTTCATAACATTGGCATAATAAACAAGTCAGGTTTACAAAATAGTTCTTATTAATCGTCATCTATTAAGCATTAGCATATATGTCTATTGAATTAGTTATTCAGACCAGTTCATTGACATCTATCAATCAAATTAAGGGATGCGAGTTGTTTTTAATCAACGATGCCAAAGGTTTTTTTTTCCCCAAATGTACTTTCCAAACTCAGCACCTCTCGCCTCCATCCCTGTCATATTTTATTACACTAATGTACCCGCCCCCTCCACTTCTCATCTTAAAATATAAGACACACGTGACATTTCTATCTTATATGCACTTTTTCTTTTAAAATAATAGTATAGCCAGAAAGAAGTCGCTTACTTATTATTGACCCGTTTTTTTTTTCTTGATTTTTACCTCCTTTCCCTACCTGATCCCATTTTTTAAATATTTCACAGCATGTAAGCCTAATTAAAGAGCTATTTACTGATGTAATAAATGTAAGCCTAATTAAAGAGCTATTTACTGATGTAATAAATGTAAGCCTAATTAAAGAGCTATTTACTGATGTAATAAATGTAAGCCTAATTAAAGAGCTATTTACTGATGTAATAAATGTAAGCCTAATTAAAGAGCTATTTACTGATGTAATAAATGTAAGCCTAATTAAAGAGCTATTTACTGATGTAATAAATGTAAGCCTAATTAAAGAGCTATTTACTGATGTAATAAATGTAAGCCTAATTAAAGAGCTATTTACTAAAAGAATATTACTAGAAAAAATATCCTTCATTTTCTGAAGCTTTCATTTTGAATTTTCTTTTTTTTATAGCAATGACCTATAAACTTTACCCTCACATTAGACTCTTTAATCATTAATGTCACTAATGAGCTGCTGTGGCAAGCCAAATTTGAACATTTACAAACTGTTATCATTAATGAGCTGCTGTGGTGAGCCAACTATGAAAATTAACATTCATCACAACTCAAATTACTGACTGAGAGATGGTCAACTATTTTAAGCTGTTTTTAAATAAACTTAATTAGCAGAAAAAGCTGATAATATAAAATGATACATTTATTACATTATAATATAATAACAAAGACAGTAAAATGTCTGCACAATAATTATTATTTCTTTAAGAAAGAAAAAAAACTAGAAACTTTTAGAAATTTTAAAAATGGAGAGTCGTTAAGATTATTCTCAATAAATAAAATATTCAAACTTAAAGATTTTATTATTAAATTGTGCAAAAAACCTGATTTAGAATATCTATCTATTGGTAGAGTTTTAAATCTGACGGAGTCATTTTAAATCTGATAGAGTCATTGTACATCTGATAGAAGAGTCATTGTACATTTGATGCTATAAGAAAGTTTGAAAATGTATGCTGAAGAAAATCCACTGGAAGAGATTTTAGTAATGACAGAATATAGTTTTTTTTTTTGCATAAAATTCCTTTGAGCATGGGATTATAAACTTAACACAAAATGTTTAAGTTAAAAATTTATTGATTTACATTTAAGACTTTCATTTTTATAGACATGTACCTCAAATTATATATACATTGGCTGTGCTCGATTGAACCTCTACTTTTTTTTTCAAGTAATAATCACTTGTCAGGTTATTACATATTCATACATTTACATTTTTGAATATGATATCACTCAAAAAATTCCTGCTAAAACAAATTATTTACATAAGTCTGGACAAAGACCAACTTAGAATGTCAAATAATACTGAAAGAAATTCATTTGAAGTTTTAATGCATAGGCAGAATTCTAGTACATGTATCAGTCTTATACTTCATTAGTTTTAAAAAATCAACAGTTTCAAGTGTTTGTCAACAAAGGACCATGTAGCATGGCGCTTGTCACTGGCCATTCATCGGGTTTGTACTGTTTGGCTTCCACCTCCTCTTCTGAAGGTGTTTTTGCCACATGAATGGGCATCTGCTGACCTGTGATACTCAACAGTTTCAGCTCCAGTGGACCCAATTTTAAATAATCCTGAATAATTGAAAACATATTTTCATAATTAGACTTTTCCTAACACTGTATCATGAGAAAATGACAAAAACTCCAAATGAAAAATGTATATGAAAGTGAACCTACATCAAAGTCTTCTTCTTCAAAGTAATAATTCTCATAAATCCCACTCTCTGAATCTGACATCAAGTTTTCTGAAGTACACAAATATTAATTAAAATTAAAATTTTCTTTGACGCAATGCACATTGAATAATATTATTTTAAACAGAGCTCAAGAATTTTATATCTCATTTTATTCCTGTGTACAGTGCACAGAATTTAAACAAGAATTTATGCAGATATCTAAACAGCAACAACAACACTAAGTCGTACAAGTGGTAATAAATTGCATAAAATTACTGATGGACTTTATGTACAACTGATATTTATTAACACAAAATTTCTGATATTCATTGACAAAAACTACAGGTGCACTGAACTATGTGCAACTGACATCTATTGACACAAAATTACTGATGCACTAAGCTCATTGAAAAAAAAAGTTTTCAAACTTACCGTCCACTTCTTTTTCTTCTTCTTCATCTTCTGTAGATTTTTGTCTGGAGATTATGGACAACACTTTGTCCTCAACAGCTTTTTGGATTGCACTCTTTGGACGAGCTAAAGAATAAAAAATTTTGTATCATAAAGTACAGCAGCTAATGTTTAAGAATTTAAATATACTTCATAAAGGTTGAATTATAATAATATTAAATGTATTCATTCATTTAGTCCATGACAATTTTGTTATTGGTATATTTAATAAAGGTTTAATTATAATAATATTACATCTCCTCTCTGTTGAGTGATCATAATTAGTTCTAATGCTACATATAGGTTGGCTCATTTCAATAGACCTGTACAGCCTGTATTACATAATGAAGCTGATATTACAGATTCTCCATAAATTATTAAGTCTGGTCATGGTTTACAAACTGTATCAATCCTATTGTGGATTAAGCTGTCCAGCTACTGTCTCTGGTCTCCAGCATTTATCCATCCAGTAATTAAACAATGCGTGGTCACAAGGGAAAGAAAAATACCAAATAAGGACAATTTGTTTGTTTATTATATTGTCTACTGTGGTGTTGATCCATTATTTCTCTGTGTGGTGTTGACCAACTATTTCTCCATGTGGTGCTGAAAAACATTTAGTTCAATGTTGTCTTTGAAGCGCAGGTTATAGAAAGCTCTTTCACATGTGGATATAGTTCCTTGCATTATCTTTCTTTGAAATAAGTTGAGGAACAACATCAGCAAGTCCTGTGAAACACTTAATGCTGACAGGAACAACACTCCCAGCTTATTGTACAGTAGTACTGCACAGACAGTGTGTTTAAACAGTGTCTTAACATCTAGGATCAGACCTTCCTCCATGCTTCAATTCCACATGACACAACAAAAGCTGTCAACCTTAACTCCAGCACTCCAGCAATACCAGAGAATGGATGGTTGAGGGATGTAGAACCTGAGGGTCCAGAGTCCAATCTTCAGTGAGGTTGATCAAATTACCCCCCCCCCTCCCCCCCAAAGTCCATCCAACCTAAAATGCACACTGGACTTTATTTGGGGACGTAAAGTTGACTAGGCATTGTGCTAACCACACTATCCTTTTATATGATGTGACTATAGAAACTAAAGGTCAAAGGAAATTTATTTTACAACTAACATAAAACATTGTTTCAACAATAGCAAGATTAATAATTAAATAAGCTGAAAAAAAAAATATATATCTAAAGCCAACCTGTAATGGATCTATTGACTAACTCTTCAATATTTTCTTCAGACAATGGAGCCAATTGACTTAAATCCATCTCTAGAATACCTGAATGCTCCAAGTTTTCAGAGTCAGATATCTGAGTCATATAAAATGACCTAAAAATATTTGAGAGGCGAAAATGAGATGAAAACTTGTATGAGCTTTTCTTTGAAATTTATTTTTGTGTGTATATTGTGTATTGTGTGTATATTGTATATTGTGTGCATATTGTATATTGTGAGCATATTGTATATTGTGTGTATATTGTATAATATTGTGTGTATATTGTATATTGTGTGTATATTGTGTTATAGGTTATTGAAGTTTTCAAATAAGTCAAATTCAAGTAAATCTAAAACAAAAAGCTGAAAAATTCATCAGCAATTAACAGTCTAATTAATTTAAAAAGAAAACACATACATAAACCCCATTAAATTATATTATCTAAAAATGCATAAATCTAAATATTTTGAAATCATTAAAAATGCCTGATGTGTCTAAATTCACTATATGACCCAAGTTATAGTTTATACAGAAAGTGCATTGCTATTTAAAAGTCCTTTCCCATTGGCTAAAAAATAACAAACAATAATACAACATGAACATTTTCTATTACAGCAAAAGTAAAACTTCGGGTTTTTCGAGAAAAAAAGAAATCAATAAAAAACTTTTTGTAAAGCCTAAATATGTTTTAAAATTTACAATTTTATTTTTGAACAATTACAACTTAAGTTATTTCTGATTTGAAATTCTAAAGGTGTAGCACATACATATTTCCACACCCATTTTAATTTTAACTTAAAAAACTCAATTAGACAATGATCCAGTAATGTATCACATGAAATTATTTTAGTTCAAACATAACAAATATGGCAGTGATTGAAAATAGTGATCCCAATTAGGAATGCACATTCTGCAGTGGTGTCACTAGAGGGGTGCGGGCCGCACCGGGTGACACCATTTTAGGGGTGGCACCAAAATTAACTGTTCTAAATTTCATAGCAGAAAAAATTGGTATAGTCGGTTTTATAGTTTTTAATCATAGTTAAAAACATGAGCAGTAGACCAAGGTGTCACCATATAGAGCAGCAGCACCAGGGTGCCACCATGCAGAGCAGTAGCACAGGGTGCCACCATGCAGAGCAGTAGGACAGGGATCAATCTAGGCTTTTTTTGCAAACGTTGTAAAAAAATAATGCATGTAGTCACGTGGTTTCATGAATTTGGAGACGTAGTTTACAAACTCAGTTTAACGAAAGTAATATACACCTTTCTGAAATACAATCAGTAATATTATTGTTTTTATCGCTAAAATATTTTAAAGTAAATTCGCTAAAGTCTAGTGCAGGAAATTTTGAAATATGTACCGTTGCTCATGGTGGAAGTCTTGGGGGGTGGGGGGTCACCCTGAATTTTCCGCACCGGGTGACACCAACCTTAGTGACGTCACTGACATCCTGTATAATTAATTGGCTGCAACATGTCTAACTGGACACACTGATGTGTCTTCATAGAGCTGCAACATAAAGTCACCTAACTGGACACTCTGGATATATCTTCATAGCAATAAAGTAATAATGTGCGTTCATAGGCAATAACGTCTAACTGGACACACTGATATATCTTCATAGGCTCTAACATGTCTAACTGGACACACTAAAGGGTCCATATGGAACATAGTGTACCTACCTGGATAATACTTTTCTTCATTTATAAATCCTTAACTTAGTATTCAAATAGTTCACTCATCAACTCAAGGTTTTCTTTCTCAAGTAGCTCCACCACTTGTTGGATACCCCCAACCTCAGCTCTGTGAAGTGCCACCTATAAAACAAACAAATTTAGTCTTAGGAGAGACCACCATAAACTATTTATATCCCACAATGCTGATTAATTATAATCATTAACAAATTGTTTATTCTTTTTTTTTTATTTAAAAATAAAAACATAAAATGATAAATCATGCTAATCATTATAATATATGTTCCAATTATTTCTTATAAAAAATCTGCCTTGCTCTATGAGAAAATCATACTATCAATGGATGGATAACTATCCAGGGTCAATACATGAATTACCTCTCTTTTAAGCCAATCATTATCAATAACTTCTTGTCTATCATACTTGTTCATCTGAGCCATAGCTTTCTGTAAGAAAAAAAACATGTAGAGTGGATTGATTGTGATTAGCAAATAATAACCTGAAAAATTCATTTTTTGAAAATTAACCATCTTAGAGTTACAATTATAACTTGTGCAGCTGTAGCTCAAATGCTAATCTTAAACTTTTTGAATAACTATAAATCAAATCCAAATATTCTAAGGTAAATACCATTCAAAAATAAACATTTCTTCTTTATAATGTGTATTTTTGTTATAAAATATGTACATAGTTCGCTACTAATTCTCTTGTTTATTCCTCTGTAAAATGACAATATATTATTTAGAAATAAATAGGTTATAGACCTGCTGTTAAAAATGCAATATTAAGAGAAAGAAATATAAAGACTCACATTTGAAAATTTCCTTGTTATCTTTGTAAAACACAAGATGATTAGAAATAAACGTATAGACCCGCTATAAAATGTGTTCATGTTATTAAAAACAAATGAAAAAAAAACAATACCATTTGAGCTTTATTATGTCAATAGGAAAAGAAAATCAGCAATGAGGAAAAAATAGAAATTACGGATGTCATTTAATAAAATTTAAAAATGTATGAAAAGTCAAGAATACGCCAAAAAGTTCAACATATATTTTATCAGGGTTGAACTTAAATTAAGAGTCAAAAACGCTGCAAATTTCACATAAAAGTACATTTCATAGGATATTTATATTGCTCGATATTTAATATTTTTCTAAAAGTAGATATATATAGTGTCGGTGACCAGATTTTTTTGAGGACAGTCTATTAAGGGGTTAATGAAAATCTGGAAGAACCTTTCCTTAAAAGAGCAGTTTCATTCATTGGTAGGTGTATATATTACAAAGGCTTATTTAAAGCCGTGCCTATCTGTCGCTATAATGCAAACATTATATTGCCATCCCCTCCCTTTTCCAATCAGATTAAAAATTCATGTGAAATATTTTCAGATTTGAGAGTATATAACCATTATGAGCTACATACTGAAAAGAAAACATTGTGACGTGTTCTGACTTTGTCTCATTGTAAAATAGGGATATGCTATATAATAATAAAGCTGACATCTTAAATTTTCATTAGAAACCTTTTAATAATATTTTTGCAAATAACTACCATTTACAATATGCAAAACTATATTTCTAAAAAAATTAAAATGACATTCGGATAGTTAAAAAAAACACAGACATTCTTTAAAACAAAAATGTTTTCTTTTCTATAAGGTAATTGCAAATTCTTTATGGCAATCCATAGCCAGCCTTATTTGTGAGCCTAATTGTTAAACCTGTTTTGTGGCATCGATAAAAAAATGATTTAATGATTCTATTTTAAGAATGATCATTCCGCAGCAGCGGAGCAAACTATGGGGTTACCTAAAATCCCACTGCTAGCCCCTCATTCAAGGCTTTTATTTAGCTGGTTTTGGACAGATCCGATTTTTTCATGATTTTTATTACTATTGTTTACGTTTTACGATTTTAAACTGGAATACTGTTGCATTAATTCTTTACTTTCGATTTAACGCAGAACCCACACCACTATTATTTATATAGATAATTATTATATATACATTTACTCAAGGGTATTTACTAGCTTTGAAGATAAGTGTTATGGGCAAGTTTCATCGTCTGGCAGACCCATAGTTGGCCTATCACGCTCGCCAACAATTGACCACTTGACAGGGACAAAGGACTAAAATGTTTCAGCTATTTGAAGTAGGTTTCTTTCAAGGGGCACCAGTTGTCAAAGACTGGCGGATAGTAGCAAAGTCTATGAGAGTGTTTTTTATTTAAAATTATATGTGGGTGTAAAAATATATTGGATTTATTAAGATTCTGTTTTCTCAATGAGTGCTCAATTTTGTTTTCATTAGAATTTTCAATAATTGATATGCCAAAATATGTATATCATAAATGTGTTGTTATTGATGTCCACTTCAGAACCATTTCTCTTCTATTGCTTTCCAAGAGCAATTCTTCTAATTTTTTGCTTAGTTTTGATATAACATCATAATTTTCATTAAAGAAGCCAATTTATGGATTCAAGTCAAGATTTTGCAGTCCCTCATAGGCTTATGCCCTGGTGTGTTTTGCATCCTTGCACTATAGTATGGCCCTGAGATTTCTGTGGTGTATTGATGTAGGTAAAATACATGAAGTGTTTCGTGAGATATGTACTAATTATTTCACACTCTGAAATCAAAATTGTTCAATTTTCAATGTTCCCTTTAACCTACGGTTACTAACAATTCAAAAGATGGGCACAATAGAAATATGTCAGAAATATAAAGTTCAACTTGTGAAATGTAATAAATATAAATAGTTAATAATCAAAAGTTTGAACAATTTTAAAAGCAATGAAAAGCTAAGACTTAAAGTTGAAAATAAAACTTTGTCAAATATTATTATATCAACCTAAAATATATTGACTTTGTAAAATTATTTTTTTCACAGCATTAACATTAAAAAAAAATTGCTTTCCACTTTTATGAAAATTATACTCTGAATTACTAATAATACTTAAACATAACTAAAAAAATCACGAAAAAATAAGAATGATTAACATTCTGACTAAAAGTGTGATTTGGAATCAGAATAGGTTCATGGAAATCTATCTGAAAAATGGACAGATGAGGACTTATTCCTTATCATTCCTAGGACATGTCTTGGGTAATCTAGGAAGTCAGTCACTATATACAATGGTATATCTGAAAAAGGGCAGGGCTATATGTTTCTGTAAGGCACTTAATTTGATGCAAGTCAGTGCCAAAGCATTGCTGTACTTAAATACTTTTTGAAATGTGAATGGTTCTGTAGAGGCATCACTAACACTAGTTATAAGATTTAAATTTTGTTCTTTAAACAGTAAGAAGTAAAAAGAATGTTTGCTAATCTACAATGAATCATCGGTTTTTAAATTATATAAAAACAAAATTCAATGAAAAAAATGTACTAATTGTTGTAGTAAAAGCATATCAAAGATATTTGATCACACCATTTCACATGACTTAGGTACAATATTATTTTAAGCAGTGTTTATTTATCAAATGTTAAATAGAATTAGAAAATCAAAAGAGTTAATGCTTTGATTATATTTTTTCCTTTAGACTCACTTGTGAAGCGTTCTCCTGTTGCTGCTGCAGTGCCTCCTCTGTTAATTTCTCCATTCCTTGAAGGGTCAATTCTTTTTCTCTAACCAAATGAGCTGAAATTAATGACAATATTCAGGAAACGTAAGACATGTATTAAACATAATCATTAAACATTTATACATTTTTTTAATTGCTTGTCACAAATATATAATATTCATGTAACTAATATATAATACTCATGTGACCAATATATAATACTCATGTGACCTATAAAAAATACTCATGTGACCAATATATAATACCCATGTGATAATTTCAGAATAAAAGGGAAAAATTTGAACTTTTTTTTAAAGTTTGTTTATGTGAAAATCTATTATTATTTATTAGCTAGTAAAAAAATTAATCTTGTGAGAATAGTAATTTGTTTATTTTATCTAAAGTTACAAAATCTGAGAAATATGATAACTGCATGAATGTAATATAAAAAGTACAGGACATCTAATCTTACATAAAAGAAAAAAAAAGTATCTCTGTATTTAGTGAAAAGAAAATTTTCAAAAACAGTTTAAAATATAGATTTATAGCAAGAGATCATTAAGTTCTTTCATAGTATTTATCAAGATATATGGTTTAATTTTTTTCCTATATGTCCTATATGTTAACCCTTCTACTGGCCTTTATGGCAAGACCACTCAGTAGAATGCAACTCCTTACCAGCGTCATAGAAAGTCACTCAATGGGCTGCTGATTAAATTGCATTAATGCGCGATTAACGCGTCAACAAAAATTTGCAATTAAAATTTTTAATACAACACCTAAGTGCGTTAATTTGACTAAAATGCTGAAAGTTTAGGGTTGTGCCACATCAATAAATAAATAACAGAATTTCACTCGACAATTTGAAGTTAAGGTCCCTTCACGTACTACATAGCTATTCCCACCTTCCATCCGGTTGCAATTTGCACACACACCCCCATCCCCCAGGTATGCGGACAAAAGCCCCACTTGTAAAGTAAAATGAAGATGTTTTTGTTATATAGCCCTTCAACAAGTAACCCCTCTGCTCCCTTTCCGGTCGATGTAAAAAGAGAAACGTTTTATTCATTAGTTTACATTATATACTGTAGTGTATTGTTGGAGGTAAAAGAACAGCATGTGTTTAGTTATAATTAGGTCACAATAAAGAGATGCTAGAAATTTTGTTTCATCATCTTTTTTGCATAATTTTTATCGCATTTGGAAATACAGCATCTTGCTGTCAAGTCTGCAACAGCTGTACTAATAGTTTCATATATATGACACTTGTCAATCAGTGTCTAGACTCTGCTGATGTAAAGGAATCTGGACTTGATGATGATAATAAATAACCATCAGAACAACCACGAAAGAAAGCGCGAATGCAGGAACTATCATCAGATTCTGAAGATGAGCCACTGATGCCTCGCTCCACTCCAACTGTTAAATACAAATACAGACTGAGGCAACAAAGTGAAAATGCTTGGATCCATTAAAGTGGTGGAAGTTACACAAGGACAAAAACCCAGTTTTTGGCTAAGTTAGCGGAAAAATATTTAGCATCCCCTGCCAGAACTGTCCCTTGTAAACGTCTCTTTTCTGTTTATGGCTGTGCTGTTAACAAGAAGAGAGCATCACTTGAACCGATGAATGTGAATAAACTGGTCTGTTTAAGCAAATGGGCTAAATAAATAAAACTACTTCAGTTAATTAAACTGTTCAATCAATCAAATATATTATTTTAAGATGCCATGTTCATTGAATAAAGAAATGTTATAAATAATAAATAAAGTATTTTTTTTATTAAACATGCATTAATTTGTGATAAAATTTTAAATTATGTGTTTATTTCGATTAAATTTTTTATCGAATATAAATAGTTATGACAAGTGAACATCTTTGACCATTCTTTACATTTTTTATTCTGCACAAATTTTATTTAAATGTAAAACTCTAATAAAGCTAACATTCATAATATATATTTCTTGAAGATGTATACTGACGGAGATCAGTGTGTGTGTGTGAAGTTCCTTGTAAGGATAAGATGAAATCTCTAGGATCCTATAAACTACAAATGGGATAACTTTTATGGTGCCCTTCTTTCTGCCCTACCTTAGCCAATACTGCAATGGCCATGGCGGCACCATGGAAGATATAGCGAAGACTTAAATCAGGACCTGAAATATATATTGGTCCTCACCGGAGATCACATAAGGTTGACAGTCGAGCATTTTACCGCCCGACCATCTGTCCCCTCGATAAAGATCAGGAGGCCTACTGATAAGATTCTTCTGTTTTTAGCATTATGTCTTATTTAAAAAAAGAATAAGCATTAGACCTATTTTATTTTTAAAAAAAGATCTATATTGAAATCTTTTCAATGATTTTTTCAGAAAAATGTATGTGGATATCTACAATAGTTAGGATAAAAAAACTCGCTAATGCTGTTTTACAAATAACTATTTTACCTTCCATATCTTCAAAGCTTGATTCAATATCATTCAGTTCTTGCTTCAGTAATTTAATTTGCATTTGCTGCTGATGTTGACCAACATCTCTAAAAGATTTCCAAAAACTAGCTTCCTTAAGAACCATTGCAATCTCTACATTTTTTAGCTGAACTTCTTTTTTTGACTCTAAAACAAAAGAAAGAAAAATAGTTTTTTTTTAACCAAAAAAAACAATAAAGAAACATTATTACCTTCAATCACTTCAAAAGGGAATTTAACATATGGGACTGAATAAAACTTAAAACTAAAAGCAAAATTTACGTTCTAATTGTTTCTCCCTTTCTCTTTGCCTCTGCCACTTAAACATCATCTCTTTAGTGACATCTTCCCGTGTTTTTATATCTTCAGATACTAACGCATTAGACATATCACGATTAGTTTTTAAAAGATGTTTCAGCAATAGTGACTGTTCATATTTGAGTTTTTCATTCTGGAGAAAGTAAAATTATGTAATGTTCTAGATAATGGCAAATAATTAATTAATAATTAAGCTAGATCTAAAAAGACATAATTCAACTCACTCTTTCAAGATTTCTTTTAATCTTCTCCTCATAACCACGAATTTCATAAGAAACATCTTCAAGCTTCTTCTCAATAACATTTATTCTGTATAGAGAAAAAAAAATATTAATGCAACAATGATTCAATAAATTTAGGGCTTAATAAAACAAATGAGAAATTCAAAAATAGATCTTATTTGATTGTAGGTGTTATGCCTTATAGAATGGGAAGGATTAAAAAATATATATATATATATTTATAAACACAACTTTTTCGAAAAACATTTCAGATGTTTCATTAACATTGTATGTATCTCTACATGCTAATGTAATGTTTGTTGTTAGAAATTTGTTATTTTTTTATTTTATTAATCTTTTTTCGAGCATCATTCTTATAACTATTTTTATATAAGTTGCATTGCTAGGTGGGCAAAGTGATAATGCATAATTATTACTTACTGATGTAAAAATGTTCAATAAATATCAATATTAAATTTGGTTATTATTAACCGTCGTCCACCTATGAGATAAATGGTTCTTTCATATGTAATAGCGATGAAAAATAGGTAAAGAAAATATTTTTCTAAGTAACTTAGAATTATTTCCCAGTAATTCTTCTGTCCATTTTGTGTGATTCACACAGAGACTTTGTCATTAGGATTTGAAAGAACCATTTATCTCGTGGGCAGACTGGTATCAACAATTATGTTTAATAATTTTATTAATAAAATGATTTACATTCATGTTTTTATATTTCTGAAACCACAATATTCACACCAATCTTTAAAACAAAATGTCCAAATGAATATTATTTATCTTTCCTTTGCAATGAAAAATAGGCTAGGAAATTCAATACCATTGTTCTTTATATTGGATATTTTTACTATTTTATTTAATAGTAATTAAGTAATAATATTATACATTATTTGTACGCAAATGTTACTCGACCAGCAAACTGGAATAATTTTTTTTTTCCGCCGACCAGCAACAGATGTGCACATGCGTGACTAGATGGACTCAGACTGCATATTATTGCATATTTTTTGTTTTCAGGGCTAGGGTTAGGGCTAGGCTTAGGTTTAGGAATAGGGTTAGGCGCAATATCTATAGCTGGATCCCGAAAAAAATAATACGGGGTCCATCAAGTCGCGCATCCGCAATATCTATAGAAAGACCCCTAAAAAAATCGTGCATGTTCGCATCTATGCTGGTCGGCAGAAAAAAAAATTCCGGTTTGCTGGTCGGGTAACAACTGCGTTATTTGTAACAATTTGTGGTGATCTACTTACTGATATGCTAAAATGGCTTCCTGGGCTGTCATCTGAATTTCCTTTGACTTTCCACCCTTCTTACCTTTTCCTTTCTTTTTACCTTTCTTTCCTTTTTTTCCCTTTTTACCAGCCATTTCTTCTTTCTACAATAAACATTTATTTTACTTGCCAGCATCATTAAATTTATTCTAATTTTTTTTAATAAATTATACAATGAATGAATTATTTAATTTATTTTACGCAGTGGCTACGGTTACAGCCAAAACCATTATATTAGGGTATTAGGAACATGGCATATATAATTTTTTTTTTCAGGATTAGGGCTAGGGTTAGGGTGCAATATTATCTATGGCTGGTACCCGAAGTAAAATAATACGGGTTCGGTCGGACCGAACCGTAGCCACTGCCTTTATTTTATTGTTATTTATTTAAAAAAATAATATAAACAGAATTATATCTAGAATCAATCATTTGATTGAACAAAATAAACGAATCATACGAAATAAGCAATTTTTTGACCTTATTATTGTACTGATGAAATTTATGATTAGACTAAAACCAGATATAATGTAAAAAGTTTCATTTAGACGTAGCCATACTTGTTTCTGAGGCAACCATACAAAGCAGAGTCAAAATTAGTTTCGCATTTTAATAACGAAGCGATAAATTAAAGTTTCGGTTTTTATTTTTTGGGCTGTTACATGATTAACTCTAGACTGTCTAGGCCATGGAAATATTTTTATAATTCTTATTATACTGTAAGAACTCACTTAATTTAAAAGCGCATATAATATTACTTAACTTTACATGCTAAATATCAAGATGGAATAAATTACAATAATTTTTGCATAATAATAATTTTCATGCGACTTAATTTCAATGATCTTCATAAAGGTGTTTTTTTTTCCTCATGTGGACAAAAGTTATGAACTAAACTTGTTCAGGCATTAAGCGGTATTAGATCTGGCTGATAGAGTAAAAGGCGTAGCCTAAGCCTCCACTTCATAAGGGCCTATTAACACAACTTTATACTTATAGATTTCGTCTGCGCGAGTACTTTTTGTTTATAAAATTCTTTTGAAAATTCGATCTATTATAAAAAAATATATATAAAAAATCTTCCAACTTTGAATACAAATCAGATTCTCAGCTATCATATTTTATGATAAAGTAAAAACAATTTTGTTTTCATTGCTATTTGGTGGCTGAATGGATAAGCGACTCTCTATCCATGTTGGCTACTCTCTATCCATACAGGATACTCACTAACCATACAGGCTACTCTCTAACCATACAGGCTACTTTCTAACCATACATGCTACTCTCTAACCATACAGGCTACTCTCTAACCATACATGCTACTTTTAACCATGCTGGCTACTCACTAACCATACAGGCAGGGACGAGGCTTGAGTGTTGCCGGTCTAACTCTTAGAGAAAAATTGACTGATGTTTTTATAGCTATATACAAAGCACAAACGAACATGATCTATATATTTGTATAAAGTATTGGACTAATAATATATACGATTTATATATAACTAATGTTATATATATATATATATATATATGTATACATTTATATATATATATATATATATATATATATATATATATATATATATTTATACATGTAGTCATTTTATTATGAATGATTATGCTAACTATATTCAATACACACGAGACCATTTTATAGCTATATTTTTTATATGTCAAATTATGAAACTTTTAAAACAATATTTAAACACATCATACAATTAAAAACTTAAATATGATCATTTTATACTTAAAATTGTACAGAATGATGTGATTTTAAAACAACAACAATAACTAACAAATGTGACCTTATTGTAAATTAAAGTCCAAGTTAATATGTACTTTAATGTTACAACATTAGATGCATCGGCGTTGCTAGGAATTTTTCCAGAGGGGGCAAAATAATACGTTTTTTTTTTTTAACTAACAATGCCATACAGGTTTATTTCTCTTTTAAATCCAAGTTAAGTATTACACATAAATAAATGTATTTGAAAATTCAAACATTTTGACAACAAGCACAAGCATGTTCCGATTTTATTTTTTTTTTGAACATTTTCGAAAAAAAATGCTCTGTTGTCCCCGTTTTGTCTGTCTGTCTGTCTGTCATCACCCTAGATCTCAACAACCATAAGTCCTAGACCCATGATGTATATATCATTTTGTAGGTCTTGGCATGCCAATAAATGACTTTTTTCCATTTCGCGATCTGACCTCTCAGGGCCGTAAAAGGGGCCTTATAAAGTACCGTTTTTTACTATATAAGCTTTATTAATAATGGAGCGCCCTATATCTCAGCAACCATAAGTCCTAGACTCATGATGTACATATCATTTTGTAGGTCTTGGCCTGCCATGTGTACATCAAAAGTTCATTTTGCGATAGGACCTCTGAGGGCCGGGCTTCAGGGCTCATAAAGGGCTTATATATTATATATATGGCCCCATTCTACACCTTGTACGTTCAATAACCCATTCATTTGGTGAGAAATACTGCAGCACGTAGTTTCACCAAGATTTATTAAGAAACTCATCAAATGAAATAGTAAGCTTGTGTTCTGAGTTTAAATGAAAGTATCAGAGCTATGCAACAATTGACGGAGTTTTCGGACGATTAAATGACTACAATTTCGAATGTTTTCGATTATGAGTCCTATTTCAGTAACCACAAACCACTTGTAGTTAGATTTAAGAGTAAATATATTTTTTTCAAATATAAAGAAACGTCTTTATAATACTTTTTTTTACAGATATATGCATTACACAATTGAATTTATAAACATTTCCAAAATTTACAAATATTTACTGAAAGCTATCAAACGTACTGATACATAACATGAAAATGCGCTAACACGTCCTGTGTCCAGAAAGGAACAGGCTTAATTGCTTGTTTTTATTTGGCCTTCTGTAGCTTCATTTGTCCTTCGAAAAGGTTTTTGGCATTCAGTTGTTTTTTTTTAATCTGGCAACTCTTGTTATCCTAAATTAATAGGAAAAGATGGATATCAGAAAAAATAGTACAGGCTCAATAAAATGAAAAGTAGAGAAATTGCGGGATCCCGATAAGCCGTTATTAGAAAATTTGAGGGCGTCTGCAGCATCTGAATTATCAAATGCATTGATGACAACAGTACAAGTTCAACAGCCAGACACAACTGAAGAAACTATTTCTAATTTGATTGTCACTGTCACTTCTTCATTTCCTAAATTGGATATGGAAGGTATGTCTTGACATACTACCTTTCAAATGAGTTGAAATTGCTGCTGATCCTTGATTGTTGGACCCCTTATAAAAAAAGTATGATTATTAGACCTGACAGTGGTGGAAACAGAAGTTTTATATATGCTTGATTATCAGACTATTCATCGTGGGTTGTGTACTCGCAAATGTTAAAAGGTGCCTTTTGCAAATTTTGCGTGTTATGTTCCACATCAAAGTAATTCCATGAGTTCAGGGGGCCTTTGTCACCAAACCATGCACAAAATTTAAAGAAATTAGATGCATATGGCACAATGGCTCTTAATAAGGATGTAAGTTACTTTGTTGCACTATTGGTGAGCCAAAGCAAGCTTCTAGAGATGAGCAGTTGAACTCATCATTTAGAAGACTAAAGTCAAGAAAATTGCAACAAACAAGGTCCCACCATTTCTACAATCCTTTTTTTGCAGGCATGACATGATTTCACACTTCGTGGAAAAGAACCACATTCTGGTAATTTTTACGACCTGATAGAGTTTCGCGTTGAATATGGAGATGAAGTTCTAGGTACTGATTCACCAATTCCTTCTTGTAGTGCTAAGGTATATCTCGGAAAATACACACGCACACTGTGATCGAGGAATTTGTGGGCCTCTCTTGAGTGAAGAAATGGGAAATAATTCAGTTGCAATTTCTATACTTAGGTGCAGACTAGACTTATATATAATTTCTAAAGGCAGTGAGCAGATGTCAATGGGTGTTAGATTGGTCAAAGAAACACCATCATTAGCATTCATTAGAATAGGTATTTGACGATATGTTAAATCTTGTTTATCAAGTATAATATGTGATGGTTCTACAATGGCAAGTAAAGAAGAAGGAGTCCAAGCAATAATTCGAAAAAAACCCAAAAGCAGCATTTCAGTACATAAAAAGTTTACATCCAAACTAAATCTTGTCGTAAACGATTTAAATAATGTGAATGCTGTACGAACCATAATAAGAAAAATTAAGTCACTTATAATGTTTTTCTCTGAGAAATGAATCAAAGAAGAAAACTAATTTCAAATGTTCCTTTGCTATGTGAAACTAATGAACACATAAATATAATAGCTTGCGGAATTTCGCTGAAAATGTGACGGAAAATATTAAACAACTTGAATATTTAGAATAATCTGGAAAAAGTAAGCAAGTTGCACATCGGTTACTTTGTGCTTAAGAGGTTAGGGTTGAGGTACATTTGTTGCTTGATTAGTTATTATACAAAAATATTCATCAAACCTGGAAACTGTGACCCAAAAATTACAGTCAGTGCATTTAGATTTACTGGCAGTACAGAAATACATTAAATAATTGTAATTACATTGGCTGTTGATCGACAGAATTGTGATGAGAGGTATACGGAAATGTTTAGTTACATAAGGTGTTGCAGCTGACATAGGTGTCGACATTCAACCTCCACGACAAGCTGGAAGACAAATGAACAGGAAAATGCAAAAGTTGAATTGCCTGAGGATTATTTTAGAGTAACTGTTTTACACCCTCCCTTGATTCTATTAACTGGAAAGTCGTTTTTGTGTAGAAAATAAACCAGCATTTTCCCCTTTTAGTTTTGCATCCTTTTTGATGACAAAACTAGAAAGACTCGCATTTAGCCGGGGCTATCGCTGAATATTACGCATTTGACAATTTAATCGAGTAGATTGAAACCTTGTATGATATATGGAAATGTAAAACTAGTAAAGGGGAAAAACAATGACTCTTTGAGATGTTTTAGATAAAACTATTTTTTTCCCATGATTAAAATGGCTTTTTTGACAGCATTGACTTTTCTAGTAACAACATGCACAATCGATAGATCATTTAGCACTCTAAGACCAGTGAAAACGTGGCGACGCTTAAAAACTGATGATGATCGTTTATCTGGTATTTGTATGATGAGTAGCCGCAGAAAAAGATTATCTCCCAAACAAGGAAAAAATTAAAGAAAATGTTATCAATCGATTTGGACAAATACCAAAACGTTTACAATGTTTGTTCCAGAATAAATAGTTTAAAAAAATTATTTCTGTCTCAATGCAATTTATAATTTTATACTCTATTTTATTAGTATAGTGACTGTTTGATACTGAAACCATTCTTTTTAAAATTACAATAATGCATTAAGTTATACTTGCAGATATAATTCTTTTTTATGTTTGATATATGTACATGTTCTTCAATGTAATAAACTTTCAGGAATTTTTTCCAAAATGTGTGTGTGTGTGGGGGGGGGAAATAAACTTTCTGGAAATTTTTCCAAAACGTAGAGGGGGGGGGGGGCGAATGCCCCCTTGCCCCCTTGAATACGCCCATGGTTAGATGTATTTGTAAATATTTGACCTCTTGTGTTTCTCTATGAAATGCTTACATCTTTCGTAAATTTCACCTTTTTCTTGAAAGTGCCCTCTTCTATTTCATCATTTCTCAATATATGTTTATCTACTCAAAATTCCTAATGTCAGCTTATATTAAAATAAAATAATGCAATGGGAAATAAATCGTTCTTGAAAATAAAAAATAGACTGCCGCCTCATTGGTAAAGGAAGGGGGGGGATAAAATTAGTTATACAACGTTATGATTGGGGTAGGGTAACGTTTTTGTAGTTGCGTTATACAATTGTCTAACACTCCTTTGGCAACAAAATACAAAATAGTAAATTTAGTTGATGTTTAGATGTTACATTTATTGCTGTTTAGCACCGATGTTTTAGCACCGTTGCCACCCATAATGTCATAGATGGGTTCATTCTAGACATTTAATAAAATAAGGTAGACGTGGTCCATGGTCAAAATTGAATTTATTAACGAACTACAATTGAATGAAAAGGAATGACAAAAATATATTTACAAAAACTAGTAAATATATATATATATATATATATATATATATATATATATATATATATATATATATATATATATATATATATATATATATATATACAATCCAGAAGTAATATATTTACACAATCCAGTCAAATACAAATTAGGCCAACACATCAAACTTTAAGTTCAAATATCCAGACTCTGAATTCATAACATATTATCCCCAAATGAAAATATCACACTCCACCTTAGAAGTAAAAGGTCCTCTCTCCTCAAGAGACCTGTGTACACTACCCTTCAGTTTATAACTTTTCCCCTTTCTCCACCTGAACATTCACTCACTTCAATCTCCCTATTTACTTGACAAGCACTCAATTCATGCATAGTTCAGTCACACATACAACACACAAAACACATTTATGACAGCGTCAATGTGGTAAATGAGTCAAACACAAATGACACGAGTCATAACACGACACTGCAGAGAGCATGTTTGAATTTACTGAGGACATTTAATCTCTATACTTATAAGACGCATTTGCTGTCTGTCTGTCTGTCTATAACTCAAGATCCAGACAACCAAAATAACGTGAAATTTGGTACATGTACACATAATTACATGGGGAAGGTCATGGGACAGGTTTCGTTTCATCTCGATGGGTAGTTTAATTGTAATTAATTATTTTTATTTTAGTATTTTACTATATTAAAGTAATCTCGACGGCGCCATAAATAAAACTCCTCTGTGACGTCATTTTCGATGATGCATTTTACATTTTTAAATGTTCCTACTATTAAAGCCGAATAGAACTTGCGCGCTGGTGCTGTATCGTGCCTTTGTGCTGCAAAGAATTGTTGTTGTTTTTTCATGCTCACTGATTTGTACATTTTGAGGAAGGTAAAGGAATGAAGAAGGATTTTAGAAGAAGTGTGAAGCCATAATAATATGTATATCTGTATCTCTCTCTCTCTCTCTCTCTCTCTATATATATATATATATATATATATATATATATATATATATAAAGAGAGAGAGGGGGGAGGGAGAAAGAGAGAGATAAAGAGAGAGAGACGGGGGCCAGGGGGGAGAGAGGGAGGGGGAGAGAGAGAGAGGGGGGAGAGAGAAGGAGTGAGGGAGAGAGAAAGGGAGGGAAGGAAAGAGAAAGGAAGGGAGGGAGAGAGGGGGTAGGGAGGGAGATAGAGGGGAGGGAGGGAGAGAGAGGGTTGGAGAGAGGGGAGGGAGGGAGGGAGAAAGGAGGGAGGGAGAAAGGAGGGAGGGAGAAAGGAGGGAGAGAGGGGGTCGGGAGGGAGAGAGAGGGGAGGGAAGGAGAGAGGGAGAGAGAGGATGGGAGAAATTGGAGGGAGAGATAAAGAGAGAGGGGGGCAGGGAGGGAGAGAGCGGGAAGGAGGAAGGGGGAGATAGGGAGGGGGATGGACAGGGGGAGAGAAGGAGGGGGTGAGGGGGAGAGAGGGAGATGGGAGAGGGAGGGAGAAAGGGAGGGAGGGAAAGGGAGAGAGAGGGGGAGGGAGGGAGGAAGAGAGAGAGGAAGGGAGAGAGGGGGTAGGGAGAAAACAGAAGGTAAACAGAAAACCTTATTTTAAACCCGGGCAAAGCCGGGTACTTGCAACTAGTATTTTTTATATTTTATTAGAGCGAAGCATGGAACCAGTAAATTGGCGTGACTGTCGCCCAATGTCTGAATTTAGGGATTACTAGGCGACATTTTTTTCTATGATAAACTAAAAAAATTAGCAAAAAAAATTTAAAGCTATAGAGATATATACATAGCCCCCCCCTCCAACCCCACCCTTAGGAAAACGAGGCTAATAATTTTGTCCGATTTTAAATGGTGCAATGAATTAAGATACCCCATCACTCCCCCCGCACCCCCCCCCCCTTTCAGCCTGTATTCTACAAAGCTGACAACACTTCACCAGTCAAAGAGTATATTACACTAGAGTGGGGTATCCTTAATTTCATTGCTCCTGCGACTTAAAACAGGCACTGTCTTCAGTTTAAAAGGAGCTAGAAAGTTCTGTCATGGGCAGTGCTCGATTTACCGCCGGGGATATCCCCGGCACTTAGGACTGTCATCCCCGGCTCTGCTTTAGCCAATGGCGTCCCTGCCGGGGATGACATTTATCCCCGACTCTGCGGAAAATTTTTTTTTCATCCCCAGCACTGATTTTTCTTTTAAGTCGAGCGAGTACTGGTAAATTTTGAAGTTTAACATCATAATTTTGTACTGCGTTTCTATCTACCGAATCAATAAGAAATAAACGTACAGTAAGAGTTCGAAGTATTTTTTTGTAATCTTTGGTTGTAATTTTTTGTTCACTTTTAATTCGTCGCTCGTAAGTCGTACGGCGCGAGTTATTAATCGAAAAAAAAAAATTTTTGTATAAAAATCCAGACAAAGATTTAAAGTAATATTTTTTTATTTTATAATTTTAAATTAAATTCTCTAAAGAGCCGTCTTACAAAAACGTTAACCCAAACAAAGTTGTCTTTTACAAACAACTGTATTTCAAGGAGTGAGATCTCAAAAAGATGATTCTCGTACTACGTCTACTGTGTATAAGTCATGTGTTACAGTATATCCGTAGTAATAATTTGTTATTACAAGTTTAGATTATCCGACTTTTAATTTTAAGTTTAATTTAAAGTTGAAATCAAAATACCTAAGTAGCTGGATGTATTGATAAAATATTTTTTTTATTCTGCACGCATTAGATTTACGTTTAATGGTAACACTGGGGTAAAACCATTTGCTCGTAAACAGTGTAATGTAAGTTTACAAAACTGATTCACAGCTATAAGATAAGTCAGATGTTATAAAATTAAACCAAAAAGTGTTATCAAAATATAATTTATCTCTTGATGATGCTGATATTAATACGCTGACACTAGTCGGATCCAGGAATTGGTCCTCGGGAAGGCCAGGGTAGAGTAGGCTGTGGGGGGGGGGGGCGTATATCACCTACCTTTGGAACAGCGCCTGCTCGGACAGTCATTCATTGCAATTCACACTGCATCGTTTTCATTTTTAGGCCCGGCACTCCTAAAATGTTTCAACAAGTTTATACACAAATCTGACAAAAATAGTTGAAGAGCGAGGCTGCATTATTGTCGATGTACCAAGTGATGGTAACTGTTTGTTTACGTCATAATTCATTAGATGTCGTAACCATCAAACAATTGCTGTTTATTCAAATTAATGGTCCACCACTTCAATAATTTGATGCAGAGTTGTATGCCACAATGTGGTTAAAAGACGGAAGGCATTCTGCCAGCAAACCAACAAACCAACAAAAGAATTAGTTATGGAACAACGTCATTATTTGTTTAAATAATTGAAATAATGATGAGTAATGTAATATTTGATTTCAACAAACAGAGAATAAATGAACAATTTACATTTTTTGTTACAAATAAATTCATTGCTTGTCCTATTAATGTGCAGCTTCAAATTTGTCTGAACCAACATGAACTATGTTAATTAAGATAAAATAATGTTTTCCCCAATTTTTTTATATTTTTGTTGGTTTTGTCTATGAAAATAAATTAGTTACTTGTTGGCCCATGGATTAAAAATTGAAGATCATCAAAAAAATTGGTGGCATCTCGCCGCCGCTGGGGATATCCCCGGCATTGAGGATTGACATCCCCGGCTCTGGTTTAGCCCTTTTCATCCCCATCGGGGATGACATTTATCCCAGGCTCTGAAGAAAATTTTGTTCACCCCGGCACTGGTTTTTTTCTAAAATCGAGCACTGGTCTTGGGATGAGTGGGATGGAGTAGGTAGAGGTGGAACACTTAATGTTTAATTAACCATTCACTTTTCTCTTCTTTAAAAATATGATTCAGATTATTATTTTTGAAATCCACTCATTTAAGATAGATATTGGGTTGGTCTCATAACAGTAAACTGTTGTTTTCTGATTACAAATAGTTAGAAACTAAGTTGTTTACTGAATACAAATAGTTCGAAACTAAGTTGTTTACTGATAACAAATAGTACGAAAGTAAGTTGTTTGTTGTAATAATGTGAGATCTTAATTAAACTGTATATAACAACACAACATAACAAAAATGTAATTAACTTTTTTATTGAAATGAAGAGATCCACCAGAGCTCAATTTTTTTTACAGTATACACATTCTAACAATCAGCTTATAACAATTTATATAAATATACACATAACTGTCTAACAATCTGCTTATAACAATTTATATAAATATACACATAACTGTCTAACAATCTGCTTATAACAATTTATTTAAATATACACATAACTGTCTAACAATCTGCTTATAACAATTTATATAAATATACACATAACTGTCTAACAATCTGCTTATAACAATTTATATAAATAAACACAACTGTCTAACAATCTGCTTATAACAATTTATATAAATATACTCATAACTGTCTAACAATCTGCTTATAACAATTTATATAAATATACACATAACTGTCTAACAATATGCTCATAACAATGTATATAAATATACACATAACTGTCTAACAATCTGCTTATAACAATGTATCTACGACTGACACACAATAACACACATATGGCTTTCGGAAATGTTAATTTGACAATGCGCATTCTGTATAATTTTTATTATGTGTGTAATTCTAGAAATTATGATATTGGCCGCCATTACTAGACCTGTGTAATATTTTCGTGTGTGTGTGTGTTTTTTTCTAGTTGGTTTAATCTTTGTCACTTTCTCCATAGATCATATTTCTATATCAATTTTTTTTTTAATTTTAGACTATAAATACATTACTGCTGATTTTTCTTTCTTAAAACAAAAGACCATCTTCTCGCATGAATGAATTCTAGAGTGATAGGGGGAAGCGAAAGACAACTCGAGGTGCACACATTTCATTTCATAAAGACGGGTCATTGTTTCCCTTTCTACCTTGTAGCTTCGTGATGTCCGCATGGAGCGAATTGTCATGACAAAGTGGATCGATACCCGTATCGAATACAAGGTATTAAGTGGAGACCGTCAACAAAGAAATGTATTGTCATGTGTTCTTGAATACGATCAGGGTATCGATATTGACTGTTTCATCGTCTTGCCCAATTGATTCATCGCATTCTGTAAAATATCCTTTATCGTCTCCTTACACCATGGAGTAGCCAGAAGTAATCGTTCATTTAGAAAATACTCAACTTTTCTTTATTCCTACTTCGATTCTAACTGCAAGAGCCGCCGTCATTTTGTATTTGTCTTCACATGGGTCAACAGTACAAGAAAAATAAATGGACTGATGGAAACTTTTAGCAGTTTTTTTTTTTGTTTTAGCTTTCCAGGCCAGCTCACCGTATCGATGTATGTTCATTGTCATCAAGAGCATATTGTGAGAGAACTCGAATTGTGCCCAGTGTGTCTTCAGCTTCATGCCTTGTTGCAGAGTAAACATCTCCCTCCTTCAGAACTTTCTGTTTGCCGGTTTGGCTCAACTCAGAATTGTATTGTTTGCCGGTTTGGCTCAATTCAATTGTTTTCGTTTCAACCGAGTGGCAATGTCTTCGCGTGCACAATATGATAGCAGAAGTAGCCCAAGTGGTGTGACGCACCGAATGGGGGATAATTCTGGGCACAATTTTGTGCATAGACAGACATAATAGAAATAATTCTTTATTAATTGTGTGCTGGGGTGAAATTTCATAAGTCTGATTAGATAAAGGGCGTTTGTATTTTGAGGTTACAAATAAAAAAAAAAGATATTTTGTGATGACAGAACAATTGGCTGAAGACAAAAAAACATGAAAATTTTTATTACAAGAGGAAAAAGACTCACAGAAAAAAATGGCATTAGTCCACATCAAGAAAAAAGTATTTGTTTAAAAATCAAATTTATGAACGATATTTAATTCTGCATTTATGAATATATTTATTTAGTATATATGATCATATTAAATTAGGTATTTATAATTATTTTTAATTCTGTATTTATTACTATATTAAAGTCTTTATTTATGATTGTATTGAATTCTGTCTGTATAAATATAAACAATGACGTATGTAGGTTGGAAGAAACTGATATTCGTATTATGACAGATGATATGACATATACAGTGAAAGATTAACTCCACTAATGCATCATATTAACTGACATTAGTATGATGCTATAACTGGGTTTATCGCGCCTAAGTTTGTGATCTATATACGTAATCGGCTAACATAGACGGTGGTTCGACAGACCTACACACCATGCGGTGTAAAGTATGCTCATGGCAATAAAAGCCGCATGTCTGTACGTTAAAAAATACACGGCACCGTACGGGTTGAAAGCTTACATCGCTAAAAAAAAGTCTGAGTTCTACGTCACACCTTTGCGGAGTTAAAAAAACAGTGCGTGTCATCGACCGTCTCTATAAAAATAGTCTGGGAAATTCCAAAATTATAGAAACTAAAAAGAGACAATGTATGTTAAATACATGTTTGGTGTATGTTTGTATGTATGTTTGGTGTATGTTTGGTGCGCATTTTGTTCATCAAAGGAATCTTTCTTGAATAAAAATGAAATGCTGCGGAATTCTAAACAGAACAAGGATTCCTTATTAATGAATTAAGATTTTTAAATGATATTGAGTAGGGAGCGACCGATATGCCTTTTTACCGATAGTCCGATACCGATATTTCCCCCCCAGCATTTTTACCGATACCGATATTATCTTTTTAGGGACTGTCCATTATTTATGTCAACAAATTTTTGGCGATTTTTACCCCCCCCCATCTCCCTTGTCAACAACTTGTCAAACTTCCAGAGACCCCCCTATAAAATTACGTCAACATTTGATTACCCCCCCCCCTAAAAAAGGTGGCTTCCAAAATGTTTATGTGGCAAAAATAGTAAGAATATAGTTAGTTTAATTAAAATACTGAATGTTAAGCGAGTGTGTAACACAGAACTACAAACGCTGCTTAATTTTCCTATTTATTAAGTAATTATATTAAATTTAAAAAAGTAACATTGTTGACGTCAACTTTTCTTGACCTCCCCCCTCCCCCTTGTCAACAATTTTCTGACTCCCCCCTCCCCCTATTTTGTTGACGTAATTAATGGACAGCCCCTTAAGCAACAACAATGCCAAACACGTGTTATTCTCGTGTTGTATGACATATTTTGTAACACTTCGCCCACGCGTGTCTTTTTTACCCCCCCCCCCCAGATACCGATATTTTTTTAATCAACAACAATGCCAAACACGTGTACATTGAGATCCACTGCGATTCGGGCATGTCTTGAGTGAAAGGGGATCGCGGGCGGGGGAGGGAGGATGGGTGTGGGGCTAAGTGAAACAGAATTGATACATTATTAAAAAATAACTATTGAGAAAGAGTCCTTTAAAATATTATGAATGAATTAAGATTAGTCAATGATATGGTGTTGTGAGCGCATCACCATTTTCAACTCCAACTGCGTGCCAAATAGCCGGTCCGGGTACCGGGCCTGTTCAGCTACTTATGCAATAAATGTTTAAAATGAAAAAAAATAATTGTCAAGCTAGAGAAATATGTGTTGCAGATTATTTTTTGTACCGATAAAAAATCGTATTGATGTGAATGAGAGAAATGACATTTTCATAGTGTCATTCTAATGTATAAAGAAATGGTACCTGAAAGATTACAGAAAATTCTATGGGCCTAGTGTACGTAAACACTATCGATGTCAGTTGTCATTTGTAATAATTTTTTGCTTCTTGGAGAGTTAACTTTATGATATCACCAAAAACCTGTAAATTAATTATTTTTTTTAACTATCCAGCTAACATTGGGCAGCAAAGATGCTACCAATAGGCATACATGAATTCTGTAAACAGCGAGGATTCTACCAGTAGGCATACATGAATTCTGTAGACAGCGAGGATTCTACCAGTAGGCATACATGAATTCTGTAGACAGCGAGGATTCTACCAGTAGGCATACATGAATTCTGTAGACAGCGAGGATTCTACCAGTAGGCCTACATGAATTCTGTAGACAGCGAGGATTCTACCAGTTTTTATGAAAAGTATTTACAATGATAATTCGAAATGATAAGTCCGTGAATCTCAAAGATTTTTCATTGATAACTTGAACTAAAAATTATGTGAATCTTAAAATATTTACACTAATACTGATGATTAGCTTTACATCAAAAAGTTATACATTTCATTGTGCACTTGCAAAGATCAATTTCTATTGGCAGTTCCGATTTAAAAGTTTTGTATTTCTTACTGCAAAGTATTTTTTATCTCTAAAAAACAAGTTCAAATAATTGTATAAAATGAAATCAAATCACTATTTAATATTTCAGCGACCATGAAAATCCTTTGTTTTTAAATGTCTTTCTCTTAAATTGTATAAAGTTAAAAAAAAACAGCTGAAGAAAATGGCGAACAGCCGATGCGTGCACCGTCTGTGTTATTCTAAGCACCTGCTTGTACTTTACTAAATTTTGTAACCTATCAACTGATAAGACGTATAATTGTTATTGCTTTATCGTGCATCGAAAAAACATGTTGTGAGAACATTCACTTCGTCGTACCCGCCCCCAATCAGAGTGAAATTATTGGTTAGATAGTTCATCAGAAATTAAAATATCTCATTAATTCTTTACGACTATCTTCAAGTTTTTTTTCCCCATGTAAATCAAATCGTTTTCCAATTCAGCTATTAGACATTAAAAATATAAAAAAACTGATGTAATTACATGTGATTCCTAATCCAACCATTCTGAAGGAACGGTATTTGCACAAGACGGAAGAATGAATCAGGAGAACAGCTTTGGTGCCACGCCTCCATTCGCCAAACTTCACTGAGTTTTCACCAAAGGGTTACCCGTTTTTAATTATCATGTTCTCTGCGCAGGTCTGTCATGATACAATCAGATTTGTTCTCCATCCGGTGACTATTTATAGATGATGAGCTAATTACACGTTTGGAAGTTTCCGCTTCAGCGCGCAAATATTTGTCACAAATTGAAGTGCACAAGAACAAGAGGACCGATGAGAGGTTCAGCTTGAAAGAAAATTCTGGTCCAAAGTAAGAAAAAGTATTTTTGCAATCAGTTTAAAACAAAATCAACTGTAGGCTGCAAATGATCATATAAACAAATTTTGTGACCTAATAAAGTCATAATCCGATAAGAATTCAGGTACTATATAATACAGGTCATTATTTTAAGTGTGTATGCAGCAAGACAGTCTATATTTATTTACTGAAGGTTTCCGAACAGACAGTAATTAGTATAACATTTGATAGTAATTAGTAACATTTGATAGTAATTAGTATAATATTTGGAATCTAAACAAGTGTGGATAAAATGTATGCAGGATAACTCACGTGACCTTAAATACTTGGGTCCATGGGCGTCGCTAGGAATTTTTCCGGGGGGGGGGTGGGGCAAAAATTTTTCCATGGGGGGGGGGGCAAAAAGAACACGTTTTTTATTTTAACTGACAATGCCATACATGTTTATTTCTCAATTAAATCCAAGTTAAGTATAACATTAATTATTTATTTTGACATAGATAAATGTATTTGAAAATTCACACATTTTGACTACAAGCACAAGCATGTTCCGATTTTAATTTTTTTTGTTTAATTTGGCCTTCTGTAGCTTGATTAGTCCTTCGAAAATGTTTTTGGCATTCAAGTTTTTTTTATAATCCGGAAACTCTTGAATTTTTAATTTTATACTAAATTAATATGAAAAGATGGATATCGGAAAATAAATGTACATGCTCAATAAAACGAAAAGTAGAACAATCGCGGGATTCCGAAAAGCCGTTATTAGAAAATTTTAGGGCGTTAGCAGTATATGAATTATGACATGCATTGAGAACAACAGTACAAGTTCAACAGCCAGACACAACTGAAGAAACTATTTCTAATTTGATTGTTGCTGTCACTTCTTCATTTCATAAATTGGATATTGGAAGGTATGTCTTGACATACGACCTTTCAAATGAGTTGAAATTGCTGCTGATCCTTGATTGTTCGACCACTGAAAAAAAATATGATTTTTAGAGCTGACATTAATGGAAACAGAGGCTTTGGATATGCTTGGTTATCATACCATCGTGGGTTGTATACTTGCAAATGCTAAAAGGTGGCTTTTGCAAATTGTGCGTGTTGTTTTCGCCAAAAGTAATTCCAGTAGATCATGGAGCATTTGTTATCAAACCATGCACAAAATTTAAAGATTTCAACGAAGATGCACGTAGTTACATGAAGAGCAGATGGGAGAAAGACTCTTATAAAGGATTCAAGCTATTTTGTTGCACTATTGGTAGCTAAAGCAGTTTCTATAGATGAGCAGTTGAACTCATCATTTAGAAGACAAATACTAGAAAATCGCATGCATGATTTGGCACTTCGTGAAAAAGAATCACATTCTGGTATTTTTAACGACCTGTTAGAGATTCGTGTTGAATCTGGAGATGATGTTCTAGGTAATCATTTGTCAATTATCTCTTGTAGTGCTGATTTTCGCTGAAAATGTGACAGAAATTGTTAAATAGCTGGAATATTTAGAACAATCTGGAAAAAGCAAGCAAGTTGCACATTAGTTACTTTCTGCTGTTAGAGGTTAGGTTTGGGGTACATTTGTTGTTTGTTTAGTTATTATACTTTAATGTAATAGACTTTCAGGAAATTTAGTTCAGTTTTATTGTAACAACTATATGACATTTTTTTAAATGTAGGGGAGGGGGGCAAGGGGAATACGCCCATGCTTGGGTCTGTAGACTTCTGTTATTTTAACTTACGTGACCTGAACTATTTGGGTCTTAAGATTTTGTTAGGGCTGCTTATATTTTTGACATAATTTATTTTTCATATCTTTTATTACGATTGTAAAGTCAATATTCACATGTGTGTGTGTGTGTGTGTGTGTGCGTGTGTGTGTGTGTGTGCGTGTGTGTGTGTGTATGTGTGTTTTGTGACTAAAGGGTAATTGCTTATATTCTTGTTCTTCAACGATATCTGACCTAATTTAGAAAGTAATTTTTTCCTACCTCATTTTTAGAGCATTTTCGAAAAAAAAATGCTCTATTGTCCCCGTTTTGTCTGTCTGTCTGTCTGTCTGTCTATCTGTCTGACTGTCCGTCATCACCCTAGATCTCAACAACCATAAGTCCTAGACCCATGATGTATATATCATTTTGTAGGTCTTGGCATGCCAAGAAATGACTTTTTTCCATTTCGCGATCTGACCTATGAGGGCCGTAAAAGGGGGCTTATAAAGTACCGTTTTTTACTATATAAGCTATATTAATAAAGGAGCGCCCTATATCTCAGCAACCATAAGTCCTAGACCCATGATGTATATATCATTTTGTAGGTCTTGGCCTGCCATGTGTATGCAACAATTGATGGAGTTTTCGGACGATTAAATGACTACAATTTCGAATGTTTTCAATTATGAGTCCTATTTCAGTAACCACAAACCACTTGTAGTTAGATTTAAGAGAAAATAATTTTTTTTTTCAAATATGAAGAAACGTCTTTATAATATTTTTTACAGATGTATGCATTACAAAATTGAATTTATAAACATTTCCAAAATTTACAAATATTTATTGAAAGCTAACAAACGTACTGATACATAACATGAAAATGCGCTAACACGTCCTGTGTCCAGAATGGAACAGGCTTAATTGCTTGTTTTTTGTTACCAGCACTGTTTCAATTAGTTTCATCATCAGCGATAGACAGTGGCAGAATTCACGAAATAGTGGGGGCGCATTAGGCTTCCAAAGTTTGAGAGGCCCCTCTAAAGGCTCAACTCTATATCCGCATAACTCAACTTCATACCCTTTTAAATATATCTAGATCTATTTTAAGGACCCAATATTTCCTTCTGAGCCCAGGGCTTCGTGCAATGTTAGTCCGCCTCTGGAGATAAACAAAATACAGACAAATATATATATGTATAACTTTACGGAAATAATTCAATGTTTGCTGGGGAAAGAGTCGTCAAAGTTGGTTCAAACTATTTAAATGTGACAAATATTTATTGAGGTTTCTTTAAGACTGGTTGGCATAAATAAAATTATCATGTCACTGAAATGTTTATTTCTTCAAGTTCGGCATCTATTTATATCAAAGTATGACATATTTATTTTTTTTTAACTTTGGCATCTAATTATATCACAGTCAGTGGCGCAACCAACAAAAAATGCTGTGGGGGGGGGCGGGCGGGGGGGTCTTACATATTGAAAAAAGACAGTTTGACAGTCTTTTTTGTAACTTTATAACGAAAATTATGTATTGATGGTTGCGCCACTGATCACAGTATGACATATTTATTTTTTTAACTTTAGCATCTAATTATATCAAAGTATGACATATTTATTTTTTAACTTTGGCTTCTAATTATATCAAAGTATGACATATTTATTTTTTTTTAATTTGGCATCTAATTATATCAAAGTATGACATGTTTATTTTTTTAACTTTGGCATCTAATTATATCAAAGTATGACATATTTATTTTTTAACTTTGGCATCTAATTATATCAAAGTATGACATATTTATTTTTTAACTTTGGCTTCTAATTATATCAAAGTATGACATATTTATTTTTTTGAATTTGGCATCTAATTATATCAAAGTATGACATATTTATTTTTTAATTTGGCATCTAATTATATCAAAGTATGACATATTTATTTTTTTAACTTTGGCTTCTAATTATATCAAAGTATGACATATTTATTTTTTTAACTTTGGCATCTAGTTATATCAAAGTATGACATATTTATTTTTTTAACTTTGGCATCTAGTTATATCAAAGTATGACATATTTATTTTTTAACTTTGGATTCTAATTATATCAAAGTATGACATATTTATTTTTTTTTAAATTGGCATCTAATTATATCAAAGTATAACATATTTATTTTTTAACTTTGGCTTCTAATTATATCAAAGTAGGACATATTTATTTTTTAACTTTGGCTACTAATTATATCAAAGTATGAAATATTGCTCAATGGCGGGATATGACGCCCCAGAATTACTTTTGATAAGGAAACTTTTTTCCCAATCAGATAGCACGTTACCTAGTCTTAGCTAACTATATACCCAATCACATAGCACACTATCTAGTCTCAGCTTACTATATACCCAATCACATAGCACATTATCTAGTCTCAGCTAATTGTATCAGCGAATTACTTTTTGTTTGTTTGATGCGTAATGTCCATTTATAGTGAACAAACATAACGCTGAATCCTATCAATATAACAGATGCAAGTTACATAATTGAGTCAGTGTGCACCAATGTTGCAGTCTTACATATTGAAAAAGACAGTTTGACAGTCTTTTTTGTAACTTTATAACGAAAATTATGTATTGATGGTTGCGCCACTGATCACAGTATGACATATTTATTTTTTAACTTTGGCTTCTAATTATATCAAAGTATGACATATTTATTTTTTTTAATTTGGCATCTAATTATATCAAAGTATGACATGTTTATTTTTTTAACTTTGGCTTCTAATTATATCAAAGTATGACATATTTATTTTTTAACTTTGGATTCTAATTATATCAAAGTATGACATATTTATTTTTTTTAATTTGGCATCTAATTATATCAAAGTATGACATATTTATTTTTTTAACTTTGGCTTCTAATTATATCAAAGTAGGACATATTTATTTTTTAACTTTGGCTACTAATTATATCAAAGTATGAAATATTGCTCAATGGCGGGATATGACGCCCCACAATTTACTTTTGATAAGGAAACTTTTTCCCAATCAGATAGCACGTTACCTAGTCTTAGCTAACTATATACCCAATCACATAGCACACTATCTAGTCTCAGCTTACTATATACCCAATCACATAGCACATTATCTAGTCTCAGCTAATTTGTATCAGCGAATTACTTTTTGTTTGTTTGATGCGTAATGTCCATTTATAGTGAACAAACATAACGCTGAATCCTATCAATATAACAGATGCAAGTTACATAATTGAGTCAGTGTGCACCAATGTTGCAGTCTTACATATTGAAAAAAGACAGTTTGACAGTCTTTTTTGTAACTTTATAACGAAAATTATGTATTGATGGTTGCGCCACTGATCACAGTATGACATATTTATTTTTTTAACTTTAGCATCTAATTATATCAAAGTATGACATATTTATTTTTTAACTTTGGCTTCTAATTATATCAAAGTATGACATATTTATTTTTTTTAATTTGGCATCTAATTATATCAAAGTATGACATGTTTATTTTTTTAACTTTGGCATCTAATTATATCAAAGTATGACATATTTATTTTTTAACTTTGGCATCTAATTATATCAAAGTATGACATATTTATTTTTTAACTTTGGCTTCTAATTATATCAAAGTATGACATATTTATTTTTTTGAATTTGGCATCTAATTATATCAAAGTATGACATATTTATTTTTTAATTTGGCATCTAATTATATCAAAGTATGACATATTTATTTTTTTAACTTTGGCTTCTAATTATATCAAAGTATGACATATTTATTTTTTTAACTTTGGCATCTAGTTATATCAAAGTATGACATATTTATTTTTTTAACTTTGGCATCTAGTTATATCAAAGTATGACATATTTATTTTTTAACTTTGGATTCTAATTATATCAAAGTATGACATATTTATTTTTTTTAAATTGGCATCTAATTATATCAAAGTATAACATATTTATTTTTTAACTTTGGCTTCTAATTATATCAAAGTAGGACATATTTATTTTTTAACTTTGGCTACTAATTATATCAAAGTATGAAATATTGCTCAATGGCGGGATATGACGCCCCAGAATTACTTTTGATAAGGAAACTTTTTCCCAATCAGATAGCACGTTACCTAGTCTTAGCTAACTATATACCCAATCACATAGCACACTATCTAGTCTCAGCTTACTATATACCCAATCACATAGCACATTATCTAGTCTCAGCTAATTGTATCAGCGAATTACTTTTTGTTTGTTTGATGCGTAATGTCCATTTATAGTGAACAAACATAACGCTGAATCCTATCAATATAACAGATGCAAGTTACATAATTGAGTCAGTGTGCACCAATGTTGCAGTCTTACATATTGAAAAAAGACAGTTTGACAGTCTTTTTTGTAACTTTATAACGAAAATTATGTATTGATGGTTGCGCCACTGATCACAGTATGACATATTTATTTTTTTAACTTTGGCTTCTAATTATATCAAAGTATGACATATTTATTTTTTTAATTTGGCATCTAATTATATCAAAGTATGACATGTTTATTTTTTTAACTTTGGCTTCTAGTTATATCAAAGTATGACATATTTATTTTTTAACTTTGGATTCTAATTATATCAAAGTATGACATATTTATTTTTTTTAAATTGGCATCTAATTATATCAAAGTATAACATATTTATTTTTTAACTTTGGCTTCTAATTATATCAAAGTAGGACATATTTATTTTTTAACTTTGGCTACTAATTATATCAAAGTATGAAATATTGCTCAATGGCGGGATATGACGCCCCACAATTTACTTTTGATAAGGAAACTTTTTTCCCAATCAGATAGCACGTTACCTAGTCTTAGCTAACTATATACCCAATCACATAGCACACTATCTAGTCTCAGCTTACTATATACCCAATCACATAGCACATTATCTAGTCTCAGCTAATTTGTATCAGCGAATTACTTTTTGTTTGTTTGATGCGTAATGTCCATTTATAGTGAACAAACATAACGCTGAATCCTATCAATATAACAGATGCAAGTTACATAATTGAGTCAGTGTGCACCAATGTTGCAGTCTTACATATTGAAAAAAGACAGTTTGACAGTCTTTTTTGTAACTTTATAACGAAAATTATGTATTGATGGTTGCGCCACTGATCACAGTATGACATATTTATTTTTTTAACTTTAGCATCTAATTATATCAAAGTATGACATATTTATTTTTTAACTTTGGCTTCTAATTATATCAAAGTATGACATATTTATTTTTTTTTAATTTGGCATCTAATTATATCAAAGTATGACATGTTTATTTTTTTAACTTTGGCATCTAATTATATCAAAGTATGACATATTTATTTTTTAACTTTGGCATCTAATTATATCAAAGTATGACATATTTATTTTTTAACTTTGGCTTCTAATTATATCAAAGTATGACATATTTATTTTTTTGAATTTGGCATCTAATTATATCAAAGTATGACATATTTATTTTTTAATTTGGCATCTAATTATATCAAAGTATGACATATTTATTTTTTAACTTTGGCTTCTAATTATATCAAAGTATGACATATTTATTTTTTTAACTTTGGCATCTAGTTATATCAAAGTATGACATATTTATTTTTTTAACTTTGGCATCTAGTTATATCAAAGTATGACATATTTATTTTTTAACTTTGGATTCTAATTATATCAAAGTATGACATATTTATTTTTTTTAAATTGGCATCTAATTATATCAAAGTATAACATATTTATTTTTTAACTTTGGCTTCTAATTATATCAAAGTAGGACATATTTATTTTTTAACTTTGGCTACTAATTATATCAAAGTATGAAATATTGCTCAATGGCGGGATATGACGCCCCAGAATTACTTTTGATAAGGAAACTTTTTTCCCAATCAGATAGCACGTTACCTAGTCTTAGCTAACTATATACCCAATCACATAGCACACTATCTAGTCTCAGCTTACTATATACCCAATCACATAGCACATTATCTAGTCTCAGCTAATTGTATCAGCGAATTACTTTTTGTTTGTTTGATGCGTAATGTCCATTTATAGTGAACAAACATAACGCTGAATCCTATCAATATAACAGATGCAAGTTACATAATTGAGTCAGTGTGCACCAATGTTGCAGTCTTACATATTGAAAAAAGACAGTTTGACAGTCTTTTTTGTAACTTTATAACGAAAATTATGTATTGATGGTTGCGCCACTGATCACAGTATGACATATTTATTTTTTTAACTTTGGCTTCTAATTATATCAAAGTATGACATATTTATTTTTTTTAATTTGGCATCTAATTATATCAAAGTATGACATGTTTATTTTTTTAACTTTGGCTTCTAATTATATCAAAGTATGACATATTTATTTTTTAACTTTGGATTCTAATTATATCAAAGTATGACATATTTATTTTTTTTTAATTTGGCATCTAATTATATCAAAGTATGACATATTTATTTTTTTAACTTTGGCTTCTAATTATATCAAAGTAGGACATATTTATTTTTTAACTTTGGCTACTAATTATATCAAAGTATGAAATATTGCTCAATGGCGGGATATGACGCCCCACAATTTACTTTTGATAAGGAAACTTTTTTCCCAATCAGATAGCACGTTACCTAGTCTTAGCTAACTATATACCCAATCACATAGCACACTATCTAGTCTCAGCTTACTATATACCCAATCACATAGCACATTATCTAGTCTCAGCTAATTTGTATCAGCGAATTACTTTTTGTTTGTTTGATGCGTAATGTCCATTTATAGTGAACAAACATAACGCTGAATCCTATCAATATAACAGATGCAAGTTACATAATTGAGTCAGTGTGCACCAATGTTGCAGTCTTACATATTGAAAAAAGACAGTTTGACAGTCTTTTTTGTAACTTTATAACGAAAATTATGTATTGATGGTTGCGCCACTGATCACAGTATGACATATTTATTTTTTTAACTTTAGCATCTAATTATATCAAAGTATGACATATTTATTTTTTAACTTTGGCTTCTAATTATATCAAAGTATGACATATTTATTTTTTTTAATTTGGCATCTAATTATATCAAAGTATGACATGTTTATTTTTTAACTTTGGCATCTAATTATATCAAAGTATGACATATTTATTTTTTAACTTTGGCATCTAATTATATCAAAGTATGACATATTTATTTTTTAACTTTGGCTTCTAATTATATCAAAGTATGACATATTTATTTTTTTGAATTTGGCATCTAATTATATCAAAGTATGACATATTTATTTTTTAATTTGGCATCTAATTATATCAAAGTATGACATATTTATTTTTTTAACTTTGGCTTCTAATTATATCAAAGTATGACATATTTATTTTTTAACTTTGGCATCTAGTTATATCAAAGTATGACATATTTATTTTTTTAACTTTGGCATCTAGTTATATCAAAGTATGACATATTTATTTTTTAACTTTGGATTCTAATTATATCAAAGTATGACATATTTATTTTTTTTAAATTGGCATCTAATTATATCAAAGTATAACATATTTATTTTTTAACTTTGGCTTCTAATTATATCAAAGTAGGACATATTTATTTTTTAACTTTGGCTACTAATTATATCAAAGTATGAAATATTGCTCAATGGCGGGATATGACGCCCCAGAATTACTTTTGATAAGGAAACTTTTTCCCAATCAGATAGCACGTTACCTAGTCTTAGCTAACTATATACCCAATCACATAGCACACTATCTAGTCTCAGCTTACTATATACCCAATCACATAGCACATTATCTAGTCTCAGCTAATTGTATCAGCGAATTACTTTTTGTTTGTTTGATGCGTAATGTCCATTTATAGTGAACAAACATAACGCTGAATCCTATCAATATAACAGATGCAAGTTACATAATTGAGTCAGTGTGCACCAATGTTGCAGTCTTACATATTGAAAAAGACAGTTTGACAGTCTTTTTTGTAACTTTTTATAACGAAAATTATGTATTGATGGTTGCGCCACTGATCACAGTATGACATATTTATTTTTTTAACTTTAGCATCTAATTATATCAAAGTATGACATATTTATTTTTTAACTTTGGCTTCTAATTATATCAAAGTATGACATATTTATTTTTTTTTAATTTGGCATCTAATTATATCAAAGTATGACATGTTTATTTTTTTAACTTTGGCATCTAATTATATCAAAGTATGACATATTTATTTTTTAACTTTGGCATCTAATTATATCAAAGTATGACATATTTATTTTTTAACTTTGGCTTCTAATTATATCAAAGTATGACATATTTATTTTTTTGAATTTGGCATCTAATTATATCAAAGTATGACATATTTATTTTTTAATTTGGCATCTAATTATATCAAAGTATGACATATTTATTTTTTTAACTTTGGCTTCTAATTATATCAAAGTATGACATATTTATTTTTTTAACTTTGGCATCTAGTTATATCAAAGTATGACATATTTATTTTTTTAACTTTGGCATCTAGTTATATCAAAGTATGACATATTTATTTTTTTTTAATTTGGCATCTAATTATATCAAAGTATGACATGTTTATTTTTTTAACTTTGGCATCTAATTATATCAAAGTATGACATATTTATTTTTTAACTTTGGCATCTAATTATATCAAAGTATGACATATTTATTTTTTAACTTTGGCTTCTAATTATATCAAAGTATGACATATTTATTTTTTTGAATTTGGCATCTAATTATATCAAAGTATGACATATTTATTTTTTAATTTGGCATCTAATTATATCAAAGTATGACATATTTATTTTTTTAACTTTGGCTTCTAATTATATCAAAGTATGACATATTTATTTTTTTAACTTTGGCATCTAGTTATATCAAAGTATGACATATTTATTTTTTTAACTTTGGCATCTAGTTATATCAAAGTATGACATATTTATTTTTTAACTTTGGATTCTAATTATATCAAAGTATGACATATTTATTTTTTTTAAATTGGCATCTAATTATATCAAAGTATAACATATTTATTTTTTAACTTTGGCTTCTAATTATATCAAAGTAGGACATATTTATTTTTTAACTTTGGCTACTAATTATATCAAAGTATGAAATATTGCTCAATGGCGGGATATGACGCCCCAGAATTACTTTTGATAAGGAAACTTTTTTCCCAATCAGATAGCACGTTACCTAGTCTTAGCTAACTATATACCCAATCACATAGCACACTATCTAGTCTCAGCTTACTATATACCCAATCACATAGCACATTATCTAGTCTCAGCTAATTGTATCAGCGAATTACTTTTTGTTTGTTTGATGCGTAATGTCCATTTATAGTGAACAAACATAACGCTGAATCCTATCAATATAACAGATGCAAGTTACATAATTGAGTCAGTGTGCACCAATGTTGCAGTCTTACATATTGAAAAAGACAGTTTGACAGTCTTTTTTGTAACTTTATAACGAAAATTATGTATTGATGGTTGCCCACTGATCACAGTATGACATATTTATTTTTTTAACTTTAGCATCTAATTATATCAAAGTATGACATATTTATTTTTTAACTTTGGCTTCTAATTATATCAAAGTATGACATATTTATTTTTTTTAATTTGGCATCTAATTATATCAAAGTATGACATGTTTATTTTTTTAACTTTGGCATCTAATTATATCAAAGTATGACATATTTATTTTTTAACTTTGGCATCTAATTATATCAAAGTATGACATATTTATTTTTTAACTTTGGCTTCTAATTATATCAAAGTATGACATATTTATTTTTTTGAATTTGGCATCTAATTATATCAAAGTATGACATATTTATTTTTTAATTTGGCATCTAATTATATCAAAGTATGACATATTTATTTTTTTAACTTTGGCTTCTAATTATATCAAAGTATGACATATTTATTTTTTTAACTTTGGCATCTAGTTATATCAAAGTATGACATATTTATTTTTTTAACTTTGGCATCTAGTTATATCAAAGTATGACATATTTATTTTTTAACTTTGGATTCTAATTATATCAAAGTATGACATATTTATTTTTTTTAAATTGGCATCTAATTATATCAAAGTATAACATATTTATTTTTTAACTTTGGCTTCTAATTATATCAAAGTAGGACATATTTATTTTTTAACTTTGGCTACTAATTATATCAAAGTATGAAATATTGCTCAATGGCGGGATATGACGCCCCAGAATTACTTTTGATAAGGAAACTTTTTTCCCAATCAGATAGCACGTTACCTAGTCTTAGCTAACTATATACCCAATCACATAGCACACTATCTAGTCTCAGCTTACTATATACCCAATCACATAGCACATTATCTAGTCTCAGCTAATTGTATCAGCGAATTACTTTTTGTTTGTTTGATGCGTAATGTCCATTTATAGTGAACAAACATAACGCTGAATCCTATCAATATAACAGATGCAAGTTACATAATTGAGTCAGTGTGCACCAATGTTGCAGTCTTACATATTGAAAAAAGACAGTTTGACAGTCTTTTTTGTAACTTTATAACGAAAATTATGTATTGATGGTTGCGCCACTGATCACAGTATGACATATTTATTTTTTAACTTTGGCTTCTAATTATATCAAAGTATGACATATTTATTTTTTTTAATTTGGCATCTAATTATATCAAAGTATGACATGTTTATTTTTTTAACTTTGGCTTCTAATTATATCAAAGTATGACATATTTATTTTTTAACTTTGGATTCTAATTATATCAAAGTATGACATATTTATTTTTTTTAATTTGGCATCTAATTATATCAAAGTATGACATATTTATTTTTTTAACTTTGGCTTCTAATTATATCAAAGTAGGACATATTTATTTTTTAACTTTGGCTACTAATTATATCAAAGTATGAAATATTGCTCAATGGCGGGATATGACGCCCCACAATTTACTTTTGATAAGGAAACTTTTTTCCCAATCAGATAGCACGTTACCTAGTCTTAGCTAACTATATACCCAATCACATAGCACACTATCTAGTCTCAGCTTACTATATACCCAATCACATAGCACATTATCTAGTCTCAGCTAATTTGTATCAGCGAATTACTTTTTGTTTGTTTGATGCGTAATGTCCATTTATAGTGAACAAACATAACGCTGAATCCTATCAATATAACAGATGCAAGTTACATAATTGAGTCAGTGTGCACCAATGTTGCAGTCTTACATATTGAAAAAAGACAGTTTGACAGTCTTTTTTGTAACTTTATAACGAAAATTATGTATTGATGGTTGCGCCACTGATCACAGTATGACATATTTATTTTTTTAACTTTAGCATCTAATTATATCAAAGTATGACATATTTATTTTTTAACTTTGGCTTCTAATTATATCAAAGTATGACATATTTATTTTTTTTTAATTTGGCATCTAATTATATCAAAGTATGACATGTTTATTTTTTTAACTTTGGCATCTAATTATATCAAAGTATGACATATTTATTTTTTAACTTTGGCATCTAATTATATCAAAGTATGACATATTTATTTTTTAACTTTGGCTTCTAATTATATCAAAGTATGACATATTTATTTTTTTGAATTTGGCATCTAATTATATCAAAGTATGACATATTTATTTTTTAATTTGGCATCTAATTATATCAAAGTATGACATATTTATTTTTTTAACTTTGGCTTCTAATTATATCAAAGTATGACATATTTATTTTTTTAACTTTGGCATCTAGTTATATCAAAGTATGACATATTTATTTTTTTAACTTTGGCATCTAGTTATATCAAAGTATGACATATTTATTTTTTAACTTTGGATTCTAATTATATCAAAGTATGACATATTTATTTTTTTTAAATTGGCATCTAATTATATCAAAGTATAACATATTTATTTTTTAACTTTGGCATCTAATTATATCAAAGTAGGACATATTTATTTTTTAACTTTGGCTACTAATTATATCAAAGTATGAAATATTGCTCAATGGCGGGATATGACGCCCCAGAATTACTTTTGATAAGGAAACTTTTTCCCAATCAGATAGCACGTTACCTAGTCTTAGCTAACTATATACCCAATCACATAGCACACTATCTAGTCTCAGCTTACTATATACCCAATCACATAGCACATTATCTAGTCTCAGCTAATTGTATCAGCGAATTACTTTTTTGTTTGTTTGATGCGTAATGTCCATTTATAGTGAACAAACATAACGCTGAATCTATCAATATAACAGATGCAAGTTACATAATTGAGTCAGTGTGCACCAATGTTGCAGTCTTACATATTGAAAAAGACAGTTTGACAGTCTTTTTGTAACTTTATAACGAAAATTATGTATTGATGGTTGCGCCACTGATCACAGTATGACATATTTATTTTTTTAACTTTGGCTTCTAATTATATCAAAGTATGACATATTTATTTTTTTAATTTGGCATCTAATTATATCAAAGTATGACATGTTTATTTTTTTAACTTTGGCTTCTAATTATATCAAAGTATGACATATTTATTTTTTAACTTTGGATTCTAATTATATCAAAGTATGACATATTTATTTTTTTTAATTTGGCATCTAATTATATCAAAGTATGACATATTTATTTTTTTAACTTTGGCTTCTAATTATATCAAAGTAGGACATATTTATTTTTTAACTTTGGCTACTAATTATATCAAAGTATGAAATATTGCTCAATGGCGGGATATGACGCCCCACAATTTACTTTTGATAAGGAAACTTTTTTCCCAATCAGATAGCACGTTACCTAGTCTTAGCTAACTATATACCCAATCACATAGCACACTATCTAGTCTCAGCTTACTATATACCCAATCACATAGCACATTATCTAGTCTCAGCTAATTTGTATCAGCGAATTACTTTTTGTTTGTTTGATGCGTAATGTCCATTTATAGTGAACAAACATAACGCTGAATCCTATCAATATAACAGATGCAAGTTACATAATTGAGTCAGTGTGCACCAATGTTGCAGTCTTACATATTGAAAAAAGACAGTTTGACAGTCTTTTTTGTAACTTTATAACGAAAATTATGTATTGATGGTTGCGCCACTGATCACAGTATGACATATTTATTTTTTTAACTTTAGCATCTAATTATATCAAAGTATGACATATTTATTTTTTAACTTTGGCTTCTAATTATATCAAAGTATGACATATTTATTTTTTTTTAATTTGGCATCTAATTATATCAAAGTATGACATGTTTATTTTTTTAACTTTGGCATCTAATTATATCAAAGTATGACATATTTATTTTTTAACTTTGGCATCTAATTATATCAAAGTATGACATATTTATTTTTTAACTTTGGCTTCTAATTATATCAAAGTATGACATATTTATTTTTTTGAATTTGGCATCTAATTATATCAAAGTATGACATATTTATTTTTTAATTTGGCATCTAATTATATCAAAGTATGACATATTTATTTTTTTAACTTTGGCTTCTAATTATATCAAAGTATGACATATTTATTTTTTTTAAATTGGCATCTAATTATATCAAAGTATAACATATTTATTTTTTAACTTTGGCTTCTAATTATATCAAAGTAGGACATATTTATTTTTTAACTTTGGCTACTAATTATATCAAAGTATGAAATATTGCTCAATGGCGGGATATGACGCCCCAGAATTACTTTTGATAAGGAAACTTTTTTCCCAATCAGATAGCACGTTACCTAGTCTTAGCTAACTATATACCCAATCACATAGCACACTATCTAGTCTCAGCTTACTATATACCCAATCACATAGCACATTATCTAGTCTCAGCTAATTGTATCAGCGAATTACTTTTTGTTTGTTTGATGCGTAATGTCCATTTATAGTGAACAAACATAACGCTGAATCCTATCAATATAACAGATGCAAGTTACATAATTGAGTCAGTGTGCACCAATGTTGCAGTCTTACATATTGAAAAAAGACAGTTTGACAGTCTTTTTTGTAACTTTATAACGAAAATTATGTATTGATGGTTGCGCCACTGATCACAGTATGACATATTTATTTTTTTAACTTTGGCATCTAATTATATCAAAGTATGACATATTTATTTTTTTTAATTTGGCATCTAATTATATCAAAGTATGACATGTTTATTTTTTTAACTTTGGCTTCTAATTATATCAAAGTATGACATATTTATTTTTTAACTTTGGATTCTAATTATATCAAAGTATGACATATTTATTTTTTTTAATTTGGCATCTAATTATATCAAAGTATGACATATTTATTTTTTTAACTTTGGCTTCTAATTATATCAAAGTAGGACATATTTATTTTTTAACTTTGGCTACTAATTATATCAAAGTATGAAATATTGCTCAATGGCGGGATATGACGCCCCAGAATTTACTTTTGATAAGGAAACTTTTTTCCCAATCAGATAGCACGTTACCTAGTCTTAGCTAACTATATACCCAATCACATAGCACACTATCTAGTCTCAGCTTACTATATACCCAATCACATAGCACATTATCTAGTCTCAGCTAATTTGTATCAGCGAATTACTTTTTGTTTGTTTGATGCGTAATGTCCATTTATAGTGAACAAACATAACGCTGAATCCTATCAATATAACAGATGCAAGTTACATAATTGAGTCAGTGTGCACCAATGTTGCAGTCTTACATATTGAAAAAAGACAGTTTGACAGTCTTTTTTGTAACTTTATAACGAAAATTATGTATTGATGGTTGCGCCACTGATCACAGTATGACATATTTATTTTTTTAACTTTAGCATCTAATTATATCAAAGTATGACATATTTATTTTTTAACTTTGGCTTCTAATTATATCAAAGTATGACATATTTATTTTTTTAATTTGGCATCTAATTATATCAAAGTATGACATGTTTATTTTTTTAACTTTGGCATCTAATTATATCAAAGTATGACATATTTATTTTTTTAACTTTGGCATCTAATTATATCAAAGTATGACATATTTATTTTTTAACTTTGGCTTCTAATTATATCAAAGTATGACATATTTATTTTTTTTGAATTTGGCATCTAATTATATCAAAGTATGACATATTTATTTTTTAATTTGGCATCTAATTATATCAAAGTATGACATATTTATTTTTTTAACTTTGGCTTCTAATTATATCAAAGTATGACATATTTATTTTTTTAACTTTGGCATCTAGTTATATCAAAGTATGACATATTTATTTTTTTAACTTTGGCATCTAGTTATATCAAAGTATGACATATTTATTTTTTAACTTTGGATTCTAATTATATCAAAGTATGACATATTTATTTTTTTAAATTGGCATCTAATTATATCAAAGTATAACATATTTATTTTTTAACTTTGGCTTCTAATTATATCAAAGTAGGACATATTTATTTTTTAACTTTGGCTACTAATTATATCAAAGTATGAAATATTGCTCAATGGCGGGATATGACGCCCCAGAATTACTTTTGATAAGGAAACTTTTTTCCCAATCAGATAGCACGTTACCTAGTCTTAGCTAACTATATACCCAATCACATAGCACACTATCTAGTCTCAGCTTACTATATACCCAATCACATAGCACATTATCTAGTCTCAGCTAATTGTATCAGCGAATTACTTTTTGTTTGTTTGATGCGTAATGTCCATTTATAGTGAACAAACATAACGCTGAATCCTATCAATATAACAGATGCAAGTTACATAATTGAGTCAGTGTGCACCAATGTTGCAGTCTTACATATTGAAAAAAGACAGTTTGACAGTCTTTTTTGTAACTTTATAACGAAAATTATGTATTGATGGTTGCGCCACTGATCACAGTATGACATATTTATTTTTTAACTTTGGCTTCTAATTATATCAAAGTATGACATATTTATTTTTTTTAATTTGGCATCTAATTATATCAAAGTATGACATGTTTATTTTTTTAACTTTGGCTTCTAATTATATCAAAGTATGACATATTTATTTTTTAACTTTGGATTCTAATTATATCAAAGTATGACATATTTATTTTTTAACTTTGGCATCTAATTATATCAAAGTATGACATGTTTATTTTTTTAACTTTGGCTTCTAATTATATCAAAGTATGACATATTTATTTTTTAACTTTGGATTCTAATTATATCAAAGTATGACATATTTATTTTTTTTAATTTGGCATCTAATTATATCAAAGTATGACATATTTATTTTTTTAACTTTGGCTTCTAATTATATCAAAGTAGGACATATTTATTTTTTAACTTTGGCTACTAATTATATCAAAGTATGAAATATTGCTCAATGGCGGGATATGACGCCCCACAATTTACTTTTGATAAGGAAACTTTTTTCCCAATCAGATAGCACGTTACCTAGTCTTAGCTAACTATATACCCAATCACATAGCACACTATCTAGTCTCAGCTTACTATATACCCAATCACATAGCACATTATCTAGTCTCAGCTAATTTGTATCAGCGAATTACTTTTTGTTTGTTTGATGCGTAATGTCCATTTATATTGAACAAACATAACGCTGAATCCTATCAATATAACAGATGCAAGTTACATAATTGAGTCAGTGTGCACCAATGTTGCAGTCTTACATATTGAAAAAAGACAGTTTGACAGTCTTTTTTGTAACTTTATAACGAAAATTATGTATTGATGGTTGCGCCACTGATCACAGTATGACATATTTATTTTTTTAACTTTAGCATCTAATTATATCAAAGTATGACATATTTATTTTTTAACTTTGGCTTCTAATTATATCAAAGTATGACATATTTATTTTTTTAATTTGGCATCTAATTATATCAAAGTATGACATGTTTATTTTTTTAACTTTGGCATCTAATTATATCAAAGTATGACATATTTATTTTTTAACTTTGGCATCTAATTATATCAAAGTATGACATATTTATTTTTTAACTTTGGCTTCTAATTATATCAAAGTATGACATATTTATTTTTTGAATTTGGCATCTAATTATATCAAAGTATGACATATTTATTTTTTAATTTGGCATCTAATTATATCAAAGTATGACATATTTATTTTTTTTAACTTTGGCTTCTAATTATATCAAAGTATGACATATTTATTTTTTAACTTTGGCATCTAGTTATATCAAAGTATGACATATTTATTTTTTTAACTTTGGCATCTAGTTATATCAAAGTATGACATATTTATTTTTTAACTTTGGATTCTAATTATATCAAAGTATGACATATTTATTTTTTTTAAATTGGCATCTAATTATATCAAAGTATAACATATTTATTTTTTAACTTTGGCTTCTAATTATATCAAAGTAGGACATATTTATTTTTTAACTTTGGCTACTAATTATATCAAAGTATGAAATATTGCTCAATGGCGGGATATGACGCCCCAGAATTACTTTTGATAAGGAAACTTTTTCCCAATCAGATAGCACGTTACCTAGTCTTAGCTAACTATATACCCAATCACATAGCACACTATCTAGTCTCAGCTTACTATATACCCAATCACATAGCACATTATCTAGTCTCAGCTAATTGTATCAGCGAATTACTTTTTGTTTGTTTGATGCGTAATGTCCATTTATAGTGAACAAACATAACGCTGAATCCTATCAATATAACAGATGCAAGTTACATAATTGAGTCAGTGTGCACCAATGTTGCAGTCTTACATATTGAAAAAAGACAGTTTGACAGTCTTTTGTAACTTTATAACGAAAATTATGTATTGATGGTTGCGCCACTGATCACAGTATGACATATTTATTTTTTTAACTTTGGCTTCTAATTATATCAAAGTATGACATATTTATTTTTTTAATTTGGCATCTAATTATATCAAAGTATGACATGTTTATTTTTTTAACTTTGGCTTCTAATTATATCAAAGTATGACATATTTATTTTTTAACTTTGGATTCTAATTATATCAAAGTATGACATATTTATTTTTTTTAATTTGGCATCTAATTATATCAAAGTATGACATATTTATTTTTTTAACTTTGGCTTCTAATTATATCAAAGTAGGACATATTTATTTTTTAACTTTGGCTACTAATTATATCAAAGTATGAAATATTGCTCAATGGCGGGATATGACGCCCCAGAATTTACTTTTGATAAGGAAACTTTTTTCCCAATCAGATAGCACGTTACCTAGTCTTAGCTAACTATATACCCAATCACATAGCACACTATCTAGTCTCAGCTTACTATATACCCAATCACATAGCACATTATCTAGTCTCAGCTAATTTGTATCAGCGAATTACTTTTTGTTTGTTTGATGCGTAATGTCCATTTATAGTGAACAAACATAACGCTGAATCCTATCAATATAACAGATGCAAGTTACATAATTGAGTCAGTGTGCACCAATGTTGCAGTCTTACATATTGAAAAAAGACAGTTTGACAGTCTTTTTTGTAACTTTATAACGAAAATTATGTATTGATGGTTGCGCCACTGATCACAGTATGACATATTTATTTTTTTAACTTTAGCATCTAATTATATCAAAGTATGACATATTTATTTTTTAACTTTGGCTTCTAATTATATCAAAGTAGGACATATTTATTTTTTAACTTTGGCTACTAATTATATCAAAGTATGAAATATTGCTCAATGGCGGGATATGACGCCCCAGAATTACTTTTGATAAGGAAACTTTTTTCCCAAATTGATAGCACGTTACCTAGTCTTAGCTAACTATATACCCAATCACATAGCACACTATCTAGTCTCAGCTTACTATATACCCAATCACATAGCACATTATCTAGTCTCAGCTAATTGTATCAGCGAATTACTTTTTGTTTGTTTGATGCGTAATGTCCATTTATAGTGAACAAACATAACGCTGAATCCTATCAATATAACAGATGCAAGTTACATAATTGAGTCAGTGTGCACCAATGTTGCAGTCTTACATATTGAAAAAAGACAGTTTGACAGTCTTTTTTGTAACTTTATAACGAAAATTATGTATTGATGGTTGCGCCACTGATCACAGTATGACATATTTATTTTTTTAACTTTGGCTTCTAATTATATCAAAGTATGACATATTTATTTTTTTTAATTTGGCATCTAATTATATCAAAGTATGACATGTTTATTTTTTTAACTTTGGCTTCTAATTATATCAAAGTATGACATATTTATTTTTTAACTTTGGATTCTAATTATATCAAAGTATGACATATTTATTTTTTTTAATTTGGCATCTAATTATATCAAAGTATGACATATTTATTTTTTTAACTTTGGCTTCTAATTATATCAAAGTATGACATATTTATTTTTTTAACTTTGGCATCTAATTATATCAAAGTATGACATATGTATTTTTTTAACTTTGGCTTCTAATTATATCAAAGTATGACATATTTATTTTTTTAACTTTGGCATCTAGTTATATCAAAGTATGACATATTTATTTTTTTAACTTTGGCATCTAGTTATATCAAAGTATGACATATTTATTTTTTTAACTTTGGCTTCTAATTATATCAAAGTATGACATATTTATTTTTTTTAATTTGGCATCTAATTATATCAAAGTATGACATGTTTATTTTTTTAACTTTGGCTTCTAATTATATCAAAGTATGACATATTTATTTTTTAACTTTGGATTCTAATTATATCAAAGTATGACATATTTATTTTTTTTAATTTGGCATCTAATTATATCAAAGTATGACATATTTATTTTTTTAACTTTGGCTTCTAATTATATCAAAGTATGACATATTTATTTTTTTAACTTTGGCATCTAATTATATCAAAGTATGACATATTTATTTTTTTAACTTTGGCTTCTAATTATATCAAAGTATGACATATTTATTTTTTTAACTTTGGCATCTAGTTATATCAAAGTATGACATATTTATTTTTTTAACTTTGGCATCTAGTTATATCAAAGTATGACATATTTATTTTTTAACTTTGGATTCTAATTATATCAAAGTATGACATATTTATTTTTTTTAATTTGGCATCTAATTATATCAAAGTATAACATATTTATTTTTTAACTTTGGCTTCTAATTATATCAAAGTAGGACATATTTATTTTTTAACTTTGGCTACTAATTATATCAAAGTATGAAATATTGCTCAATGGCGGGATATGACGCCCCAGAATTTACTTTTGATAAGGAAACTTTTTTCCCAATCAGATAGCACGTTACCTAGTCTTAGCTAACTATATACCCAATCACATAGCACACTATCTAGTCTCAGCTTACTATATACCCAATCACATAGCACATTATCTAGTCTCAGCTAATTTGTATCAGCGAATTACTTTTTGTTTGTTTGATGCGTAATGTCCATTTATAGTGAACAAACATAACGCTGAATCCTATCAATATAACAGATGCAAGTTACATAATTGAGTCAGTGTGCACCAATGTTGCAGTCTTACATATTGAAAAAAGACAGTTTGACAGTCTTTTTTGTAACTTTATAACGAAAATTATGTATTGATGGTTGCGCCACTGATCACAGTATGACATATTTATTTTTTTAACTTTGGCTTCTAATTATATCAAAGTATGACATATTTATTTTTTTTAATTTGGCATCTAATTATATCAAAGTATGACATGTTTATTTTTTTAACTTTGGCTTCTAATTATATCAAAGTATGACATATTTATTTTTTAACTTTGGATTCTAATTATATCAAAGTATGACATATTTATTTTTTTTAATTTGGCATCTAATTATATCAAAGTATGACATATTTATTTTTTTAACTTTGGCTTCTAATTATATCAAAGTATGACATATTTATTTTTTTTAACTTTGGCATCTAATTATATCAAAGTATGACATATTTATTTTTTTAACTTTGGCTTCTAATTATATCAAAGTATGACATATTTATTTTTTTAACTTTGGCATCTAGTTATATCAAAGTATGACATATTTATTTTTTTAACTTTGGCATCTAGTTATATCAAAGTATGACATATTTATTTTTTAACTTTGGATTCTAATTATATCAAAGTATGACATATTTATTTTTTTTAATTTGGCATCTAATTATATCAAAGTATAACATATTTATTTTTTAACTTTGGCTTCTAATTATATCAAAGTAGGACATATTTATTTTTTAACTTTGGCTACTAATTATATCAAAGTATGAAATATTGCTCAATGGCGGGATATGACGCCCCAGAATTTACTTTTGATAAGGAAACTTTTTTCCCAATCAGATAGCACGTTACCTAGTCTTAGCTAACTATATACCCAATCACATAGCACACTATCTAGTCTCAGCTTACTATATACCCAATCACATAGCACATTATCTAGTCTCAGCTAATTTGTATCAGCGAATTACTTTTTGTTTGTTTGATGCGTAATGTCCATTTATAGTGAACAAACATAACGCTGAATCCTATCAATATAACAGATGCAAGTTACATAATTGAGTCAGTGTGCACCAATGTTGCAGTCCGGCCTGAGGCTAAAATGTTCAGATTTTTTTTCCGATAAAGAGATGCAGAAAGAGACTGGAGACTGTTGTTCAGAAGCAACACAGAAAGCAAACAGAAACCAGTCACGAGGGTGTTACTGAATCAACTCCTACAGAATGACCAAATCGGCAACAACTTACGATAGAAAAAAAATATTAATTTTTCTCTTCGAATTGAATTATTTCCCCACTCGTCTGTCTGTCTTTGCATCCATAATCGTCATCATAGGAGAGATGACAGAATGTTTTGATAGTCTTTCTGACAGTTGGGATATATTTGTCAGCGGCTCATTAGGAGCACGGGCCTGGTCGGTTTAATTGGACAGGATGAATGAGGCCGAGTCTAATTTGTCCCGGGTCCAATGTTTAGAAACTGTACAGAGAGAGCTTTCTAACCTGGCATAATCGTCCTGAACACATTCAAAGACCTGTTGTTCTTTTACCAGAGACGCTTTATACCCGTTCGCTAGTACAGTTCTTGCCCTGTCATTGATGGGAAGATATTGGCAATACAGGTGTAGGGGGTGGGGGAAGTGCTGGGTAGGGCGTTAACAAGGTGGTTTTACTTGGAGGAAATGTTTTATTCAATTTACCTTCACAAATCGATACATTGGTTTTTGATCTTTAGTCCCGGTGAAAGAAAACTACCGTCAACAGCAATGGTTTTAACGATGCATTAATGAGTGTAATAATTGGTTTGAGCCAGGCACTTGAGCACAAGATGAATTTAGAAAGCTGTACGAGCTGAGATGGTCAATTGAAGAATTGTTATGTCTTAAACTAGACAGAATTAGCTGTTGGGTCTTAAAGACAGTTTTTTTTTAAAGATATTCCAGATGTCGTAAAGACAACTAAACGGTAAATGTTGCATTACAAATGGGATCAAAGCTCGTATAGATAGATATACACTCTATTAAAATATTAAGAAAATAAACAAAAAATCGTACCAGATTTATCGACAAATTAAAAACTATGTCTAAACAAATAAACATTAGAACATCTCTGTTAATATTCTGAGCATTTTGAGGCCAAAATTAATTTATACTATAATAAAAATGATTTTTTATAAAATAGATTATTGAAACGCTTGTTAAAATGTGTCCGTTAAAAAGTATAATGTATTAGTTATTTATTTTGTGCCATTGACATAATTGTACTAAGTGACATATCTGATGCTGTTGAAGACACTTGTCAAACTCTCATTTAAATATAGCTCATTTATAATTAGATATTTTATTCATTGGTAAAGAAACTGTTTCTGTATTTTGTTATTGGCAGTAAATAGTGTTGTTATTGATATAATTATGAATGTCGTTATTCGCAGTAAGTAGTGTTGTTATTGATATATTTATGAATGTGTTATTGGCAGTAAGTAGTGTTGTTATTGATATAATTATGAATGTCGTTATTCGCAGTAAGTAGTGTTGTTATTGATATAATTATGAATGTGTTATTGGCAGTAAGTAGTGTTGTTATTGATATATTTATGAATGTGTTATTGGCAGTAAGTAGTGTTGTTATTGATATAATTTTGAATGTCGTTATTCGCAGTAAGTAGTGTTGTTATTGATATAATTATGAATGTTGTTATTGGCAGTAAGAAGTGTTGTTATTGATATAATTATGAATGTTGTTATTTGCAGTAAGTAGTGTTGTTATTGATATATTTATGAATGTCGTTATTTGCAGTAAGTAGTGTTGTTATTGATATAATTATGAATGTTGTTATTGGCAGTAAGTAGTGTTGTTATTGATATAATTATGAATGTTGTTATTGGCAGTAAGAAGTGTTGTTATTGATATAATTATGAATGTTGTTATTGGCAGTAAGTAGTGTTGTTATTGATATAATTATGAATGTCGTTATTGGCAGTAAGTAGTGTTATTATTGATATAATTATGAATGTCGTTATTTGCAGTAAGTAGTGCTGTTATTGATATAATTATGAATGTTGTTATTGGCAGTAAGTAGTGTTGTTATTGATATAATTATGAATGTCGTTATTCGCAGTAAGTAGTGTTGTTATTGATATATTTATGAATGTCGTTATTGGCAGTAAGTAGTGTTGTTATTGATATAATTATGAATGTCGTTATTGGCAGTAAGTAGTGTTGTTATTGTTTAATTATGAATGTTGTTATTGGCAGTAAGTAGTGTTGTTATTGATATAATTATGAATGTTGTTATTTGCAGTAAGTAGTGTTGTTATTGATATAATTATGAATGTCGTTATTGGCAGTAAGTAGTGTTGTTATTATATATTTATGAATGTTGTTATTGGCAGTAAGTATTGATATAATTAATTTTAATATATGCCCAGCTATAAGATGGCTGATTTCAAACGAAGAACAATACATCTAACAAAAATTCCACAAAGATACAAAAAACGTTGTGTATAATTATCAAATTTAATACATATTTCCTTTATCTACAACTGTTTTTGTGTAGCCTATACATATAAGACATGCAATATTCAACAAACATGGAATTCTTGATATTATGTAAAATGAAAGTGTTACGCCTTTCAAATAAGTTTATACATTGTGAAGTTTTTCTGGTCTATGTTGTTCTAGTTCTTTCTTTCTCAAGTAGCAGCACTTCAAAATGTGACCTTTTTTCTTACAATAATGACAAATTCTTCTTTCAAAATAAACAGTATTATCTTTAGATTGACTCATGTATCTTGGTTTGTATCTATCATTCTTTAATTTGTATGTTTCATTCCGTGGTTTGAATTTATCGATAGATGCACAAATGTCTGATATACTTATTTCATCATTGGGATAGCAATCTTTATAGTCACTTAGAACTTTTATGAGGTCTTTGACAGTTTTTACGTTCCTTTGTTTAATGAAGGAAAACACTTCTCTAGTGCACATGTTAAGAATTTTGTCGACTACCATCATTTCTAAAATCTCAGTTGGTTTATTTATTTCAACTTCTGCCATCATAAGCCATGATTTTAAATCACTCATAACTAAATCAATGAACTGTTGAGGTTGTTCTTTATTTGACATTTTTTGTTCATGAAATCGGTGACGATAATGTTCTTCTGTTTTATTAAAATATTTCAGAAGTTTCATCTTTATATCTTCATAACTCAACTCAGCATAGTTATGTATTGTCATGATTGCTTTTCTTGCATCCTCTTTTACAAGCTTGAAAAGTTCCGACTTCCATTCACTGATTGGAATTTTTTGTAGCTGACATTGTTGTTCAAAGAATTGTAAACATGTGTCAATATCTTCAGTTTTACCATTGAAAGGTTGCATTTTTAATTGAGTCGAGTAATTTCCTTTTGACTCTTCTATTATAGTTGTTTTATTATCTTTAGTTGCAGCCATTCTTGCTAGTTCTAATTCATGATTTCTTTTTCTTTCTAATTCTCTTTCTTCATAGTTTCTTTTTAATTCTCTTTCTTTTATTCTCTCATCTCTTTCTCTATCCTCATTTTCTTTTTTGTCTATATATTCCAACAATTTATCAACTTTGAGACCTAATTCTTCTCCTCTAATTTTGTATTGTCTTTATTTTTCTTCTTCTGGGGTACTAGCCATTGTTATGTTCAGAAGTGTAAACAAAAATGAAACAAAGTTTCTTCAGAATGATGGACTTGAATACCGTTGCAGTGTAATAAAACAAATTGTGGACTTAAATACAGTTGTAATGTGATACAACAAATTGTGGGCTTACTTGTGCTTATAGCTCATGGCCACAAATAAAAACATTGGAATGTCACGAATGTAACGAATCCAAAATATGACGAGAAATATATCAAGAATAAAATGTTATTCTTACCGTTAAGTTTCAGAAAATTCTTCCTTTGCAGCGTATGTCCAATGAAGGAATGCACAAATAACGAAGTCCTTTAACACTGCAGAGACGTACAACTGGATTTACTTTCGCTTTTAGCTGCCACCAAATAATACCAAGATTATACTTTCGCTTTTCGCTGCCACCAAATAATACCAGGATTATGTTTTCTCTTTTCACTGTTGATGATTCAGATAAAATCCAGTCTCTTCGGAATATAATATTGTATCAATACAAGTGTTACTCACCACTGGGGTGTTTTTACCGCTGCCACCAGATAAATACCAGGATTAAGTCGTATCCCACTTGTGCTCTAATTAAATCAGACGACACAACTCCTTGTATTGTAAAAGAATTAACTGAACTTTTTAATGCGTGATATTTACAGATGAGAATATGATAATCCAATATAAACACTTGAGAAGATGAATCAATAAATCACATGTATAATTCTATAATTTAACACACACGATAAATACTAAGATCAATATTCGATGAGAGATGTGGCAATAAATCACATGTAGCTGCTATAACTTATAAACCAGTACACGAGTCTATAACTATTATAACTCTCGACTGCACTGTCCACTTAGTCCACGTGTTACACCTAGTATCCCCTTCCTGGGTCTCTAGTCTCTCTCTTGGGTGTGTGTGTCTTCTGTCCCTCTCTCAACCGTTATAATTTCCCCTATTTATAGGATATATCACCCCCGCATATTACATGATTTTCCCGCCAAAACCACAGAGGTCAATGTGTAGGCGATTCGCGCCAAACTCCGTGCGTGGGGTGATTGCATCATGCATGCTTGACCCTGCAAGCACATACCATACCATATAAGGAAATACGCCGTGACCAACAGTGTGTGGTAGCAAGGGATGTAACAATACCAAATAAGGCAATAACATGAAACGTAAACAAAGCTTAATCACAAGGGATAGGACGATATATATATATATATATACATGTATATACTCTTTGATATTTCTTTTATCTTGTTTCGGTACCTTAGTTAGTATCACTTGACCAAAAGTAAATACATGTAATTTTACAGACTTTCTGTAGTATACTGATGATCGCCATTTGAGGTATGACTCTAAAACTATGTGTAAAATGACAATATGATGAGGTATGACTCTAAAACAGTATGACTCCCTACTACCAGCAACAGCTGGACGCCCTACTGCCAACAACTGTAGGACGCCCTACTACCAGCAACAGCTGGACGCCCTACTGCCAACAACTGTAGGACGCCCTACTACCAGCAACAGCTGGACGCCTTACTGCCAACAACTGTAGGACGCCCTACTACCAGCAACAGCTGGACGCCCTACTTCCAACAACTGTAGGACGCCCTATTACCATCAATAGTTAAAACGCCTTTCTACCAGTAAATTATGACGCCTTACTACTAGCGACCGGAAGACGACACATCTCCTCCAATCATGTGACCCGATAGCACAGAGGTAGCGTTTCGTCTGTGACATATTGATGCCATTCAGGGGCGGATTTAGGGGGAAGGCATGCCCCCCCTTTACCGCAAGTTTAGGTAAGACATCATTAAAATATCGAAATATTTTTTTTGTTCCATATAAGATCAATTTTCAACAATGAAAAAGTTTTGCCCCCCCCCCAGGGGTCAAAGTTGTCTAGATCCGCCCCTGATGCCATTTACATAAGGTCCTAGAGATGCCCTATGCCCACTGCACCCTTTGCTACCGAGAGAATACGATAGGGTACTGCCTGTCACAATAATGCTTACGGACCCCGTATTTAATCAAAAACGTACGGTTTATATCTACGTAGTCCATATAGACTTCATAGGATGCAAACCTAATATTTTCTAAACAATTTATTTCTGCCAACTTCATAAGTATAGCAAAAATATGACAGTGGACCAGTAGGTCAGCGTGATCCTAGCAACGCCTACATAATTACACTTTGTTTACATCGATTGCGTGTTTAAAAGAAAAATTCAAATACATTTAAGCTACATGTATTAGTTTTCAATAAAGAAAAAGATAATTGATTCAAATAGCAAGGCTGTGTAAGACTTCCGGAAAATTAGATAGCAACTCATTGGCCTAATATTGACCAATGGAAACCAGGTTAACAATACAAAACAGAAGACTCAGCTTTTAGGATAATTCTTGAAATTTTTTTAAAATTGGAAATAATGTAAATATTGAAATACAGTGATCAAAAATGGTAAAAGAGCACACACTTGCTAGCAGATACAAACACTCACACACTACATCTGAGGATTGACAATGTTACCTTTCAACACGAAGTTTTATTTTAGTGTAAAAATAAATCAACATTGGGAATGCTGTATTGACTCTCTAGTAGCTGGAAGACTGGAATGGTTCTCCCTGTCTGACGCTAATGCATTCCAGGCTCCATTAGAACCAGGCATTGTTTTAACTCTTCCACACGGCCAACAAGCTAGTGCTAGGCAAACATGGAGATGAAAAAGTCACACGTAAAAATATTGCAGAAAAAATATTCGAGGCTAGAGATGGTTCAAGGTGGTCAATTGATTAATTTATTGATCAATATAGTTGAAGTAGGTGGGGGTTGAAAGGCAGTTGACCTTCTGAAGTTTAAAAAAATGTATGTTTTATAGTATGATTCTAATTTTAACTTTACATCTCGAACGTGTGAATTGATTTAGAAAGTTTCGACCTGAGTTCGTCTTGAAGGTGTGTCTTGGTTTAGTAAGTTTCGACCTGAGTTCGTCTTGAAGGTGTGTCTTGGTTTAGTAAGTTTCGACCTGAGTTCGTCATGAAGGTGTGTCTTGGTTTAGTAAGTTTCGACCTGAGTTCGTCTTGAAGGTGTGTCTTGGTTTAGAAAGATTTGACCTGAGTTCATCTTGAAGGTCTGTCTTGGTTTAGAAAGTTTCGACCTGAGTTCGTCTTGAGTGTGTGTCTTGGTTTAGAAAGATTTGACCTGAGTTCATCTTGAAGGTCTGTCTTGGTTTAGAAAGTTTCGACCAGAGTTCGTCTTGAGTGTGTCTTGGTCTGAAAAGTTTAAGTCTTGAGTTCATTTAAAACTGATACTTTGGTTTAGAAACTTTGAGTCTTGCGGTCACTCTTCACATTTAGCATTATTCTTGAGACTAATTTATCATAAATTAGAACTTTTATATTCTTGTGAATATTTTAATTTCTGTATGGATCATATGTGTGAATCATTCTGGGACGGTTATAAATGAATCATTCCTATCAGATATTTTACGTTATCTGTTGTAAATTCTTCAAATATCTGTTTTCAGTACAAAATTATTTTTTTCTGCATTTTCTTCATACACATATTTCATCCAAGTTAAAATATAATAAGACTTACTTCAAGATAGAGACAGATCAGACATATAAAACAAACATTGTCAGGGTCAGGTCACATTGGCCTGGTCATGACAAAAATCAAGGCGTAGCTTTATGTTGCCGGTTTTTTTTTTTAAATCTTTTAACTGACTAAGAGCATAGACTCTAAGAGTGTGTTGTGACTCTACAAGTGTGTCGTGACTCTAAGAGTGTGTCGTGACTCTGGGTAGCGGTTGAATTTCAGATGGGTCGTGACGAAATCTACAATTATACTTTGAAAGATCGGGATATAAGCATACATAATTACAACTCTTTTTATTCTAATAAAGGCAAAACACTCACTCACTGACTGTATCAAAATTAGTTTCTCACTCATTGACTGTATCATCATCAGTTCTCACTTACTGACTGAGTCATCATTAGTTCTCACTCACAGAATGTACCAACATTAATTCTCACTCACTGACTGTATCAACATTAGTTTCTAACTCATTGACTGTGTCATCCTCAGTTCTCACTCACTGACTGTGTCATCATTACTTCTCACTCATTGACTGCATCATCATTAGTTCTCACTCACAGAATGTACCAACATTAGTTCTCACTCACTGACTGTACCAACATTAGTTCTCATTCATTGACTGTATCATCATTAATTCTTACTCATTGACTGTACCATCATTAGTTCTCACTCACTGACTGTACCATCATTAGTTCTCACTCACTGACTGTACCATCATTAGTTCTCACTCACTGACTGTACCATCATTAGTTCTCACTCACTGACTGCATCATCATTAGTTCTCACTCACTGACTGTACCAACATTAGTTCTCACTCATTGACTGTATCATCATTAATTCTCACTCACTGACTGCATCATCATTAGTTCTCACTCACTGACTGTACCAACATTAGTTCTCATTCATTGACTGTATCATCATTAATTCGTACTCACTGACTGTACCATCATCAGTTCTCACTCATTGACTGTACCATCATCAGTTCTCACTCACTGACTGTACCATCATTAGTTCTCACTCACTGACTGTACCAACATTAGTTCTCACTCATTGACTGTATCATCATTAATTCTCACTCACTAACTGCATCATCATTAGTTCTCACTCACTGACTGTACCAACATTAGTTCTCATTCATTGACTGTATCATCATTAATTCGTACTCACTGACTGTACCATCATCAGTTCTCACTCATTGACTGTACCATCATCAGTTCTCACTCACTGACTGTACCATCATTAGTTCTCACTCAATGATTGCATCATCATTAGTTCTCCATTGTTCCCTCTTGATAGAAGTCTGCTATTTGCTGTTAAGCAAGTTTCATTTCCTAATTTTAATGTTATGGTCATTACGGTTGCTTAATACTCGCATGTCAAACTGCACCATTTATGGCACCAAGATGCGCGTATTGAACGAGTGCACCAGTGTTGAACGTAAAGTGTTGTTGCTGTGAACAACATATTGCTCCTATTTATGATACAGTATTTTATTTTCTTATTTTCTACGTATTTTAGACTTTTTTTAAAACATAGTTAAAGAACTTTTTTCTGTAAAAAACCTATTTATTGTTCATTTATTAATATTGTAGTGATTGTGGAGGTATTTATTGTAATAAGTGTGGAGGTATTTATTGTAGTGAGTGTGGAGGTGTTTATTGTAGTGAGTGTGGAGGTGTTTATTGTAGTGAGTGTGGAGATATTTATTGTAGAGAGTGTGGAGGTATTTATTGTAGTGAGTGTGGAGGTGTTTATTGTAGTGAGTGTGGAGGTGTTTATTGTAGTGAGTGTGGAGGTGTTTATTGTAGAGAGTGTGGAGGTATTTATTGTAGAGAGTGTGGAGGTATTTATTGTAGTGAGTGTGGAGGTGTTTATTGTAGTGAGTGTGGAGGTGTTTATTGTAGAGAGTGTGGAGATATTCATTGTAGTGAGTGTGAATGTATTTTAAGGCTAAGTATCACCTTTGTCGTTCCAACGTACCCCCCCCCCCCCCAATTTAACATGTCCATCGAACTAACAGTAATATATACACATTCAATACACAATAATTCAGATACCATTTTAGTACTACAGTGTTTTTGTACGTGAATAAGTCCTCTCGGAGGCCTATAACTCTATTTAATGATCCAATCATATAGACGGACAGAATCTCCAAATAGTAATACAACAAAGGCGTTGCTAGGGGTTTGGGGGCCCGGGGGGCTTGGCCTTTTTGGGGGCCCCTGCAATTTGACATGCGATATCATAACATGAGATAATGTACTTAATAAATGTATGTCTAAATTCAAATTAGTACAGTATATCAATAAAAATAACAAAAAATAAACATTAAAACTCTTTTAATGAACAATTCCATTGTTTAGTGACGAGATAATGCACAAGTGACAAATCTCAATTCACAAGCATCCGTTAAATTGCCCTCCCCCCGCATTGTAAGACCTTCCCTGTAATCACCCAAGCCCTTACGTACCAACATACACCCACAGTGAGTTACCCTGTTACACAAAGGTTTCCTTGGATATTTTTTATTTTAACTTTGCTGCTTGGGCTAGGCTCGTTGCTGTTATTTACTGACTGTAACGAAACTAAACGCGAGCTCCAGATACTGTGTACGACACTAACCACACCCATGTCATTCAGTGATGTATTGGTAAAATAAGTAGTAATGGAACGCATGGTTGACCAAACAAAAGTGAGAGTTGTCACATGAAAAAGTACTGGAGGAACGCGTCCGGTTCTGAAAAGGTAAGGGAACGTCGCTCCACCGCGTTCCCCTCCCAATACACCACTGATGTCATTCACCAGCCACACTACATTATCGGCTTTTCACGCCAATGACACATACACTGAGCCACGCGAATGTCACCACAACCATCCAATGACACAACTAAGCCACGCAAATGTCACTCGCATTAGACCACGCCAATGACACTTATTCTAAGCCCCGCGAATGTCACTCGCATTAAATCACGGCAATGACACACACTAGGGTGATAACTATTTTCATTATTTTTCGTAACGAAACTGAACCCCGTTACATTCGAGGAACAATTGTATGTATAATAGTAGCAACATTAATTTTTTTTTTAAATTGAAAAAAAGTTCCCCACCTTTCATTTTTGTTTTCGCATATCGCGCAGTTTGACTATCGGTTTCAATTTTAACACTGAATTTTTACATGACTTACTAGACTGATTTTAAGCACATTCCATCAGTTATTTCCATTTGTTTATAAACAAGGCATCTACCCTCATCTTCTAAACAGAATAGGGATCAAAGAATTCCATCTGTTGAAAAGCTAATCAGTCTCACACGAGACCCACAAACCGTCAAATTCTTGAAAGTTCACTTTTCTGTTCAATAGCAAGAAACGGCGGCTAGATCGAACAAAATTATGATAATGGATATATTGTACTAAAATTTCAGACTTTCCACTATTATCCAGCACACTAATCAGAAAGAAACTCAATTAATCTGTTTGATTTATATGACAAAAAAAAAAAAAAAGAAACCGTCTAATAATATACAACACTTTCTAAGTTATTTGATGTCACCAACGTTAATTGAAAATGGAAAAGGAGGATAAAGAGCTATACCAGAGGAGTTAAGAGTGGAGGAAAGATTATATACAATGGTCAAACAAAGCCCTTTTAGAACAATCAACCCAAGAAAACGAACTGACTATCCAAAACTTAACTGCCAGCTCTTCTCAATCGCAACCTACACAAACACATACAACGTCCCACAACCTACACAAACACACTTTCACAACCTACACAAACATATACTACTTTCTTACAACCTACACAAACACATACAACTGTCTCAGAATCTTCGGATTCTGAAATCTCTGCTCCTTCACCCGACTCGACAACCTATTCTTCCACGTCATCTTCCTGAGCAAACCAAAAAGAGCAAAGAGCAAACACTACAACAGCTAGGACTGAAAAACAACATTTCTACACATAAAGATATGATGTTCGGCAACCATTGCTGAATAGGTCATAATGAGCCGGTTACAAGTCAGGTGGTGTTTAAATGAGTAATCTCTGAAGGACGGAAAATGAAACCAAAAATGTTCAAAAACTCAAAGCAAAGAACCCATTGTTCCAGTTTGATATAAAAGAGCAGGTAAGAGTACAAGTAGTTCTGCTGAAAATAAGACAACCAAATATAACTGTACTCTTAAATGTGAGTGGCTCTGTCAGGCTATTCAAAAGGAACTACATCAGCTAATTGATGATTTGATGTTTGGAAAATATTTGCGATAATATGTTACACGACCGCAGTAAATACTGATCTGTTGGACATGATTGTAAAGCCTATACAGGATGATGTCTTGAGCAAGAGCTTTCAGAAGCCACAATATATTAATACTGAATAACCATGTACTCGACTCTTTCAAAACATGTCATGAATTTTCTTATTCAAGAGACAACGAGCAAACCAGAACTCAACTATTCCTTCATTGACAAATTAACGCAAAACTATGCCACCAGGCTGATTACCACCTTATTGTGACAGATAAAGTTGATTAGTTATTATTATTACTCGTTTGAATTGCTTAAAATACAGTCCTTTTTAAAAAAATATTTTTTCACTTTTTTCTTCCGAAAAAGTGGGAGGCGGGGAACTTTTTGAAAAAAATCAAAAATGCAATTAATATTCTGAATTACATGAGAGTTCCTCGATTGCAAGTAGTTCCATAAAAATATTTTTTTGTTATCACCCTAACACACATCCCTTCACGCAAATGTCACTGTATTAAACCACGCCAATGACACTCACCCTAAGCCACGCAAATGTCACTGCATTAAACCACGCCAATGACACTCACCCTAAGCCACGCAATGTCACATTAAACCACGCCAATGACACTCACCCTAAGCCACGCAAATGTCACTCGCATTAAACCACGCCAATGACACTCACCCTAAGCCACGCAAATGTCATTCGCATTAAACCACGCCAATGCACTTACCCTAAGCCTGCGAATGTCACTAGCATTAAACCACAATGACACTCATTTATAGCCCAACATACTACTAAGGGTCACCTCTAAAAATCCCATCAATTATCTGTATTGACTTATTTTTTCAGAGATACCATTTATCGAATCGGAATTTCAACAGCTCTGTGGCCAAAAAAAAACATCACCAGTCAATGTATATATACAAGTTTGTGTATTTAAGAAATATAGTACTTTTGTATAGTAATTTCCACCGATTGTTTATAAAAAGAATTTAATAATATTATCATTATTTTTATACACATTACTATAATCATAGGTCATCATCAAGCCTCCTAATTTCTCATTACATTGTTTACATTTATATGTTACTTTTGTATGCACTATTTATATGCTACTGTTGTATGCACTATTTCAATAATGCATAATAATTCATTCATGCTAGAAAATTTCATCAATACATTATTTTTTTTAAATATATTCTATCAATACAGAGTTATGATTTTTGCATTTTACTATGATTAAATTTTCTGCACATCCGGGAATTCTGAGACCACTGATAAACTAATGATAAGGAGTGAAACCAATAATTCCCCCCCCCCCCACAGAGTTTTACTGCAAATAAATATCAATAAATTTCAAAAAGCGATGACCCAACTGAGAGGTTTGGGCCACTGACATGTCTTCAGTTGCCTCTCACTTGTACCAATAATTTACTTCATCTAATGTCTAGTCTACATTTATAATTGTTCACAATATCACGTGACCATGCCAAAATGTTTTCCACAAACTTTTATTTATTTTCTTATTAATTAAAACACAAGTAAATCTTAGAGCAATACAACTCTAAATGTTAAACTTTAATTTTCAGAATGGTCTATTCAATCGTTCGACTAAGTCTCTCTATCAGTATGTCTAGTCAGTGTAGGCTCTGTGTGCAGTCAGTGTCGGCTCTGTGTCTAGTCAGTGTAGGCTCAGTGTCTAGTCAGTGTCGGCTCTGTGTCTAGTCAGTGTCGGCTCTGTGTCTAGTCAGTGTCGGCTCTGTGTCTAGTCAGTGTCGGCTCTGTGCCTAGTCAGTGTCGGCTCTGTGCCTAGTAAATTGAGGTAAATGACTTTGTTATATAGACCTCGGAACACAAATTAAATATATGTAACAGGGAGTTTTGATCTGGTGTTGACCTGTCCAGGCATGACCTGGAACTGTTTACTTTTTAAATTACATTTATCTTTTGTACATGAAATTACTTTGAATATGTCTATTTATCTAAGCATCACGTGACATATTTATTATTTTAAAATTAAACATTAAAAAATCAAACTTGGAAATATAAAGAATAGTAACAAAAGAGTACAGAAAATTATCTATCACAAACCAATGATTGTCTGAATTACTTACCTTCTGTTTTGACAAAACATGCAGCAGATTTAGGTAATAACAATTAAAAATAAAAACAGCTGTAAATTAACTTGATGGAATGATATTTTCCACAACCTATACAACACTGGATCAGTTCAAAGTATTCTACCACAACAACACTACAGTTTAAATCTTGAAATAATACAGCCCAATGTGCGCGAATCAGAAGACCGTCATGGGGTGACCTCCCCTCTTGAACTAATTCCTTTCAGACAAAACGAACTACCGGCACACACAAAAGATTGACAAAAGAAAGTTTAAATCTCTCAGCGAAGTGTCTATGCAACCTCACGACACGAAATATTTCTACATAAAAAGAAAACTTGTTTTTCTTGGACCGGTAACGTCCCCTTGTCATTATCCAACAAGATGGTGGCGCATATTTTGATCATGAATAATTGCCCAAAATAACAAAATAAAAGGCGTTGGGTTATTTATTTGTTTGTCTTTCATTGTAACATAAACACAGACAAAACGTACGGACTACTTTGTTGTTTATCTTATCTGACTATGTACTTTTAATTTTCTACCTTGTGCTAATTGCTTGTATTGATCAATTGTTTATGTTTTGATATTGATGTTTTGTAAACACAAACTAAACGAATCTTGTTAGTTGAAATATAAGCAAACAACAGCACTCATAGTTATTTGACCTTACATAACACACATCACATGGTTAAATAACAAGCTCAATAGACATCATTTGGTGTGACAATAAACATAATAGCATTAGTTGGTGTAATAACAACCTCAATAGACATCATTTGGTGTGACAATAAACATAATAGCATTGGTTGGTGTAATAACAACCTCAATAGACATCATTTGGTGTGACAATAAACATAATAGCATTGGTTGGTGTAATAACAACCTCAATAGACATCATTTGGTGTGACAATAAACATAATAGCATTGGTTGGTGTAATAACAACCTCAATAGACATCATTTGGTGTGACAATAAACGTAATAGCATTGGTTGGTGTAATAACAACCTCAATAAACATCAGTTGGTGTAATAACAACCTCAATAAACATCAGTTGGTGTAATAACAACCTCAATAGACATCAGTTAGTGTAATAAAAACCACCATTGACATCAGTTGGTGTAATAACAAACACTTGAACCACAATAGACATCTTTAGTGTAATAGCAAACACAACGAACCTGTTTGTAGTCAATACATATAATAGCATTAGTTGGTTTACAGATATTTAGATACAAATGTTGCATGCTTTTAAAAGCCGAAACCTTGATGTCATTCAGTAAATACCTAGACATAAACAAACCATTGGGCATTGGGAAACAAAAACAATTGTATCGAGCTGAAGTGATAACAGAGATGCTGACCTTTAACTTCATTTTGAGTCGTGTGCATAAAAAGTTCATAACCTTTCTTTCAGTCTGACTAGCAACAAATAACTATTTTTCAATCAATAAATTCAGTTATGGACTCTATCCATCTATCTATCTTATTATCCAGCTATATGTCTGTCTGCATTTGTCTGTCTTTTTTAAAACGGCTCAGCCGTCCATAATCCGCCTCTAATAAAAGTAGTATTGGAGCCCATGGGGTTACTTCAGTATATTAAGTTTACCAATAGGCAGCTGTACACATTAGGAACATGTGAAGATCACTGGTCAAGGCACATTGGAAATTACTGGTTAAGACATGTTGGAGATCTATAGTCAAAACACTTTAGATCACTGGTCAATACATGTTGGAAATCTCTGGTCAAAACACGCTGGAGATCATTGGTCAAGACACTTTAGCTACAATGCTAACAATCGGCGCTAGCCCCAATATAAAACAATGTTGTCACAGTATTAGAATTATTCGACCAATTATTGTCTCATCATGATCTCCGTATGATCTCATTATAATTTCATTATAGTCCCATTATTATATAATCAAGTATATTTTGTTTAGTTACAAATATCCCCATTCAGTAAGTTAGTTAAAACAGCACGAGCAATGGCAGACAGAAAAATAGATCTAAAACAAGATTGCTAAATTCGGTTCAATATTTTTGGTATTCTAGGAGGAAAGGAGGGGGGAGGGATTGGGGTTAAACCTAAATTAGTAGATTGGGACATCCAAAGAACTTATCAAGCATTAGGGTCCATTGCATATATATTTATGGTCCAGTATCAAATTAACATATACAGGAGAAAGATACCATTTTCGTATTTTTTAACTATGACCAGTCACTGTGCAGAGGTGGACATAGTGTGGGGGAGGGGGGTCCGAATTTGACCGTCTTCCCGGGCCCCAGCTTGAGGGCGTCCCCATAAAATCTATTTACATTAGATATTTAGTGCAATATTTCATGTCATGGTGTCGAATGTCAAAATGCAACGGGTTCCCAAAGAGGCCATGCCTTCCGGGCCTGGAAATCCCAAGTATAGGCCCCGTCAATGTGTCTGATACATTTCTCTGTGCTTGAAAAATACCAACAATACGCTTTATTATCACAAATAAAATGATAAGTAAAGTCAATAACAAAATGATAAAAATACACTTTGTACTTGGGCGACCTATATGTTTCAAATGGGTGTCTGTTGACATAGTCAACACAGATATATATATATATAGTTAGCAGTATAGATATATAGTACGTTACATAGTCAACATAGATAGATATATAGTTAGCAGTATAGATATATAGTACGTTACATAGTCAACATATATATATATATATATATATATATATAGTTAGCAATATAGATATATAGTAAGCAATATAGATATATAGTTAGCAATATAGATATATAGTTAGCAATATAGATATATAGTTAGCAATATAGATATATAGTTAGCAATATAGATATATAGTTAGCAATATAGATATATAGTTAGCAATATAGATACGTTATATCTTTAGTTGACAATATTTTTATGCACTGAACAAACACTTCCCAGGAAGGAAATCAAACCATTGAAATGTAGGAGTAAAATGACATGTAGGACTAAAATGACATGTAGGGCTAAACTGACATGTAGGACTAAACTGACATGTAGGACTAAACTGACATGTAGGACTAAACTGACATGTAGGACTAAATTGACATGTAGGACTAAACTGACATGTAGGACTAAAATGGCATGTAGGACTAAATTGACTTGTAAGACTAAACTGACATGTAAGACTAAACTAACATGTAGGACTAAACTGACATGTAGGACTAAACTGACATGTAGGACTAAATTGACTTGTAAGACTAAACTGACATGTAGGACTAAATTGACTTGTAAGACTAAACTGACATGTAGGACTAAATTGACTTGTAAGACTAAACTGACATGTAGGACTAAATTGACTTGTAAGACTAAACTGACATGTAGGACTAAATTGACTTGTAAGACTAAACTGACATGTAGGACTAAACTGACATGTAGGACTAAACTGACATGTAGGACTAAATTGACATGTAGGACTAAACTGACATGTAGGACTAAACTGACATGTAGGACTAAATTGACTTGTAAGACTAAAATGACATGTAGGACTAAACTGACATGTAGAACTAAACTGACATGTAGGACTAAATTGACATGAAGGACTTTTTTTCTTACTAAAGATTCTTCGGCCAATGAAAAAACAAATCTGATAAAGGCAGATCAAACAGGCCAGTAATATGAGGGACCCCATAATGTGAGGGACCCTGTAATGTGTGGTACCCCATAATGTGAGGAACCCAGTAATCTCAACTTTATGCCCACATGGCGCAAAACTCCTTTTTTTATGTCCCCACCCCTTTTATTTTAAGCCCAGCATTTTCTTCTTCACCTGGGGGGGGGGCACATACCCCATTCTTCTTCACCTGGGGTCCCACATGCCCCATTCATCGTCTGCTCACATAAAAATAGTTTGATTAAAACATAACACATAATGAGCTGATCAAAATAATATGATAGATTGATTCAGATCAAAAGTCAACTGTGAAGAGTTTAATTTTCGACTAACACGAAACCTGTAAAATTCATGTCGCCCTCTCCATTCCCGGGAAAGTGTCCGGGTGTTGTCATACGACGGCCATGGATATATTCAGTCATGGGGGTTATGACATGTTCATACAAAGAGTGTTATAGAATAACAAACATGCGCTGGCTTACTTCTACTATTAATAATAATGACTTGAAGGTGGGGCCAATAGAATGATGATCACCTCATACAAACATATAAATAAATATATCCTAGTATAGAATGTACTGTTACTCAGTTCTAAACAATGCCGCACTATTTCTCATACCTTGTTTACATCTACCTCCTTCAATGAGTGACGTCGGCTACCGGATAATATTATGAAAACGAGGCTTTGACGTTGAAGACGAACGCGAACTATTTTTAGAACGAGTCTTTTCTTATAATATTTTTTTTTCTAAGTTAAAGTAAAGGGGAACTGAAAATAAATTCGTTTACTAAATTTTTTTTTCAACCATTAATTACCCACCAAAATAAACTTGGTAAGCACGCTGTCATTCACCAACAACAAAGTAGGATTATAATAAATCTCATTTATACAATCTGAAATACCTCTTTGATATTTATTGCTGTCTTTTCTTAAGCCATGTGATGACTAATTTAATTAAACGAAAAATCAGCCTCGAAATTAGTTTCTATAGGAAAGGAACATAGAGGAGGGTGATATGTAACTTTGTTGATGTGTTTGATATTGAGATGTATAGTCAAAAGCCGTGTTGCTAGCAGGTAAGACTAGCACTAGTGTGCCAGGTAGGAATAATGCCAAAAAGTGTTGTGTGACCCGGCCTGGTTAACAACGGCTACGGTGGGTAAAACCTGGCCAAATGGGTCGATAACTGGAACATTGATTACACCTTAGTTGGCAAATCAATCGATCGATCTTCTTGTGTTGAGGAATCAATTAACTACAAGATAGATTAGACAACGTAAAAGCTTTCAAATAGAAAAGCATTCAAAATATAGGCCAATAAGTTAATATACACATTTTGTCTGCACATAGCCATCATGAAGACAATCTAGCAATGAGTTAATATACACATTTTGTCTGCACATAGCCATCATGAAGACAATCTAGCAATGAGTTAATATACACATATTGTCTGCACATAGCCATCATGAAGACAATCTAGCAATGAGTTAATATACACATTTTGTCTGCACATAGTCATCATGAAGACAATCTAGCAATGAGTCAATGAATATTGATGCTAATGATTTTTAAATTTATTTGTAGACTATAAAATTGAAACTTTGAGAATAACTAATCGAGACTAGCCAATATAGTCATCAATATAATCATCAATATAATCATCAATATAATCATCAATATAATCATCAATATAATCATCAATATAATCATCAATATGCTGCCAATTAGTATACTTTATATTGACACATAACTGTGACACGAATGTATCAATACATCTTTCAGGGCTGCTAAAACGAGAACTTTTGTCAGGGACTTTCAAGGGTTTGTCTAGAACCCCAGAATTATTGGCTACGGGCCTGTAGCCTTTAAGTCTAGTGAATGTTGCTACAAAGTGATTTCCTCCAGAGAAAGAAATGTTAACAAGAGGGTTGATTGCTAGGTATATTGATAGGCATGTTGTGAAATAAGAAGAATTGTGTGAATTTGAAGTTTATTTTGTAATTATAAGTATATTGTGAAAACTGGCTGTCTTGTAAAATAAGAATATATTGGCAAGTAAGGTGACATTAATGAAGTAACGAGTATATTGTGGAGTAAGAAGTATATTTGAAGTAAGGAGTATATTGTGGAGTAAGGAATATATTTGAAGTAAGGAGTATATCGTGGAGTAAGGAGTGAAGTAAGGAGTCCACTATAATGTAAAATAAATTTTGCGATGTTTAGAAGGCCTATATTCTGATCTAAGAAAAGGCCTTTATGTAAAGTTATGAGGCAAAGAGTTAAGTAAGCGGGCATACTTACAAGTAAGAAAGTTTATTATTATAGCTACAGATTTTCACCACTAATATTTTCAACTTAAGCTCAAGTAATGCAGATAACAAAATTTTCAAAATAAATCTTTGTAAGATTGAAACATTCAAGAATGAGAGGTCAAGTTGACCTTTAATGGAATTAAAAAAAAATATCGCTTAGCTATAAAAAAAAATGCAGGAGTCTTTTTGACCTGACCGAATTAGGCAGGAGATTTAAAACAGATTTTCTGAGAATATATGTCATTATTATTTTTTTGTTTATAAAATTTTAGATGACAAAAATAAATAAAAGAAAGTGTCTTACACGTTAGTTTAACTCATTTATATCTGTGACACACCCAGTTTCAGCATTGATCCGCCATTAAAAGAAGATAATAGTTTTGTCCAAACGTGTGTAAAAATCTGGCCATTTCGCCTGATTACGTGGTGTACTTTTATAAAATTGTTCAGGAAGTGAATGAAGCTGGCTGTGTGAGGTGAATGAAGCTGGCTGTGTGAAATGAATGAAGCTGACTGTTTTAAGTGAATGAAGCTGGTTATGTGAATTGTATGAAGCTGGTTGTGTGAAGTGAATGAAGCTGGCTGTGTGAAATGAATGAAGCTGGCTGTGTGAAGTGTATGAAGCTGGCTGTGTGAAGTGTATGAAGCTGGCTGTGTGAAGTTTATGAAGCTGGTTGTGTGAAGTGAATAAAGCTGGCTGTGTGAAATGAATAAAGCTGGCTGTGTGAAGTGAATGAAGCTGGCTGTGTGAAGTGAATGAAGCTGGCTGTGTGAAATGAATAAAGCTGGCTGTGTGAAGTGAATGAAGTTGGCTGTGTGAAGTGTATGAAGCTGGCTGTGTGAAGTATATGAAGCTGGCTGTATGAAGTGAATGAAGCTGGTTGTGTGAAGTGAATGAAGCTGACTGTGTGAAATGAATGAAGCTGGCTGTGTGAAGTGTATGAAGCTGACTGTGTGAAGTAAATGAAGCTGGCTGTGTGAAGTGAATGAAGCTGGCTGTGTGAGGTGAATGAAGCTGATTGTGTGAAGTGAATGAAGCTGGCTGTGTAAATGTATGAAGCTGGCTGTGTGAAGTGAATGAAGCTGGCTGTGTGAAGTGTGTGAAGTGAATGAAGCTGGCTGTGTGAAGTGTGTGAAGTGAATGAAGCTGGCTGTGTGAAGTGAATGAAGCTGGTTGTGTGAAGTGAATGAAGCTGGCTGTGTGAAGTGAATGAAGCTGGCTGTGTGAAGTGAATGAAGCTGGCTGTGTGAAATGAATGAAGCTGGCTGTGTGAAATGAATGAAGCTGGTTGTGTGAAGTGAATGAACCTGACTGTGTGAAGTGAATGAAGTTGACTGTGTGAAGTGAATGAAGCTGGCTGTGTGAAGTGAATGAAGCTGGCTGTGTGAAGTGAATGAAGCTGGCTTTATGAAGTAAATGAAGCTGGCTGTGTGAAGTGAATGAAGTTGGTTGTGTGAAGTGCGCCCTATTAAAAAAATAACATGGTATTATCTATGCCTGAATAAATTTGTTTACACGTACGACACAAAAAGATGTGCAGATATCCGAATAGCACTTGTATATTTAGTGAACTGATAGAGAGGTATGCAAACAGCATTTGTATATTTAGTGAACTGATATAGAGGTATGCAAACAGCATTTGTATGTTTGATGAACTGATAGAGATATATGCAAACAGCACTTGTATATTTAGTGAACTGATATAGAGGTATGCAAACAGCACTTGTATGTTTGATGAACTGATAGAGATATATGCAAACAGCACTTGTATATTTAGTGAACTGATAGAGAGATATTATATCAGAATAGAAAAATTTTGTAACGGGACTTGCTATATAAGGAAGAGAAAAATATCTTCTGACAGTTCGTCATTGCTATTTGTTACATCTTCACCATATGCTCACCATGGCCAGTGGCTCACCATGACCAGAGGCGACAGAGGTGAAAAGAATTGCCTCGACTCGAACCAGTTTTACATCACCACACCGATAGGACACACAAACAGAGCGCCACTAAGTCATAGAGGCTTTGAGACCCCAGCCACTCTATGTGTATCGGTCACTTGTGTCATTATTTTCGCTCAGTTATGGTGGAGATCTACAATGGACACTGACCAGAAGTTGTTTCTGTTATCGATATAAGATCAATGCTATGGTGGAGATCTACAATGGACACTGACCAGAAGTTGTTTCTGTTATCGATATAAGATCAATGCTATGGTGGAGATCTACAATGGACACTGACCAGAAGTTGTTTCTGTTATCGATATAAGATCAATGCTATGGTGGAGATCTGCAATGGACACTGACCAGAAGTTGTTTCTGTTATCGATATAAGATCAATGCTATGGTGGAGATCTGCAATGGACACTGACCAGAAGTTGTTTCTGTTATCGATATAAGATCAACGCTACGTTTGTAGGGGTTAAAGGCCAAGGCCGCTCCCTTTATATACTTTGAAATCTGCGGCCCACCTCTGACAGCTAATAACCTTTGAGTTATTTTAGTTTGAGTCTCTATGCAAGGTCACAGAGCACCAGTCATGGTAGGTGGTAAAATAGAAGCCACATATTTGCCTATCCATTAGAAAGGTTTTGTTATGAGAAATTTGACTCGGAATGGAGACAATTTATTAGATATGAACTAAATAGAATGTAAATATATGTAAATGTATGTAGAACATCTGTACTTGTGTGTGTGTGTTTTTTCGTTAAGGTATTCTACAGAGACAAGTATAAAGACAGGTATAAAGACAGTTATAAAGGCAGGTATAAAGACAGGTATAAAGACAGTTATAAAGGCAGGTATAAAGACAGGCATAGAGAAAGGTATGGAGACAGGTTAAAGGCAGATATAGAAACAGTTATAAAGGCAGGTATGAAGACAGGTATAAGGGCAGGTATGAAGACAGGTATAAGGGCAGATATAAAGACATGTATAAAGACAGGCATAAAGACAAGTATGAAAACAAAGTAAAGCTGTGAAATGAAAGAGAGTGTAAAGTGGCAAAGAACACGTGACAGAATCTAAATGAGTGAAGCCAGATTTGTATTACATAAAGTTTTGTTGTTTGTCACGTGATGAATGATTCGATCTTCATGTAATGTTGACAGATGGCGAAATAAAATATTCAGTACAACGAATGTTTCATACCTTCACTTCTAGTGACACACTAGTCTGTTACTTCTGTTTACTTTAGAGTAGATTGACTGTGAAAATAATAAACAAAGGCTATGAGACACAACTTATGGTCAGTTTATAGCAATACAAAACGTGGAATAATACAAAACATGGAATAATACAAAACATGGAATAGCACAAAACATGGAATAATACGAAATATAGAATAATAAAAACATGGAATAGCACAAAACATGGAATAATACAAAACATGGAATAATACAAAACATGGAATAATACAAAACATGGAATAGCACAAAACATGAAATAATACGAAATATGGAATAATAAAAACATGGAATAATACAAAACATGGAATAATACAAAACATGGAATAATACAAAACATGGAATAGCACAAAACATGAAATAATACGAAATATGGAATAATAAAAACATGGAATAATACAAAACATGGAATAATACAAAACATGGAGTAGCACAAAACATGGAATAATACAAAACATGGAATAATACAAAACATGGAATAGCACAAAACATGGAATAATATAAAACATGGAATAATACAAAACATGGAATAGCACAAAATATGGAATAATACAAAACATGGAATAATACAAAACATGGAATAATAAAAACATGGAATAATACAAAACATGAAATAATACAAAACATGGAATAATACAAAACATGAAAAATAAAAACATGGAATAATACAAAACATGGAATAGCACAAAACATGGAATAATACGAAATATGGAATAATAAAAAAATGGAATAATACAAAACATGGAATAATACAAAACATGGAGTAGCACAAAACATGGAATAATACAAAACATGAAATAATACAAAACATGGAATAATAAAAATATGGAATAATACAAAACATGGAATAATACAAAACATGGAATAATACAAAACATGGAATAATACAAAACATGGAATAATACAAAACATGGAATAGCACAAAACATGAAATAATACGAAATATGGAATAATAAAAACATGGAATAATACAAAACATGGAATAATACAAAACATGGAATAATACAAAACATGGAATAATACAAAACATGGAATAGCACAAAACATGAAATAATACGAAATATGGAATAATAAAAACATGGAATAATACAAAACATGGAATAATACAAAACATGGAGTAGCACAAAACATGGAATAATACAAAACATGGAATAATACAAAACATGGAATAGCACAAAACATGGAATAATACAAAACATGGAATAATACAAAACATGGAATAATACAAAACATGGAATAATACAAACATGGAGTAGCACAAAACATGGAATAATACAAAACATGGAGTAGCACAAAACATGGAATAATACAAAACATGGAGTAGCACAAAACATGGAATAATACAAAACATGGAATAATACAAAACATGATTAAGTCTATGTATACATTATTAAATTAATAAAAAATATTACTGAAAATAATGTGTTTAATATGCATTCTTCAATCATGTAATTTTTAAATTTATCAAAAACTTAAAACTATAGCACAAAAGAATTTTAGCATCATAGAACTATTGCACCATAAATTTATAGCACAATAGAACTATAGCACCATAGAACTATTGCACCATAGATCTAAAGCGTCATAGAACTATAGCACCATAGATCTAAAGCGTCATAGAACTATAGCACCATAGAACTATAGCACCATAGATCTATAGCACTATAGATCTATAGCACTATCTATGGCAAGATCTAATCATGACGCACGGAATGTGATCACACAATACTTTAATTCTAATCTATTTTAAAACATTTTTTTTTCTTGTCTTAGATTTAGACCTCCCGAAAAATAATTAACCAAGGACGGATTAACCCCCCCCCTCACCACCACCACATAAACAACGCCACACCGATAAACAAAATGGTAGAAAATATTTAATGTAATGTGATATGCTAATTAAATTTGATATCAAATAAATTAACATTTCATTCTATTCATAGACGCCTTTCATTCATCCATGTTTGTTTTTTTATACTAAAATAATTTATTCACATCTCAAAAAAAAAAAATTCAGCTGATGAGAGAAAGTGTTGGTTTTGTTATTTATCTCTTCTTCAACAACAAGAAACATTTTGGGGGATTACACATGAAATTATTACTTGTTAAGCGTGAATTTTACTGAATTCCTTCAGAGCTATGAATATGGTGGTTGATACTTTAAGACCACGCTATTTAAACAATATATGTAACATTATACAAATAAACCCAATATGTAACATTATACAAATAAACCCAATATGTAACACTATACAAATAAACCCAATATGTAACACTATACAAATAAACCCAATATGTAATACTATACAAATAAACCCAATATGTAACATTATACAAATAAACCCAATATGTAACACTATATAAATAAACACAATATGTAACATTATACAAATAAACCCAAAATGTAACATTATACAAATAAATCCAATATGTAACACTATACAAATAAACCCAATATGTAACATTATACACATAAACCCAATATGTGACATTATACAAATAAACCCAATATGTAACACTATACAAATAAACCCAATATGTAACATTATACACATAAACCCCATATGTAACATTATACTAATAAACCTAATATGTGACATTATGCAAATAAACCCAATATGTAAGATTATACAAATAAACCCAATATGTGACATTATACAAATAAACCCAATATGTAACACTATACAAATAAACCCAATATGTAACATTATACACATAAACCCCATATGTAACATTATACTAATAAACCTAATATGTGACATTATGCAAATAAACCCAATATGTAAGATTATACAAATAAACCCAATATGTGACATTATACAAATAAACCCAATAAGTAACATTATACAAATAAACCCAATATGTGACATTATGCAAATAAACCCAATACGTAAGATTATACAAATAAACCCAATATGTAACACTATACAAATAAACCCAATATCAAACACTGTAAAAATATCCGCTTACCTGAGTTTAACTATCGGATGTTTGTTTTCAAAATATCTTTAACCCTCACGAGTCTAAACCAAATGTAACGAATTGAGGTTTAAACCACTCAAAGTTGAAATGAAAAGAAACCAAACGCTTGTGATTTGCCGACTGTGGTTCAGTTCTACACTATCAATCCCAGAAAGTGAATGCAATGAAATGTAAACAACGGCCTCAACAACAGCAAGAGACAAACATCAAGTGGTTTCTACCTTTGATTCCACGAAATTCCAGCGCTGGCTGATTTGTTGTAAGGTGTTGGTGCAAGATTCACGTGCGTTACTATATATAGATAGGATGATAGTTAAGCCAGGCAGGTGAGGCAAGTTCATTCCCCTTGATCCAGGAAGTTCCAGACAATCAAAACATAGTCTTCTTACGCACAGTTGCCGAGATTCTATTTTAGAACTTCCACATGTTTGACAAGTTGCAAATTTTCTGTATTGGTTCGTTTGAAAGTTTTATCAAAATGATTGATGAGTGAGAGTTTGAGAATAATCTCTAAGCTGTAAATGGTAATCTGTAAGCTGTAAGTGGTAATTGTAATAATGACACTATACTTTTGTCTTCTATGTACAACTCTTCAATGTGTGGTTATGAAACTTTGACCTATTTTTAAATGGTTTATTTTCTTTCTTTTTGTTAATGAGTTATTTGGTGTTACTTTTTGGAATGTAATAGAACAAGTACATATGTTAGATTGTTTCCCTCCCCACGACACACATGAATCATGGGGAAAAGTTTTAACAAGTGAAATGTTTTAAAGAAAATAGATCAGTTCATGTGTTTAGCCTTTGTATCTTTGTGTAGTAGCTAACAAACAATAAGTACTGGGTTAACCTAAAAGCAATATAAGCAATTGTTCAGGTTAACCTATTAGCAATGTAAGCAATTGTTCAGGTTAACCTGTTAGCAATATAATCAAGTGTTCAAGTTAACCTATTAGCAATATAAGCAAGTGTTCAGGTTAACCTATAAGAAATATAAGCAAGTGCTCAGGTTAACCTATAAGCAATATAAGCAAGTGCTCAGGTTAACCTATAAGCAATATAAGCAAGTGTTCAGGTTAACCTATAAGCAATATAAGCAAGTGCTCAGGTTAACCTATAAGCAATATAAGCAAGTGTTCAGGTTAACCTATAAGCAATATAAGCAAGTGTTCAGGTTAACCTATAAGAAATATAAGCAAGTGCTCAGGTTAACCTATAAGCAATATAAGCAAGTGCTCAGGTTAACATATAAGCAATATAAGCAAGTGTTCAGAGCATCAAGGGAAGATGGCGCACCACTAAAAAAAAATTCTCAGCCGAATTTTTCCTTAAAATTATTAAATCAATATTATGTCATTTTCACAATTTTATATCAAATGAATAATTTCTGTCAATAAAACTTTATATTCTTTTCCACATTTTTCATTCTGCAAACCTAAACATATTTTCAGCTTTACACAACACATTTGGAATTTTTAAAGACCGTATCAACAATGAAAGAAATATTTCTCAATATAAAATGGAAGTTGCAGGTAGATTGAGGTCATCAATGGGTGTCTATCCTGGACATTAAATTCCGAAGGACATCAGAACTAGTTAACTTTACATTCCGAAGGACATCAGAACTTGTCAACTTTACATTCCGAAGAACATCAGAACTTGTCAACTTAACATTCCAAAGGACATCATAACTAGTCAACTTAACATTCCAAAGGACATCAGAACTTGTCAACTCTACATTCCGAAGGACATCAGAACTAGTCAACTCTACATTCCGAAGGACATCAGAACTTGTCAACTTAACATTCCAAAGGACATCAGAACTAGTTAACTTTACATTCCGAAGGACATCAGAACTTGTCAACTTAACATTCCGAAGGACATCATAACTAGTCAACTTAACATTCCAAAGGACATCAGAACTAGTCAACTCTACATTCCGAAGGACATCAGAACTTGTCAACTTAACATTCCAAAGGACATCAGAACTAGTTAACTCTACATTCCGAAGGACATCAGAACTTGTCAACTTAACATTCCAAAGGACATCAGAACTAGTCAACTCTACATTCCGAAGGACATCAGAACTTGACAGCTTAACATTCCAAAGGACCTCAGAACTTGTCAACTTAACATTCCAAAGGACATCATAACTAGTCAACTTAACATTCCAAAGGACATCAGAACTTGTCAACTCTACATTCCAAAGGACATTAGAACTAGTCAACTCTACATTCCGAAGGACATCAGAACTTGTCAACTTAACATTCCAAAGGACATCAGAACTACTCAACTCTACATTCCGAAGGACATCAGAACTTGTCAGCTTAACATTCCAAAGGACATCAGAACTTGTCAACTTAACATTCCAAAGGACATCAGAACTTGTCAACTTAACATTCCAAAGGACATCAGAACTGTCAACTTAACATTTCAAATGACATCAGAACTAGTCAACTTAACATTTCAAATGACATCAGAACTAGTCAACTTAACATTCCAAAGGACATCAGAACTTGTCAACTTAACATTCCAAAGGACGTCAGAAGTTGTAAACTTAACATTCCAAAGGACATCAGAAGTTGTAAACTTAACATTCCGAAGGACATCAGAACTTGTCAGCTTAACATTCCAAAGGACATCAGAACTTGTCAACTTAACATTCCAAAGGACATCAGAACTTGTCAACTTAACATTCCAAAGGACATCAGAACTGTCAACTTAACATTTCAAATGACATCAGAACTAGTCAACTTAACATTTCAAATGACATCAGAACTAGTCAACTTAACATTCCAAAGGACATCAGAACTTGTCAACTTAACATTCCAAAGGACGTCAGAAGTTGTAAACTTAACATTCCAAAGGACATCAGAAGTTGTAAACTTAACATTCCGAAGGACATCAGAACTTGTCAACTTAACATTCCAAAGGACATCAGAACTAGTCAACTCTACATTCCGAAGGACATCAGAACTTGTCAACTTAACATTCCAAAGGACATCAGAACTAGTCAACTCTACATTCCGAAGGACATCAGAACTTGACAGCTTAACATTCCAAAGGACCTCAGAACTTGTCAACTTAACATTCCAAAGGACATCATAACTAGTCAACTTAACATTCCAAAGGACATCAGAACTTGTCAACTCTACATTCCAAAGGACATTAGAACTAGTCAACTCTACATTCCGAAGGACATCAGAACTTGTCAACTTAACATTCCAAAGGACATCAGAACTAGTCAACTCTACATTCCGAAGGACATCAGAACTTGTCAACTTAACATTCCAAAGGACATCAGAACTAGTCAACTCTACATTCCGAAGGACATCAGAACTTGTCAACTTAACATTCCAAAGGACATCATAACTAGTCAACTTAACATTCCAAAGGACATCAGAACTTGTCAACTCTACATTCCAAAGGACATTAGAACTAGTCAACTCTACATTCCGAAGGACATCAGAACTTGTCAACTTAACATTCCAAAGGACATCAGAACTAGTTAACTCTACATTCCGAAGGACATCAGAACTTGTCAACTTAACATTCCAAAGGACATCAGAACTAGTCAACTCTACATTCCGAAGGACATCAGAACTTGACAGCTTAACATTCCAAAGGACCTCAGAACTTGTCAACTTAACATTCCAAAGGACATCATAACTAGTCAACTTAACATTCCAAAGGACATCAGAACTTGTCAACTCTACATTCCAAAGGACATTAGAACTAGTCAACTCTACATTCCGAAGGACATCAGAACTTGTCAACTTAACATTCCAAAGGACATCAGAACTACTCAACTCTACATTCCGAAGGACATCAGAACTTGTCAGCTTAACATTCCAAAGGACATCAGAACTTGTCAACTTAACATTCCAAAGGACATCAGAACTTGTCAACTTAACATTCCAAAGGACATCAGAACTGTCAACTTAACATTTCAAATGACATCAGAACTAGTCAACTTAACATTTCAAATGACATCAGAACTAGTCAACTTAACATTCCAAAGGACATCAGAACTTGTCAACTTAACATTCCAAAGGACGTCAGAAGTTGTAAACTTAACATTCCAAAGGACATCAGAAGTTGTAAACTTAACATTCCGAAGGACATCAGAACTTGTCAGCTTAACATTCCAAAGGACATCAGAACTTGTCAACTTAACATTCCAAAGGACATCAGAACTTGTCAACTTAACATTCCAAAGGACATCAGAACTGTCAACTTAACATTTCAAATGACATCAGAACTAGTCAACTTAACATTTCAAATGACATCAGAACTAGTCAACTTAACATTCCAAAGGACATCAGAAGTTGTCAACTTAACATTCCAAAGGACGTCAGAAGTTGTAAACTTAACATTCCAAAGGACATCAGAAGTTGTAAACTTAACATTCCGAAGGACATCAGAACTTGTCAACTTAACATTCCAAAGGACATCAGAACTAGTTAACTCTACATTCCGAAGGACATCAGAACTTGTCAACTTAACATTCCAAAGGACATCAGAACTAGTCAACTCTACATTCCGAAGGACATCAGAACTTGACAGCTTAACATTCCAAAGGACCTCAGAACTTGTCAACTTAACATTCCAAAGGACATCATAACTAGTCAACTTAACATTCCAAAGGACATCAGAACTTGTCAACTCTACATTCCAAAGGACATTAGAACTAGTCAACTCTACATTCCGAAGGACATCAGAACTTGTCAACTTAACATTCCAAAGGACATCAGAACTACTCAACTCTACATTCCGAAGGACATCAGAACTTGTCAGCTTAACATTCCAAAGGACATCAGAACTTGTCAACTTAACATTCCAAAGGACATCAGAACTTGTCAACTTAACATTCCAAAGGACATCAGAACTGTCAACTTAACATTTCAAATGACATCAGAACTAGTCAACTTAACATTTCAAATGACATCAGAACTAGTCAACTTAACATTCCAAAGGACATCAGAACTTGTCAACTTAACATTCCAAAGGACGTCAGAAGTTGTAAACTTAACATTCCAAAGGACATCAGAAGTTGTAAACTTAACATTCCGAAGGACATCAGAACTTGTCAGCTTAACATTCCAAAGGACATCAGAACTTGTCAACTTAACATTCCAAAGGACATCAGAACTTGTCAACTTAACATTCCAAAGGACATCAGAACTGTCAACTTAACATTTCAAATGACATCAGAACTAGTCAACTTAACATTTCAAATGACATCAGAACTAGTCAACTTAACATTCCAAAGGACATCAGAACTTGTCAACTTAACATTCCAAAGGACGTCAGAAGTTGTAAACTTAACATTCCAAAGGACATCAGAAGTTGTAAACTTAACATTCCGAAGGACATCAGAACTTGTCAACTTAACATTCCAAAGGACATCAGAACTAGTCAACTCTACATTCCGAAGGACATCAGAACTTGTCAACTTAACATTCCAAAGGACATCAGAACTAGTCAACTCTACATTCCGAAGGACATCAGAACTTGACAGCTTAACATTCCAAAGGACCTCAGAACTTGTCAACTTAACATTCCAAAGGACATCATAACTAGTCAACTTAACATTCCAAAGGACATCAGAACTTGTCAACTCTACATTCCAAAGGACATTAGAACTAGTCAACTCTACATTCCGAAGGACATCAGAACTTGTCAACTTAACATTCCAAAGGACATCAGAACTAGTCAACTCTACATTCCGAAGGACATCAGAACTTGTCAACTTAACATTCCAAAGGACATCAGAACTAGTCAACTCTACATTCCGAAGGACATCAGAACTTGTCAACTTAACATTCCAAAGGACATCATAACTAGTCAACTTAACATTCCAAAGGACATCAGAACTTGTCAACTCTACATTCCAAAGGACATTAGAACTAGTCAACTCTACATTCCGAAGGACATCAGAACTTGTCAACTTAACATTCCAAAGGACATCAGAACTAGTTAACTCTACATTCCGAAGGACATCAGAACTTGTCAACTTAACATTCCAAAGGACATCAGAACTAGTCAACTCTACATTCCGAAGGACATCAGAACTTGACAGCTTAACATTCCAAAGGACCTCAGAACTTGTCAACTTAACATTCCAAAGGACATCATAACTAGTCAACTTAACATTCCAAAGGACATCAGAACTTGTCAACTCTACATTCCAAAGGACATTAGAACTAGTCAACTCTACATTCCGAAGGACATCAGAACTTGTCAACTTAACATTCCAAAGGACATCAGAACTAGTCAACTCTACATTCCGAAGGACATCAGAACTTGTCAGCTTAACATTCCAAAGGACATCAGAACTTGTCAACTTAACATTCCAAAGGACATCAGAACTTGTCAACTTAACATTCCAAAGGACATCAGAACTGTCAACTTAACATTTCAAATGACATCAGAACTAGTCAACTTAACATTTCAAATGACATCAGAACTAGTCAACTTAACATTCCAAAGGACATCAGAACATGTCAACTTAACATTCCAAAGGACGTCAGAAGTTGTAAACTTAACATTCCAAAGGACATCAGAAGTTGTAAACTTAACATTCCGAAGGACATCAGAACTTGTCAGCTTAACATTCCAAAGGACATCAGAACTTGTCAACTTAACATTCCAAAGGACATCAGAACTTGTCAACTTAACATTCCAAAGGACATCAGAACTGTCAACTTAACATTTCAAATGACATCAGAACTAGTCAACTTAACATTTCAAATGACATCAGAACTAGTCAACTTAACATTCCAAAGGACATCAGAAGTTGTCAACTTAACATTCCAAAGGACGTCAGAAGTTGTAAACTTAACATTCCAAAGGACATCAGAAGTTGTAAACTTAACATTCCGAAGGACATCAGAACTTGTCAACTTAACATTCCAAAGGACATCAGAACTAGTTAACTCTACATTCCGAAGGACATCAGAACTTGTCAACTTAACATTCCAAAGGACATCAGAACTAGTCAACTCTACATTCCGAAGGACATCAGAACTTGACAGCTTAACATTCCAAAGGACCTCAGAACTTGTCAACTTAACATTCCAAAGGACATCATAACTAGTCAACTTAACATTCCAAAGGACATCAGAACTTGTCAACTCTACATTCCAAAGGACATTAGAACTAGTCAACTCTACATTCCAAAGGACATCAGAACTTGTCAACTTAACATTCCAAAGGACATCAGAACTACTCAACTCTACATTCCGAAGGACATCAGAACTTGTCAGCTTAACATTCCAAAGGACATCAGAACTTGTCAACTTAACATTCCAAAGGACATCAGAACTTGTCAACTTAACATTCCAAAGGACATCAGAACTGTCAACTTAACATTTCAAATGACATCAGAACTAGTCAACTTAACATTTCAAATGACATCAGAACTAGTCAACTTAACATTCCAAAGGACATCAGAACTTGTCAACTTAACATTCCAAAGGACGTCAGAAGTTGTAAACTTAACATTCCAAAGGACATCAGAAGTTGTAAACTTAACATTCCGAAGGACATCAGAACTTGTCAGCTTAACATTCCAAAGGACATCAGAACTTGTCAACTTAACATTCCAAAGGACATCAGAACTTGTCAACTTAACATTCCAAAGGACATCAGAACTGTCAACTTAACATTTCAAATGACATCAGAACTAGTCAACTTAACATTTCAAATGACATCAGAACTAGTCAACTTAACATTCCAAAGGACATCAGAACTTGTCAACTTAACATTCCAAAGGACGTCAGAAGTTGTAAACTTAACATTCCAAAGGACATCAGAAGTTGTAAACTTAACATTCCGAAGGACATCAGAACTTGTCAACTTAACATTCCAAAGGACATCAGAACTAGTCAACTCTACATTCCGAAGGACATCAGAACTTGTCAACTTAACATTCCAAAGGACATCAGAACTAGTCAACTCTACATTCCGAAGGACATCAGAACTTGACAGCTTAACATTCCAAAGGACCTCAGAACTTGTCAACTTAACATTCCAAAGGACATCATAACTAGTCAACTTAACATTCCAAAGGACATCAGAACTTGTCAACTCTACATTCCAAAGGACATTAGAACTAGTCAACTCTACATTCCGAAGGACATCAGAACTTGTCAACTTAACATTCCAAAGGACATCAGAACTACTCAACTCTACATTCCGAAGGACATCAGAACTTGTCAGCTTAACATTCCAAAGGACATCAGAACTTGTCAACTTAACATTCCAAAGGACATCAGAACTTGTCAACTTAACATTCCAAAGGACATCAGAACTGTCAACTTAACATTTCAAATGACATCAGAACTAGTCAACTTAACATTTCAAATGACATCAGAACTAGTCAACTTAACATTCCAAAGGACATCAGAACTTGTCAACTTAACATTCCAAAGGACGTCAGAAGTTGTAAACTTAACATTCCAAAGGACATCAGAAGTTGTAAACTTAACATTCCGAAGGACATCAGAACTTGTCAGCTTAACATTCCAAAGGACATCAGAACTTGTCAACTTAACATTCCAAAGGACATCAGAACTTGTCAACTTAACATTCCAAAGGACATCAGAACTGTCAACTTAACATTTCAAATGACATCAGAACTAGTCAACTTAACATTTCAAATGACATCAGAACTAGTCAACTTAACATTCCAAAGGACATCAGAACTTGTCAACTTAACATTCCAAAGGACGTCAGAAGTTGTAAACTTAACATTCCAAAGGACATCAGAAGTTGTAAACTTAACATTCCGAAGGACATCAGAACTTGTCAACTTAACATTCCAAAGGACATCAGAACTAGTCAACTCTACATTCCGAAGGACATCAGAACTTGTCAACTTAACATTCCAAAGGACATCAGAACTAGTCAACTCTACATTCCGAAGGACATCAGAACTTGACAGCTTAACATTCCAAAGGACCTCAGAACTTGTCAACTTAACATTCCAAAGGACATCATAACTAGTCAACTTAACATTCCAAAGGACATCAGAACTTGTCAACTCTACATTCCAAAGGACATTAGAACTAGTCAACTCTACATTCCGAAGGACATCAGAACTTGTCAACTTAACATTCCAAAGGACATCAGAACTAGTCAACTCTACATTCCGAAGGACATCAGAACTTGTCAACTTAACATTCCAAAGGACATCAGAACTAGTCAACTCTACATTCCGAAGGACATCAGAACTTGTCAACTTAACATTCCAAAGGACATCATAACTAGTCAACTTAACATTCCAAAGGACATCAGAACTTGTCAACTCTACATTCCAAAGGACATTACAACTAGTCAACTCTACATTCCGAAGGACATCAGAACTTGTCAACTTAACATTCCAAAGGACATCAGAACTAGTTAACTCTACATTCCGAAGGACATCAGAACTTGTCAACTTAACATTCCAAAGGACATCAGAACTAGTCAACTCTACATTCCGAAGGACATCAGAACTTGACAGCTTAACATTCCAAAGGACCTCAGAACTTGTCAACTTAACATTCCAAAGGACATCATAACTAGTCAACTTAACATTCCAAAGGACATCAGAACTTGTCAACTCTACATTCCAAAGGACATTAGAACTAGTCAACTCTACATTCCGAAGGACATCAGAACTTGTCAACTTAACATTCCAAAGGACATCAGAACTACTCAACTCTACATTCCGAAGGACATCAGAACTTGTCAGCTTAACATTCCAAAGGACATCAGAACTTGTCAACTTAACATTCCAAAGGACATCAGAACTTGTCAACTTAACATTCCAAAGGACATCAGAACTGTCAACTTAACATTTCAAATGACATCAGAACTAGTCAACTTAACATTTCAAATGACATCAGAACTAGTCAACTTAACATTCCAAAGGACATCAGAACTTGTCAACTTAACATTCCAAAGGACGTCAGAAGTTGTAAACTTAACATTCCAAAGGACATCAGAAGTTGTAAACTTAACATTCCGAAGGACATCAGAACTTGTCAGCTTAACATTCCAAAGGACATCAGAACTTGTCAACTTAACATTCCAAAGGACATCAGAACTTGTCAACTTAACATTCCAAAGGACATCAGAACTGTCAACTTAACATTTCAAATGACATCAGAACTAGTCAACTTAACATTTCAAATGACATCAGAACTAGTCAACTTAACATTCCAAAGGACATCAGAAGTTGTCAACTTAACATTCCAAAGGACGTCAGAAGTTGTAAACTTAACATTCCAAAGGACATCAGAAGTTGTAAACTTAACATTCCGAAGGACATCAGAACTTGTCAACTTAACATTCCAAAGGACATCAGAACTAGTTAACTCTACATTCCGAAGGACATCAGAACTTGTCAACTTAACATTCCAAAGGACATCAGAACTAGTCAACTCTACATTCCGAAGGACATCAGAACTTGACAGCTTAACATTCCAAAGGACCTCAGAACTTGTCAACTTAACATTCCAAAGGACATCATAACTAGTCAACTTAACATTCCAAAGGACATCAGAACTTGTCAACTCTACATTCCAAAGGACATTAGAACTAGTCAACTCTACATTCCAAAGGACATCAGAACTTGTCAACTTAACATTCCAAAGGACATCAGAACTACTCAACTCTACATTCCGAAGGACATCAGAACTTGTCAGCTTAACATTCCAAAGGACATCAGAACTTGTCAACTTAACATTCCAAAGGACATCAGAACTTGTCAACTTAACATTCCAAAGGACATCAGAACTGTCAACTTAACATTTCAAATGACATCAGAACTAGTCAACTTAACATTTCAAATGACATCAGAACTAGTCAACTTAACATTCCAAAGGACATCAGAACTTGTCAACTTAACATTCCAAAGGACGTCAGAAGTTGTAAACTTAACATTCCAAAGGACATCAGAAGTTGTAAACTTAACATTCCGAAGGACATCAGAACTTGTCAGCTTAACATTCCAAAGGACATCAGAACTTGTCAACTTAACATTCCAAAGGACATCAGAACTTGTCAACTTAACATTCCAAAGGACATCAGAACTGTCAACTTAACATTTCAAATGACATCAGAACTAGTCAACTTAACATTTCAAATGACATCAGAACTAGTCAACTTAACATTCCAAAGGACATCAGAACTTGTCAACTTAACATTCCAAAGGACGTCAGAAGTTGTAAACTTAACATTCCAAAGGACATCAGAAGTTGTAAACTTAACATTCCGAAGGACATCAGAACTTGTCAACTTAACATTCCAAAGGACATCAGAACTAGTCAACTCTACATTCCGAAGGACATCAGAACTTGTCAACTTAACATTCCAAAGGACATCAGAACTAGTCAACTCTACATTCCGAAGGACATCAGAACTTGACAGCTTAACATTCCAAAGGACCTCAGAACTTGTCAACTTAACATTCCAAAGGACATCATAACTAGTCAACTTAACATTCCAAAGGACATCAGAACTTGTCAACTCTACATTCCAAAGGACATTAGAACTAGTCAACTCTACATTCCGAAGGACATCAGAACTTGTCAACTTAACATTCCAAAGGACATCAGAACTACTCAACTCTACATTCCGAAGGACATCAGAACTTGTCAGCTTAACATTCCAAAGGACATCAGAACTTGTCAACTTAAGATTCCAAAGGACATCAGAACTTGTCAACTTAACATTCCAAAGGACATCAGAACTTGTCAACTTAACATTCCAAAGGACGTCAGAAGTTGTAAACTTAACATTCCAAAGGACATCAGAAGTTGTAAACTTAACATTCCGAAGGACATCAGAACTTGTCAACTTAACATTCCAAAGGACATCAGAACTAGTCAACTCTACATTCCGAAGGACATCAGAACTTGTCAACTTAACATTCCAAAGGACATCAGAACTAGTCAACTCTACATTCCGAAGGACATCAGAACTTGACAGCTTAACATTCCAAAGGACCTCAGAACTTGTCAACTTAACATTCCAAAGGACATCATAACTAGTCAACTTAACATTCCAAAGGACATCAGAACTTGTCAACTCTACATTCCAAAGGACATTAGAACTAGTCAACTCTACATTCCGAAGGACATCAGAACTTGTCAACTTAACATTCCAAAGGACATCAGAACTAGTCAACTCTACATTCCGAAGGACATCAGAACTTGTCAACTTAACATTCCAAAGGACATCAGAACTAGTCAACTCTACATTCCGAAGGACATTAGAACTTGTCAACTTAACATTCCAAAGGACATCATAACTAGTCAACTTAACATTCCAAAGGACATCAGAACTTGTCAACTCTACATTCCAAAGGACATTAGAACTAGTCAACTCTACATTCCGAAGGACATCAGAACTTGTCAACTTAACATTCCAAAGGACATCAGAACTAGTTAACTCTACATTCCGAAGGACATCAGAACTTGTCAACTTAACATTCCAAAGGACATCAGAACTAGTCAACTCTACATTCCGAAGGACATCAGAACTTGACAGCTTAACATTCCAAAGGACCTCAGAACTTGTCAACTTAACATTCCAAAGGACATCATAACTAGTCAACTTAACATTCCAAAGGACATCAGAACTTGTCAACTCTACATTCCAAAGGACATTAGAACTAGTCAACTCTACATTCCGAAGGACATCAGAACTTGTCAACTTAACATTCCAAAGGACATCAGAACTACTCAACTCTACATTCCGAAGGACATCAGAACTTGTCAGCTTAACATTCCAAAGGACATCAGAACTTGTCAACTTAACATTCCAAAGGACATCAGAACTTGTCAACTTAACATTCCAAAGGACATCAGAACTGTCAACTTAACATTTCAAATGACATCAGAACTAGTCAACTTAACATTTCAAATGACATCAGAACTAGTCAACTTAACATTCCAAAGGACATCAGAACTTGTCAACTTAACATTCCAAAGGACGTCAGAAGTTGTAAACTTAACATTCCAAAGGACATCAGAAGTTGTAAACTTAACATTCGAAGGACATCAGAACTTGTCAGCTTAACATTCCAAAGGACATCAGAACTTGTCAACTTAACATTCCAAAGGACATCAGAACTTGTCAACTTAACATTCCAAAGGACATCAGAACTGTCAACTTAACATTTCAAATGACATCAGAACTAGTCAACTTAACATTTCAAATGACATCAGAACTAGTCAACTTAACATTCCAAAGGACATCAGAAGTTGTCAACTTAACATTCCAAAGGACGTCAGAAGTTGTAAACTTAACATTCCAAAGGACATCAGAAGTTGTAAACTTAACATTCCGAAGGACATCAGAACTTGTCAACTTAACATTCCAAAGGACATCAGAACTAGTTAACTCTACATTCCGAAGGACATCAGAACTTGTCAACTTAACATTCCAAAGGACATCAGAACTAGTCAACTCTACATTCCGAAGGACATCAGAACTTGACAGCTTAACATTCCAAAGGACCTCAGAACTTGTCAACTTAACATTCCAAAGGACATCATAACTAGTCAACTTAACATTCCAAAGGACATCAGAACTTGTCAACTCTACATTCCAAAGGACATTAGAACTAGTCAACTCTACATTCCAAAGGACATCAGAACTTGTCAACTTAACATTCCAAAGGACATCAGAACTACTCAACTCTACATTCCGAAGGACATCAGAACTTGTCAGCTTAACATTCCAAAGGACATCAGAACTTGTCAACTTAACATTCCAAAGGACATCAGAACTTGTCAACTTAACATTCCAAAGGACATCAGAACTGTCAACTTAACATTTCAAATGACATCAGAACTAGTCAACTTAACATTTCAAATGACATCAGAACTAGTCAACTTAACATTCCAAAGGACATCAGAACTTGTCAACTTAACATTCCAAAGGACGTCAGAAGTTGTAAACTTAACATTCAAAGGACATCAGAAGTTGTAAACTTAACATTCCGAAGGACATCAGAACTTGTCAGCTTAACATTCCAAAGGACATCAGAACTTGTCAACTTAACATTCCAAAGGACATCAGAACTTGTCAACTTAACATTCCAAAGGACATCAGAACTGTCAACTTAACATTTCAAATGACATCAGAACTAGTCAACTTAACATTTCAAATGACATCAGAACTAGTCAACTTAACATTCCAAAGGACATCAGAACTTGTCAACTTAACATTCCAAAGGACGTCAGAAGTTGTAAACTTAACATTCCAAAGGACATCAGAAGTTGTAAACTTAACATTCCGAAGGACATCAGAACTTGTCAACTTAACATTCCAAAGGACATCAGAACTAGTCAACTCTACATTCCGAAGGACATCAGAACTTGTCAACTTAACATTCCAAAGGACATCAGAACTAGTCAACTCTACATTCCGAAGGACATCAGAACTTGACAGCTTAACATTCCAAAGGACCTCAGAACTTGTCAACTTAACATTCCAAAGGACATCATAACTAGTCAACTTAACATTCCAAAGGACATCAGAACTTGTCAACTCTACATTCCAAAGGACATTAGAACTAGTCAACTCTACATTCCGAAGGACATCAGAACTTGTCAACTTAACATTCCAAAGGACATCAGAACTACTCAACTCTACATTCCGAAGGACATCAGAACTTGTCAGCTTAACATTCCAAAGGACATCAGAACTTGTCAACTTAAGATTCCAAAGGACATCAGAACTTGTCAACTTAACATTCCAAAGGACATCAGAACTGTCAACTTAACATTTCAAATGACATCAGAACTAGTCAACTTAACATTTCAAATGACATCAGAACTAGTCAACTTAACATTCCAAAGGACATCAGAACTTGTCAACTTAACATTCCAAAGGACGTCAGAAGTTGTAAACTTAACATTCCAAAGGACATCAGAAGTTGTCAACTTTATATTCATATTATTATTTTCACTGCGTCTGTTTTTTAAAGATGGGAGAATAAGGGGGGGGGTGTAGGTCTGAGATTTTCTCATACGTCACGGAAATTAACTGACCCCAATCAGCTCTTGACCAGGCCTACATGTTAAGGTACAAATAGCAATTAAATTTTTATTATTTATTTATTTATTTTTTACAAATTTTGAATCCCAAATGGGGCGCTAGGAAAATAAATATTGCAGATACAAAACAGAAATTAGAATTTCTTTGTCAGTGAATTTTGGAATGAGACTTCAGAATTAGTACAAAAGTTAAACAAAATGATGATTGACCTGCTATACAAAATGTTGTATGTACTGACCTGCTATACAAAATGTTGTATGTACTCACCTGCTATACAAAATGTTTTATGTACGGACCTGCTATACAAAATGTTGTATGTACTGACCTACTATACAAAATGTTTTATGTACGGACCTGCTATACAAAATGTTGTATGTACTGACCTGCTTTACAGAATGTTGTATGTACTGACCTACTATACAAAATCTTGTATGTACTGACCTGCTATACAAAATGTTGTATGTACTGACATGCTATACAAAATCTTGTATGTACTGACCTACTATACAAAATCTTGTATGTACTGACCTGCTATACAAAATGTTGTATGTACTGACCTGCTATACAAAATGTTGTATGTACTGATCTACTATACAAAATCTTGTATGTACTGACCTGCTATACAGAATGTTGTATGTACTGACCTACTATACAAAATGATGTATGTATTACGGACTGACCTGCTGTGTACTAATTTTAAAAAAACGACATAATGACAAAAATTACTACGTTTCCAATGGCAGTCTCAACCTGTGACTAACGTAAGCTGCCCTGTGAGGTTGAGATAGTTCATTTTATATCACATGACCACAACTTAGAAAGTTCAATTACTTCATCCTCGACATAGTTGAGAGTCTAATGGTCATGGGGGCAGAAAGCCAGGGTGATACCAGCTAAAACTGGGCCCCTGGGAAAATGCCCACCTTCTTAAGCTCTATGCTAATACCCATAAAAGTGTTATGAGTCATTATATGGCAGACAACTCTACCAGGCAGGGCCCCAAAAGGCAGGGCCCCTGGCAACTTTTCGAGCTTAACCCCAGTTGTGGTGGCCTTGCACCAAGGGTAATATAGACAAAAAATAGGTCAACATATGATGAAGTTACACTTGTTCAACTTGTTCAGCATACTGCCAACAAATAATGAAGTTATACTAGTTCAGAAAATATGATGATGAAACGAATTTTAACATTGTAGTTGGTTGTCTACCTTAGATGTTTAGAGTAAGTGTTAGAAGGGAGAGCTAGTGAGAGAGAATGAACGTGTGGGGATAGCGAGAGAGAGAGAGAGAGAGAGAGAGAGAGAGAGAGAATATGTACTATTTGTAGTTTTTACCTGTTACTTAAATAAGCAGACTTAACTTCGATAGAGAGTATATATATGAAAAACATCTTCATGGCATTTGTTACTGCCCTCACGTTCACAATGTGACAGCAGGCGTTCACTATGTGTCTGTTGTGACAACTCCGACTGAAATTATCTTGGTCACACAACGCAATAAAAAAAAACTATTTATCATGAAATAAAAAAAAATGCTTTCAAGATGACATGAGGAATTTCATTCAACAAAACAGGACATTAAAGGTGGGGACAGCACATGATAACTGTTTTTTGTATGGACCGTCAGTGAAACTAAACCGGAAATAATTTGGGTCTACATTGTGAAAACAAGATGACTGTATGGATTAGATTAAGCCTCTGTCGGGTGAGATGTTTATCTGTTGATCCTATGGGCAGTGGTGTTGGGAGGATCATTGGGGTTGGGAGGATCATTGGGGTTGGGAGGATCCTTGGGGTTGGGAGGATCATTGGGGTTGGGAGGATCATTGGGGTTGGGAGGATCATTGGGGTTGGGAGGATCATTGGGGTTGTGGGGCAGCGCAGTGCGCCGAACTAGGAAGGGGCGCCGAAAGAGAGCTGTTATTATTTTTTTTTGCATTTTTCCTATTGGTAAGAGGGCGTCACAAGAATTGTCGTCGCACGGGGTGCCACAATAGTTGGTTACATCACAAGGGGGCCACAATAGTTCGTTACATCACAGGGCGCCACAATAGTTGGTTAAATCACAGGGCGCCACAATAGTTGGTTACAGCACAGGGCGCCACAATAGTTGGTTACATCAAAGGGCGCCACAATAGTTGGTTACAGCACGGGGCGTCACAATAGTTGGTTACAGCACAGGGTGCCACAATAGTTGGTTACAGCACGGGGCGTCACAATAGTTGGTTACATCACAGGGTGCCACAATAGTTGGTTACAGCATGGGGCGCCACAATAGTTGGTTACAGCATGGGGCGCCACAATAGTTGGTTAGAGCACAGGGCGCCACAATAGTTGGTTACATCACAGGGCGCCACAATAGTTTGTTACAGCACAGGGTGCCACAATAGTTGGTTACAGCACGGGGCGCCACAATAGTTGGTTACAGCACGGGGCGACACAATAGTAGGTTACAGCGCAGGGCGCCACAATAGTTTGTTACAGCACAGGGTGCCACAATAGTTGGTTACAGCACGGGGCGCCACAATAGTTGTTTACAGCACGGGGCGCCACAATAGTTAGTTACAACGCAGGGTGCCACAATAGTAGGTTACAGCGCAGGGCGCCACAATAGTAGGTTACAGCGCAGGGCGCCACAATAGTTGGTTACAGCACAGGGTGCCACAATAGTTGGTTACAGCTCGGGGCGCCACAATAGTTGGTTACAGCGCAGGGTGCCACAATAGTTGGTTACAGCACAGGGTGCCACAATAGTTGGTTACATCACGGGGTGCCACAATAGTTGGTTACAGCACGGGGCGCCACAATAGTTGGTTACATCACGGGGTGCCACAATAGTAGGTTACAGCGCAGGGCGCCTGTTGAGGATCCCAGACGGGCCCCCAGATGTTGAGGTCCCCTTTGAGGGTATCCTTGGCTTGTTGCTAAGAGTATGAGGGCTGACTCAAGGTTGACTCATATTTATATTTGTATTCCTACCACACACACAGGCTCAACAACAATTAAAGGTAAAACAGGTGACGATGATCAACTCGACAAGTCGTGTGTACAACAACAAGAGAGATTTATTTATACACAGGCACCAGTCCGAAACAGGAATCTGGTGACTTATCATAAGCAACGATAATTCAAGCTGCAGCAAAATAATCCAACATAAAATGAATAAGGGGAACAATCACGTTAGTACTAGTTAACTCTCTCTCTCTCTCTATTTCTCTTTCTCTCACTCAGAGACACAGCAATCCACTCGCTATCACTCAGTCGGATTGCTATTCACTAATCGACCCTCTCACTCGAGAGCCCACGGTCGAATGCCCGCGAATCTATATTTCATTCTTCATATCCCTTTCTCCCACGTGACCCTTAGCCAATCAAATATAATATAGGTTTCTTTCAAACTTTCAAATTAAGGGGGTGGAGCCTAGATGAGGAGGGGGGGGGGGAGAAATACGTCGTATAGACAAAGACCTTAGTAACTGGACATCGAGTGGGTCGCTGTCCCTTTGAAGAAGCCGACCGGAGAACAGTCCGGTGGTCAGAGAATATTTCCCCTGGAATGCAACGTGTTTCTGTTACCTCCCTGTCTCGTACACCTGGCTGATGACGCAATTAACGGGGGTGGGTTAAAAGGGGGGAAACTGGAGCACGGGAACGTATATTACTATACATGGTATAATATACACCTTAACGTTAGTAATATTATTAAGTTAAGGGTTGGAGTAAGGGGATAGTTTCGACATATTAGTCACAACCCGTGACAGCGCCACAATAGTAGGTTACAGCGCAGGGTGGTACAATAGTAGGTTACAGCGCAGGGCACCACAATAGAAGGTTACAGCGCAGGGAGCCACAATAGTTGGTTACAGCACGGGGCGCCACAATAGTTGGTTACATCACGGGGCGCCACAATAGTTGGTTACCGCACGGGGCGCCACAATAGTTGGTTACATCGCAGGGCGTCACAATAGTAGGTTACAGCGCAGGGCGTCACAATAGTTGGCTACAGCACAGGGTGCCATAATAGTTGGTTACAGCACAGGGCGCCACAATAGTAGGTTACATCGCAGGGTGTCATAATAGTTGGTTACAGCACGGGGCGCCATTATAGTTGGTTACATCACGGGGCGCCACAATATTTGGTTACATCGTAGGGCGTCACAATAGTTGGTTACATCGCAGTGTGCAACAATAGTTGGTTACAGCACAGGGCGCCACAATAGTAGGTTACATCGCAGGGTGCCACAATGGTTGGTTACATCGCAGGGTGCCACAATAGTAAGTTACAGCGAAGGGCGCCACAATAGTTGGTTACATCGCAGGGTGCCACAATTGTTGGTTACATCGCAGGGTGCCACAATAGTAGGTTACAGCGCAGGGCGCCACAATAGTTGGTTACATCGCAGGGCGCCACAATAGTTGGTTACATCGCAGGGTGCCACAATAGTTGGTTACAGCACAGGGTGCCACAATAGTAGGTTACAGCGCAGGTCGCCTCAATAGTTGGTTACATCGCAGGGTGCCACAATAGTTGGTTACATCGCAGGGTGCCACAATAGTAGGTTACATCGCAGGGTGCCACAATAGTTGGTTACAGCACAGGGTGCCACAATAGTTGGTTACAGCACAGGGTGCCACAATAGTTGGTTACAGCACAGGATGCCACAATAGTAGATTACAGCACAGGGTGCCACAATAGTTGGTTACAGCACAGGGTGCCACAATAGTAGATTACAGCAGAGGGTGCCATAATAGTTGGTTACAGCGCAAGGCGCCACAAAAGTTTGTTACAGCTCAGGGCACCACAATAGTAAGTTACAGTACAAGGCGCCACAATAGTTGGTTACATCGCAGTGTGCCACAATAGTTGGTTACATCGCAGGGCGCCACAATAGTTGGTTACAGCGCAGGGCGCCACAATAGTTGGTTATATCGCAGGGTGCCACAATAGTTCGTTACATCACAGGGCGCCACAATAGTTGGTTAAATCACAGGGCGCCACAATAGTTGGTTACAGCACAGGGCGCCACAATAGTTGGTTACATCAAAGGGCGCCACAATAGTTGGTTACAGCACGGGGCGTCACAATAGTTGGTTACAGCACAGGGTGCCACAATAGTTGGTTACAGCACGGGGCGTCACAATAGTTGGTTACATCACAGGGTGCCACAATAGTTGGTTACAGCATGGGGCGCCACAATAGTTGGTTACAGCATGGGGCGCCACAATAGTTGGTTAGAGCACAGGGCGCCACAATAGTTGGTTACATCACAGGGCGCCACAATAGTTTGTTACAGCACAGGGTGCCACAATAGTTGGTTACAGCACGGGGCGCCACAATAGTTGGTTACAGCACGGGGCGACACAATAGTAGGTTACAGCGCAGGGCGCCACAATAGTTTGTTACAGCACAGGGTGCCACAATAGTTGGTTACAGCACGGGGCGCCACAATAGTTGTTTACAGCACGGGGCGCCACAATAGTTAGTTACAACGCAGGGTGCCACAATAGTAGGTTACAGCGCAGGGCGCCACAATAGTAGGTTACAGCGCAGGGCGCCACAATAGTTGGTTACAGCACAGGGTGCCACAATAGTTGGTTACAGCTCCGGGCGCCACAATAGTTGGTTACAGCGCAGGGTGCCACAATAGTTGGTTACAGCACAGGGTGCCACAATAGTTGGTTACATCACGGGGTGCCACAATAGTTGGTTACAGCACGGGGCGCCACAATAGTTGGTTACATCACGGGGTGCCACAATAGTAGGTTACAGCGCAGGGCGCCTGTTGAGGATCCCAGACGGGCCCCCAGATGTTGAGGTCCCCTTTGAGGGTATCCTTGGCTTGTTGCTAAGAGTATGAGGGCTGACTCAAGGTTGACTCATATTTATATTTGTATTCCTACCACACACACAGGCTCAACAACAATTAAAGGTAAAACAGGTGACGATGATCAACTCGACAAGTCGTGTGTACAACAACAAGAGAGATTTATTTATACACAGGCACCAGTCCGAAACAGGAATCTGGTGACTTATCATAAGCAACGATAATTCAAGCTGCAGCAAAATAATCCAACATAAAATGAATAAGGGGAACAATCACGTTAGTACTAGTTAACTCTCTCTCTCTCTATTTCTCTTTCTCTCACTCAGAGACACAGCAATCCACTCGCTATCACTCAGTCGGATTGCTATTCACTAATCGACCCTCTCACTCGAGAGCCCACGGTCGAATGCCCGCGAATCTATATTTCATTCTTCATATCCCTTTCTCCCACGTGACCCTTAGCCAATCAAATATAATATAGGTTTCTTTCAAACTTTCAAATTAAGGGGTGGAGCCTAGATGAGGAGGGGGGAGAAATACGTCGTATAGACAAAGACCTTAGTAACTGGACATCGAGTGGGTCGCTGTCCCTTTGAAGAAGCCGACCGGAGAACAGTCCGGTGGTCAGAGAATATTTCCCCTGGAATGCAACGTGTTTCTGTTACCTCCCTGTCTCGTACACCTGGCTGATGACGCAATTAACGGGGGTGGGTTAAAAGGGGGAAACTGGAGCACGGGAACGTATATTACTATACATGGTATAATATACACCTTAACGTTAGTAATATTATTAAGTTAAGGGTTGGAGTAAGGGGATAGTTTCGACATATTAGTCACAACCCGTGACAGCGCCACAATAGTAGGTTACAGCGCAGGGTGGTACAATAGTAGGTTACAGCGCAGGGCACCACAATAGAAGGTTACAGCGCAGGGAGCCACAATAGTTTGTTACAGCACAGGGTGCCACAATAGTTGGTTACAGCACGGGGCGCCACAATAGTTGGTTACATCACGGGGCGCCACAATAGTTGGTTACCGCACGGGGCGCCACAATAGTTGGTTACATCGCAGGGCGTCACAATAGTAGGTTACAGCGCAGGGCGTCACAATAGTTGGCTACAGCACTAGGGTGCCATAATAGTTGGTTACAGCACAGGTCGCCACAATAGTAGGTTACATCGCAGGGTGTCATAATAGTTGGTTACAGCACGGGGCGCCATTATAGTTGGTTACAACACGGGGCGCCACAATATTTGGTTACATCGTAGGGCGTCACAATAGTTGGTTACATCGCAGTGTGCAACAATAGTTGGTTACAGCACAGGGCGCCACAATAGTAGGTTACATCGCAGGGTGCCACAATGGTTGGTTACATCGCAGGGTGCCACAATAGTAAGTTACAGCGAAGGGCGCCACAATAGTTGGTTACATCGCAGGGTGACACAATTGGTGGTAACATCGCAGGGTGCCACAATAGTAGGTTACAGCGCAGGGCGCCACAATAGTTGGTTACATCGCAGGGCGCCACAATAGTTGGTTACATCGCAGGGTGCCACAATAGTTGGTTACAGCACAGGGTGCCACAATAGTAGGTTACAGCGCAGGTCGCCTCAATAGTTGGTTACATCGCAGGGTGCCACAATAGTTGGTTACATCGCAGGGTGCCACAATAGTAGGTTACATCGCAGGGTGCCACAATAGTTGGTTACAGCACAGGGTGCCACAATAGTTGGTTACAGCACAGGGTGCCACAATAGTTGGTTACAGCACAGGATGCCACAATAGTAGATTACAGCACAGGGTGCCACAATAGTTGGTTACAGCACAGGGTGCCACAATAGTAGATTACAGCAGAGGGTGCCATAATAGTTGGTTACAGCGCAAGGCGCCACAAAAGTTTGTTACAGCTCAGGGCACCACAATAGTAAGTTACAGTACAAGGCGCCACAATAGTTGGTTACATCGCAGTGTGCCACAATAGTTGGTTACATCGCAGGGCGCCACAATAGTTGGTTACAGCGCAGGGCGCCACAATAGTTGGTTATATTGCAGGGTGCCACAATAGTTCGTTACATCACAGGGCGCCACAATAGTTGGTTAAATCACAGGGCGCCACAATAGTTGGTTACAGCACAGGGCGCCACAATAGTTGGTTACATCAAAGGGCGCCACAATAGTTGGTTACAGCACGGGGCGTCACAATAGTTGGTTACAGCACAGGGTGCCACAATAGTTGGTTACAGCACGGGGCGTCACAATAGTTGGTTACATCACAGGGTGCCACAAAATTGGTTACAGCATGGGGCGCCACAATAGTTGGTTACAGCATGGGGCGCCACAATAGTTGGTTACAACACGGGGCGCCACAATATTTGGTTACATCGTAGGGCGTCACAATAGTTGGTTACATCGCAGTGTGCAACAATAGTTGGTTACAGCACAGGGCGCCACAATAGTAGGTTACATCGCAGGGTGCCACAATGGTTGGTTACATCGCAGGGTGCCACAATAGTAAGTTACAGCGAAGGGCGCCACAATAGTTGGTTACATCGCAGGGTGCCACAATTGTTGGTTACATCGCAGGGTGCCACAATAGTAGGTTACAGCGCAGGGCGCCACAATAGTTGGTTACATCACGGGGTGCCACAATAGTTGGTTACAGCACGGGGCGCCACAATAGTTGGTTACATCACGGGGTGCCACAATAGTAGGTTACAGCGCAGGGCGCCTGTTGAGGATCCCAGACGGGCCCCCAGATGTTGAGGTCCCCTTTGAGGGTATCCTTGGCTTGTTGCTAAGAGTATGAGGGCTGACTCAAGGTTGACTCATATTTATATTTGTATTCCTACCACACACACAGGCTCAACAACAATTAAAGGTAAAACAGGTGACGATGATCAACTCGACAAGTCGTGTGTACAACAACAAGAGAGATTTATTTATACACAGGCACCAGTCCGTAACAGGAATCTGGTGACTTATCATAAGCAACGATAATTCAAGCTGCAGCAAAATAATCCAACATAAAATGAATAAGGGGAACAATCACGTTAGTACTAGTTAACTCTCTCTCTCTCTCTATTTCTCTTTCTCTCACTCAGAGACACAGCAATCCACTCGCTATCACTCAGTCGGATTGCTATTCACTAATCGACCCTCTCACTCGAGAGCCCACGGTCGAATGCCCGCGAATCTATATTTCATTCTTCATATCCCTTTCTCCCACGTGACCCTTAGCCAATCAAATATAATATAGGTTTCTTTCAAACTTTCAAATTAAGGGGGTGGAGCCTAGATGAGGAGGGGGGGGGGAGAAATACGTCGTATAGACAAAGACCTTAGTAACTGGACATCGAGTGGGTCGCTGTCCCTTTGAAGAAGCCGACCGGAGAACAGTCCGGTGGTCAGAGAATATTTCCCCTGGAATGCAACGTGTTTCTGTTACCTCCCTGTCTCGTACACCTGGCTGATGACGCAATTAACGGGGGTGGGTTAAAAGGGGGGAAACTGGAGCACGGGAACGTATATTACTATACATGGTATAATATACACCTTAACGTTAGTAATATTATTAAGTTAAGGGTTGGAGTAAGGGGATAGTTTCGACATATTAGTCACAACCCGTGACAGCGCCACAATAGTAGGTTACAGCGCAGGGTGGTACAATAGTAGGTTACAGCGCAGGGCACCACAATAGAAGGTTACAGCGCAGGGAGCCACAATAGTTTGTTACAGCACAGGGTGCCACAATAGTTGGTTACAGCACGGGGCGCCACAATAGTTGGTTACATCACGGGGCGCCACAATAGTTGGTTACCGCACGGGGCGCCACAATAGTTGGTTACATCGCAGGGCGTCACAATAGTAGGTTACAGCGCAGGGCGTCACAATAGTTGGCTACAGCACAGGGTGCCATAATAGTTGGTTACAGCACAGGGCGCCACAATAGTAGGTTACATCGCAGGGTGTCATAATAGTTGGTTACAGCACGGGGCGCCATTATAGTTGGTTACAACACGGGGCGCCACAATATTTGGTTACATCGTAGGGCGTCACAATAGTTGGTTACATCGCAGTGTGCCACAATAGTTGGTTACAGCACAGGGCGCCACAATAGTAGGTTACATCGCAGGGTGCCACAATTGTAGGTTACAGCGCAGGGCGCCACAATAGTTGGTTACAGCACAGAGTGCCACAATAGTTGGCTACAGCACGGGGTGCCACAATAGTTGGTTACAGCACGGGGTGCCACAATAGTAGGTTACAGCGCAGGTCGCCACAATAGTTGGTTACAGCACAGGGTGCCACAATAGTTGGTTACAGCACGGGGTGCCACAATAGTAGGTTACAGCACGGGGTGCCACAATAGTAGGTTACAGCGCAGGGCGCCACAATAGTTGATTACATCGCAGGTCGTCACAATAGTTATTTACAGCACAGGGTGCCACAATAGTTGGTTACAGCACAGGGTGCCACAATAGTAGGTTACAGCGCAGGGCGCCACAATAGTTGGTTACATCGCAGGGTGCCACAATAGTTGGTTACATCGCAGGTTGCCACAATAGTAGGTTACAGCACGGGGTGCCACAATAGTAGGTTACAGCGCAGGGCGCCACAAAAGTTGGTTTTATTTACAGCACAGGGTGCCACAATAGTAGGTTACAGCGTAGGGCACCACAATAGTTGGTTACATCGCAGTGTGTCACAATAGTTGGTTACATCGCAGGGTGCCACAATAGTTGGTTACAGCACAGGGTGCCACAATAGTAGGTTACAGCGCAGGGTGCCACAATAGTTGGTTACAGCACAGGGTGCCACAATAGTTGGTTACAGCACAGGGTGCCACAATAGTAGGTTACAGCACAGGGTGCCACAATAGTTGGTTACAGCACAGGGTGCCACAATAGTAGGTTACAGCAGAGGGTGCCATAATAGTTGGTTACAGCGCAGGGTGCCACAATAGTTGGTTACAGCGCAGGGTGCCGCAATAGTTGGTTACAGCGCAGGGCGCCACAATAGTAGGTTACAGCACAGGGCGCCACAATAGTTGGTTACATCGCAGGGCGCCACAATAGTTGATTACATCGCAGGTCGTCACAATAGTTATTTACAGCACAGGGTGCCACAATAGTTGGTTACAGCACAGGGTGCCACAATAGTAGGTTACAGCGCAGGGCGCCACAATAGTTGGTTACATCGCAGGGTGCCACAATAGTTGGTTACATCGCAGGTTGCCACAATAGTAGGTTACAGCACGGGGTGCCACAATAGTAGGTTACAGCGCAGGGCGCCACAAAAGTTGGTTTTATTTACAGCACAGGGTGCCACAATAGTAGGTTACAGCGTAGGGCACCACAATAGTTGGTTACATCGCAGTGTGTCACAATAGTTGGTTACATCGCAGGGTGCCACAATAGTTGGTTACAGCACAGGGTGCCACAATAGTAGGTTACAGCGCAGGGTGCCACAATAGTTGGTTACAGCACAGGGTGCCACAATAGTTGGTTACAGCACAGGGTGCCACAATAGTAGGTTACAGCACAGGGTGCCACAATAGTTGGTTACAGCACAGGGTGCCACAATAGTAGGTTACAGCAGAGGGTGCCATAATAGTTGGTTACAGCGCAGGGTGCCACAATAGTTGGTTACAGCGCAGGGTGCCGCAATAGTTGGTTACAGCGCAGGGCGCCACAATAGTAGGTTACAGCACAGGGCGCCACAATAGTTGGTTACATCGCAGGGCGCCACAATAGTTAGTTACAGCGCAGGGCGCCACAATAGTTGGTTATATTGCAGGGTGCCACAATAGTTGGTTACAGCGCAGGGTGCCACAATAGTTGGTTACAGCACAGGGCGTCACAATAGTTGGTTACATCACGGGGTGCCACAATAGTTGGTTACATCGCAGGGTGCCACAATAGTTGGTTACAGCGCAGGGCGTCACAATAGTTGGTTACAGCGCAGGGTGTCACAATAGTTGGTTACATCACAGGGCGCCACAATAGTTGGTTACAGCACAGGGCGTCACAATAGTTGGTTACAGCACAGGGCGCCACAATAGTTGGTTACAGCACGGGGCGCCATAATAGTTGGTTACATCACGGGGCGCCACAATAGTTGGTTACATCACAGGGCGTCACAATAGTTGGTTACAGCACAGGGTGCTACAATAGTTGGTTACAGCACGGGGCGCCACAATAGTTGGTTACAGCACGGGGCTCCACAATAGTAGGTTACAGCATGGGGCGCCACAATAGTTGGTTACAGCGCAGGGCGCCACAATAGTTGGTTACAGCACGGGGCGCCATAATAGTTGGTTACATCACGGGGCGCCATAATAGTTGGTTACAGCACAGGGCGTCACAATAGTTGGTTACAGCGCAGGGCGCCACAATAGTAGGTTACAGCGCAGGGCGTCACAATAGTTGGTTACAGCACAGGGTGTCATAATAGTTGGTTACAGCACAGGGTGTCATAATAGTTGGTTACAGCACAGGGCGTCACAATAGTTGGTTACAGCACAGGGTGTCATAATAGTTTGTTACAGCACAGGGTGCCATAATATTTGGTTACATCGCAGGGTGCCACAATAGTTGGTTACAGCACAGGATGCCACAATAGTTGGTTACAGCACAGGGCGCCACAATAGTAGGTTACAGCACAGGGTGCCACAATAGTAGGTTACATCGCAGGGTGCCACAATAGTAGGTTACAGCACAGGGTGCCATAATAGTTGGTTACAGCATGGGGAGCCATAATAGTTGGTTGCAGCACGGGGCGCCACAATAGTTGGTTACATCGCAGGGCGTCACAATAGTTGGTTACAGCACAGGGCGCCACAATAGTAGGTTACATCGCAGGGTGCCATAATAGTTATTTACAGCACGGGGCGCCATAATAGTTGGTTACAGCACGGGGCGCCACAATATTTGGTTACATCGCAGGGTGCCACAATAGTTGGTTACAGCACAGGGCGCCACAATAGTAGGTTACATCGCAGGGTGCCACAATAGTTGGTTACATCACAGGGTGCCACAATGGTAAGTTACAGCGCAGGGCGCCACAATAGTTGGTTACAGCACAGGGTGCCACAATAGTTGGTTACAGCACGGGATGCCACAATAGTTGGTTACAGCACGGGGTGCCACAATAGTAGGTTACAGCGCAGGGCGCCACAATAGTTGGTTACAGCACAGGGCGCCACAATAGTTGGTTACAGCGCAGGGTGCCACAATAGTTGGTTACAGCACAGGGCGCCACAATAGTTTTTTTAGTCTCTGCCTATGGCTGCTTCTGGGTCAATGATCATTGTGTCCTCGCCGTAGCCGAGACTTAGGTGACCACGGATACACAGCAGTGGACATAGATCACTAGACATACTTGATATTTGATATCAGATGTACTAGATATTTGATATCAGATGTATTTGATATCTCGTATTAGATGTATTTGATATTTGATATCAGTTGTACTTGATATTTGATATCAGATGTACTTGATATTTGATATCAGATGTAGTTGATATTTGATATCAGATGTACTTGATATTTGATCAAATATGTACTTGATATTTGATCAAAGATGTGGTGTAAGCAGTGGTGGACTGGGTCTTTAAATTTATTTTGCCAACAACCAGCTGTGACCAGCTGTATGATGCTATAATTTGATTTTTGTTAGACAATGAAATAACTTTTGAGGGCACACACAGTTTACTCTGTGAGGGCATAATGGTCATTAGGCAAGTTCACTTAACGAATGGCACAAGGCCTAGGCCGGTCATATTATCTGCCATCTTTTAGGTCAATATTGTTCAAATTTAAGGCCGGCGGGTCACTGGTTAACAGTTTACTTACAGACGGCGGGTCACTGGTTAATAGTTTACTTACAGATGGTGGGTCACTGGTTAATAGTTTACTTACAGACGGCGGGTCACTGGTTAATAGTTTACTTACAGACGGCGGGTCACTGGTTAATAGTTTACTTACAGACGGCGGGTCACTGGTTAATAGTTTACTTACAGACGGCGGGTCACTGGTTAATAGTTTACTTACAGACGGTGGGTCACTGGTTAATAGTTTACTTACAGACGGCGGGTCACTGGTTAATAGTTTACTTACAGACGGTGGGTCACTGGTTAATAGTTTACTTACAGACGGCGGGTCACTGGTTAATAGTTTACTTACAGACGGCGGGTCACTGGTTAATAGTTTACTTACAGACGGCGGGTCACTGGTTAATAGTTTACTTACAGACGGTGGGTCACTGGTTAATAGTTTACTTACAGACGGTGGGTCACTGGTTAATAGTTTACTTACAGACGGTGGGTCACTGGTTAATAGTTTACTTACAGACGGTGGGTCACTGGTTAATAGTTTACTTACAGACGGTGGGTCACTGGTTAATAGTTTACTTGCAGACGGTGGGTCACTGGTTAATAGTTTACTTACAGACGGTGTGTCACTGGTTAATAGTTTACTTACAGACGGCAGGTCACTGGTTAAAAGTTTAGTTAAGGCCGGTAGGTCATTGGATTACACTGGGCAACAGCCAAAAAATCGTCAGCGGTTTTTCAACTGATTTAGACTAATTTTGGTGTTCTGATTCTGAATATCACGTTGATTTTGCTCGGTCAGGTCAACTTCTTGAGATACAGCCATAGACCTACCTGACGAGCTATACGTATTCTAATATCAGGGATTTTGAGTTCAATCATTTCTTTAAATTAGCTGCATAAAAATTAGCAGCAAAAGAATCACAATTTTAAAAACAGAGATAATTATATTTTATTTATAAATCATCAATCTGGATTTTCACTTGATTATTTAATGCATCAGCACTTGATTGGGCACAGCCTCCAGTACCCCGACCTTCCATCTGCCCGTCGTCCAGCTGCTCACTGCGAATAAATTCCTGTACCAGCGTTCAGGGATCTTCCTGATAGCGACGATGAGGCCACCACTTTAGACGAGGGAGGAGATACAGAAGAGGAGTATGAACCACAAGATGGTCCGCATCCGTTCTCACAATGTGAGCTTAATGATCTGGTTCGGGATCTCAGCTTTTCGAATAATTCCTCCGAGCTGTTGGCCTCCAGACTCAAAGAGAAAAATCTACTTGGCAAGGACGCGCGTATCACTTTCTTCCGTAGAAGGCATGAGGACTACATGGGCTACTTCTGCCAGGAGATGTCGCTGGTCTTCTTGATAAACTTGGCGGTCCTCAATACGATCCGAGAGATTGGCGACTCTTCATTGACATCTGCAAGCGCTCTTTGAAGTGTGTACTTCTCCACAAAGGGAGCCAGTTAGCTTCAATTCCTCTTGCGCACTCCACAACTCTTAAAGAGAAATCTGAAGCGGTGAAGTATCTGCTTGACAAAATTAAATATGAGCAGCACCAATGGATCATCTGCGTCGACTTGAAGATGGTGAACTTTCTACTTGGTCAGCAGTCCGGGTTCACGAAGTGCCTATGCTTTATATGTATGTGGGACAGTCGCGACAGAGCCCATCACTATGTAAAGAAAGAGTGGCCGGCGCGAGAGCAGTTAGTACCTGGGGCGAGAAACATCATAAACGGACCACTTGTTGACCGAGTGAAGATATTGATCCCACCGCTACACATGAAGCTTGGGTTAGTGAAACAGTTTACGCGCGCTCTGGACAAGGATGGGAGGTGCTTCAACTACATGTGCCGAGCATTTCCTCAACTGACCATTGAGAAGCTGAAGGCCGGCATTTTCGACGGCCCACAGATACGGCAGCTCACAAAGGACACAGAGTTCCAAAACTCCATGAACACGCTTGAGTGCGCCGCCTGGAAATCGTTTGTGCAGGTGGTGAACAACTTACTGGGGGACTCGAAGGCAGCAAACCACGCCAGACTCATCATCAGCATGATAGAGGACTTCCAAAAACTCGGGTGTTTGATAAGTATAAAGATGCACTTCCTGTTCTCATACATGGAGAATTTTCCTGAAAACCTTGGGGCGATGAGCGATGAGCAGGGAGAAAGGTTCCATCAGGACATCCGCCAAATGGAGGAAAGATACCATGGGAGGTGGGACGCAGTCATGCTGGCGGACAACTGCTGGTCGCTGAATAGAAACAACCCAGCAGCTGCTCACACACGGGAATCGAAGAAACGCTGATTTATGCCTTGAACTATGAACTTTTGTTTCACGTAACGATCATTGTTATACTAATATTATGATAATTATGCTTATCAAATTTGGTGGAGTAAATAAAAACGGAATGATTTTGAACACGTTGGCTTTTATTTCTTGAGTAAAACGGAAAAAAATCGTCAGCTGATGATCCGCAAAAAATGTGTTTTTTTTTCACAAAAAAAAACGATTTTTTTTTTAAATTTCTGTAGCAGTTTACTTTGAAGCTTTTGTTTAGGAAACAACTAGATAAACTCATTGAAGTTTATTTACAAGGGGCATAATCATACGAAGATTTTGTTAATATATCAAAGACAGTTGTCTTCTCTCCCTTGAGCTTATTTCGTCTTTTAATTATTCTTCGTCTCTCTCTCTCTCTTTCTCTCTCTCTCTTTCTCTCTCTCTCTCTTTCTCTCTTACTTTATCTCTCTTGTCCTCAGAATATAACGTAAAATTAGCAAACATAATTATACCAATATTGATAAAAAAAAAATTTCTAGCGTTCAGTAATTGATTTGAGATGTAATTATGCATGTCAGACAATAATACATTATGAACTTACAATTGTTCTCTAAAAGATTAATTTAAAAATTTTCAGATTTCATTGAATTATCAAGATAATATATTTCGTGTACCTATTAAATGCTAAATAAATACGTCATACGAAAACGTATTTTAGTAAATTATTGGCCTTTTATACTTGAACTTATATATAACCGGATATAAACAGCTGTTGACGCTTAGAGATGTAACCAGGCTGTTGACTCATAGAGATATAACCAGGTTGTTGAGTCATAGAGATATAACCAGGCTGTTGAATCATACAGACATAACCAGGCTGTTGTCTCATAGAGATATAATCATGCTGTTGAATCATACAGACATAACCAGGCTGTTGTCTCATAGAGATATAATCATGCTGTTGAATCATACAGACATAACCAGGCTGTTGACTCATAGAGATATAACCAGGCTTTTAACTCATACAGATATAACCAGGCTGTTGATTCATAGAGATATAATCATGCTGTTGATTCATACAGATATAACCAAGCTGTTGACTCATAGAGATATAACCAGGCTTTTAACTCATACAGATATAACCAGGCTGTTGATTCATAGAGATATAATCATACTGTTGACTCATACAGATATAACCAAGCTGTTGACTCATAGACATAACCAGGCTGTTGACTCATACAGACATAACCAGGCTGTTGATTCATAGAGATATAACCAGGCTGTTGACCCAGTTCCTTTATGCATCTGCCTTCAAGTCCAGTGACCTAATGCCTTTAGACATCTGCCTTCCATGAATTTAGTTTTATACAACCGCTGCCCTCTGTGGTCAACAAGTGACCTGTGATTCTAACACAAGCTGCTCTCTGTGGTCAACAAGTGACCAGTAGTTCTAACACAAGCTGCCCTCTGTGGTCAACAAGTGACCTGTGATTCTAACACAAGCTGCTCTCTGTGCCCAACAAGTGACCAGTGGTTCTAACACAAGCTGCTCTCTGTGCCCAACAAGTGACCTGTGTTCTAACACAAGCTGCTCTCAGTGCCCAACAAGTGACCAGTGGTTCTAACACAAGCTGCTCTCAGTGCCCAACAAGTGACCAGTGGTTCTAACACAAGCTTCTCTCTGTCCCCAACAAGTGACCAGTGGTTCTAACACAAGCTGCTCTCAGTGCCCAACAAGTGACCAGTAGTTCTAACACACGCTGCTCTCTGTGCCCAACAAGTGACCAGTAGTTCTAACACACGCTGCTCTCTGTGCCCAACAAGTGACCAGTGGTTCTAACACAAGCTGCTCTCAGTGCCCAACAAGTGACCAGTAGTTCTAACACAAGCAGCTGTCTGTGCCCAACAAGTGACCAATAGTTCTAACACACGCTGCTCTCAGTGCCCAACAAGTGACCAGTAGTTCTAACACACGCTGCTCTCTGTGCCCAACAAGTGACCAGTGGTTCTAACAAAAGCTGCTCTCTGTGCCCAACAAGTGACCTGTGTTCTAACACAAGCTGCTCTCTATCAATTGAAAGGTTCCCTTTATCCCATTTCCTCAGCATTGATTAATTGATAGTTTCTACATCTGGTTGTAATGGGGAATCGATACTTTTAATTGGGTATCGCTCGAATAAACAAACTAGCGAGTCTAGTAGAAAGTCTATTACAGATGTCCCTATTTTGTTGGACTGTTTGTGATAAAAACAACAGATTACACATATTAAAGGAGACTGTAATGTATGTGTTGCTCTATTTTATTTTGTTGTGATTATGTAGTTTAAAGCACACAATATAAATAAGAACTAGAAGTTTCGTTCTGGGTCAGAGGCAGATGCTTTAGATATTTGGGGTAGGAAGGGGGGTAGGAAAAGTTTCTGTTTCAGCCTTCATATAACTTAATTATTTGTATAGAAATGTCTACATGAAGGGGGCTGTTGGCCAGCACTTGGCGGTCAACTTACAGTAGAATCGCTGACCTGTATATAGAGTTTAGCTCTGACTTACCATGGATTCACTGACCTGTATATAGTGTTTAGCTATCACTTACTATGGAATGACTGCCATGTATATAGTGTTTAGCTATCACTTACTATGGAATGACTGCCATGTATATAGTGTTTAGCTATGACTTACTATGGAATCACTGACCTGTATATAGTGTTTAGCTATGACTTACTATGGAAGGACTGCCATGTGTATAGTGTTTAGCTATGACTTACTATGGAATGACTGCCATGTTTATAGTGTTTAGCTATTACTTACTATAGATTCAACTATTCGACTAAACATCGATCTACTGTTGAGTCACTAACCTTGGGCGGTATTGATTCGTCATTGATGCATTATGGTCTAATTATTTCGTTCCGCAGCTTTTTTTTTTAAATTTTTATTGTCTAAATTATGTCTATATAATACACCAAGATTGTTTAAACCATGTCTTCCTAAGATTTAAAAATGGTTAAAATACGATGTATATAAAACACGATGATTGTTCAAATCACATGACTATACAGCAGCAACGTTGTTCATTGGTGGAGACCGTGAAATATAACTGTAACCTAAACTTTTTTTTTAAAAAATGGACACAAAAAAAATGAAATATAAACATTCTTATTTAATGTTCAGTATAATGGGGTTAGAGTATTGATTGTTTAAATCTCACTGCAAACTGACTTAACGGGGAGGAGGCGGGGGAGGGGGAGGGGCAGCAAGTTTCCTTCTATGACATTGATAAACTTTATAATACATACATATAATTGTCATTTAAAATAAACGATTCCTCGATCATTTTCTTATACATTTTAATTTTGTCCCGATCCCCCGCAAAATTCGTCAGCGACCGACTTGTGGGTTGATAACTAATTGTTTATTATATACCAGTGTACCTATAGGACCGACTAGTGGGTTGATAACCAATTGTTTATATACCAGTGTACCTATAGGACCGACTAGTGGGTTGATAACCAATTGTTTATATACCAGTGTACCTATATGATCGACTAGTGGGTTGATAACAAATTGTTAATATACGAGTGTACCTATAAGACCGACTAGTGGGTTGATAACTAATTGTTTATATACGAGTGTACCTACAGGAAGTAAATTGTAGCTCTAGTAAAATTGAAAATAGTTTTTTTTTGTTATTTATAGAGCTTAAGATACATATTAAATTAGATATTCATCTCGGAAAACATAACCTACAATTTACTCCCTAGAGGAAACTGTTGTGATCTAACTATCAAGCCTAATGGTTGTGTAGTTGAAACTGTTGTGATCTAACTATCAAGCCTAATGGTTGTCTAGTTGAACATCGATAAATTAGATTTTAAATAAATAATTAGCAAATCAGAAGCAGAATAGTAGGTCAATGAGGTGTGTGCAGACAGAACAACAGATTACTGATTGCATGGACCAGCATATGTTAGCCGACAGAATAACAGAACAACAGTTACTGATTGCATGGACCAAACATATGTTGGTTTAAAGAATGACAGAACACCTGTTACCGACTGCATGGACCAGATTTATATGTTGGCCGACAGAATAACAGAACATCTGTTACCGACTGCATGGACCAGATTTATATGTTGGCCGACAGAATAACAGAACATCTGTTACCGACTGCATGGATCAGATTTATATGTTGGCCGACAGAATAACAGAACAACTGTTACTGACTGCATGGACCAACATATGTTGGCCGACAGAATAACAGAACAACTGTTACTGATTGCATGGACCAGACACATATGTTGGCCGACAGAATAACAGAACATCTGTTATCGATTGCATGGACCAGACACATATGTTGGCCGACAGAATAACAGAACATCTGTTACTGACTGCATGGACCAGATATATGTTGGTCGACAGAAAACATCTGTTACAGACTGCGTACACTCACACACTTTACTCATGTGTTTCCAATTATATATCATACACACTTAAACAGACAGAAATACATTACACGACTTACAATAGGTCATCTTAGTACATAAAGATAAACTCATTTAAAGAGAGATACAAAAACAGAAAGTTAAATATAGAGATACACTTAATAAAGAGAGATATAAAAACAGAGAGTTAAACATACAGATAAACTCAATAAAGTGAGATGTAAAAACAGAAAGTTAAATATAGAGATACACTTAATAAAGAGAGATGTAAAAACAGAGAGTTAAACATAAAGATACACTTATACTCACATTTAAAACTATCCTGAACTTTGCAGATTTCTTGGGTCCATTGTCTATTGCAATGTTGATAAGACAAGCTTATCTGAATAACCTGTACAATAGTTGAAAGGTAGCAATAAACTAAGTATGTCTGTACAATAGTTGAAATGTAGCAATAAACTAAGTATGTCTGTACAATAGTTGAAAGGTTGCAATAAACTAAGTATGTCTGTACAATAGTTGAAAGGTTGCAATAAACTAAGTATGTCCTTACAATAGTTGAAAGGTAGCAATAAACTAAGTATGTCTGTACAATAGTTGAAAGGTAGCAATAAACTAAGTATGTCCGCACAATAGTTGAAAGGTAGCAATAAACTAAGTATGTCTGTACAATAGTTGAAAGGTAGCAATAAATTAAGTATGTCTGTACAATAGTTGAAAGGTAGCAATAAACTAAGTATGTCTGTACAATGGTTGAAAGGTAGCAATAAACTAAGTATGTCTGTACAATAGTTGAAAGGTGCTGATTTATGCCACCTTCCTAATGTGCAGAAATGACCTACATTTCATACTTCAAAAGATGTTGCTGCCATAAACAACAAACCATCATCAAAAAGTAATCCATCTAGGGAACAATAATCTCCAGTACACAATGTTAACAAACTATAATAACTGAGCATGATTATCAAATGCGTAGCCGATTTACGTGAAATCAAGTACAGAATTGTTATTTTTTTATTTGACGTCACAGAGGATTTTATTTATAGCGTTTTGCCCTGAATTCTATTTATAGTTAAAATCAAAACAAAGCATTAAAAAAATGCAATGAAAAGTAAAAAAAAAATAACTACTTTACTACGTCATTTTGCAGCGCAAAGGCACTCATCGGGAAATGACGTCATAGAGGATTTTTTTTTTATTTATAGCGACAGCGCTCCCATTCTGCAAAAAAAAAAAAAATTGTACCATCGGGACGTCATAGGTCATAGGTTATTTACGAACGCGCTCGCTAGTGACCTAGTCTGATTAAAATGCTATCTGTTGTAATAAAAACTAAAATAATTGGAATGATATTATATATTATTATTATTTAATATTTAGGACTTTTACATTTCATAATAAAAAACCACAGAAACTATTTAAAACTGTAGATTATTAAAAAATAAATATCGAATCGAAGACGCCATTTTGAATTATGTTTTCGTGACCTCGCTGGTCACGTGATTACTTTATCAAATACTATTGTTTTATTTATTTCTGGAGGTCGTTTATTTATAGAACGGATTCCCCACACACCGCCCGCCGCCAGCAGCGACCCGGACAAGCTTAGCTGCTTTATAAGTTAGAAGAAATTCTTTTGAATGAATTTTTTCTAGACTTTTCGCGAGGACATATAAATGATAATCAGGACATTAGGACATTAAGACATTGTGTCGTGCAGCAAAAGCTCTCTCTCTCTCTCTCTCTCTCTCTCTCTCTCTCTCCCCCCCCCTTCTTTTCTTGGAATAACTTCACGCCGAAGTAATAGAAACGGAAAGAGTTCATTAACCTGAGGAACAGTGTACTATCTGGGGAACAGTGTACTATCTGGGAAACAGTGTGGTATCTGGGGAACACTGTACTATCTAGGGAACAGTGTTCTGTCTGGGGAAGTGCACTATATTTCTCTAAGACCACAAGGGAGTGAATAGATTCAGTGGCGCCTGGTTCGAGCTAAACATTCTGCCCCATTCCAGTGCCAAAAATAATTAAGTGATGTAAAAGTTGATAACGTGCAGCCCGGGGCGGACCCCCACCCCCTCCGCTTCCATTCATTTCCATAAGTACGCCACTGCTGGTCGTAGCAGTTAACTGACTTTCTACTATAGTGAGTAGTTTTTTTTTTAAATGTGAATCAAAGACATAAATAAATCACACGTAAGGTCATGTGTGATGTGCTGATTAGAGTGTCAACTTCATACTAGTCGCCATGGAAACCAAGATAAGGACCGTTAATTTATTGTTGCACAGTAAAGTGAAAAAATAAACCAGAAACGAAACAATTAATTGTAAGAAAGTAGAAATGTGTATTTTATAATAGTAACTATGTGTATAATTCACCGTATATGTAGTAGAGATGCCATCCCCCCTCCCAACGACAGGCCTATCTCACGGCGTTACTGTCAAACAGTGATGTTACCCCAATATGACACCCCTAAAGTTCCGAGTGCCACTCCCTAATTTCATCTCCCAAGGTTATTCCTAATGCCATCAAGGGCAACCACGTACTACCCTTAATGCCACCACCTAATGCCCCTACTGCCACATATAATGCCCCTACTGCCACACATAATGCCCCATACTGCCACCACCTAATGCCCCTACTGCCAACACCTAATGTCCCATACTGCCACCACCTAATGCCCCATACTGCCACCACCAAATGCCCCATACTGCCACCACCGAATGCCCCTACTGCCACCACCTAATGCCCCTACTGCCACACATAATGCCTCTACTGCCACCACCTAATGCCCCTACTGCCACAACCGAATGCCCCTACTGCCACCACCTAATGCCCCTACTGCCACATATAATGCCCCATACTGCCTCCACCTAATGCCCCTACTGCCACCACCTAATGCCCCTACTGCCAACGCCCCTACTGCCACCACCTAATGCCCCTACTGCCACCACCTAATGCCCCTACTGCCAACGCCCCTACTGCCACACCTAATGCCCCTACTGCCACCACCTAATGCCCCTACTGCCAACGCCCCTACTGCCACCACCTAATTCCCCATACTGCCACCTCCTAATGCCCCTACTGCCACCACCTAATGCCCCATACTGCCACCACCTAATGCCCCATACTGTCACCACCTAATGCCCCATACTGCCACCACCTAATGCCCCTACTGCCACACATAATGCCCCATACTGCCACCACCTAATGCCCCTAATGCCACCACCTAATGCCCCTACTGCCACCACCGAATGCCCCTACTGCCACCACCTAATGCCCCTACTGCCAACGCCCCTACTGCCACCACCTAATGCCCCTAGTGCCACCACATAATGCCCCATACTTCCACCACCTAATGTCCCTACTGCCACCACCTAATGCCCCTACTGCCAACGCCCCTACTGCCACCACCTAATGCCCCATACTGCCACCACCTAATGCCCCTACTGCCAACGCCCCTACTACCACCACCTAATGCCCCATACTGCCACCACCTAATGCCCCTACTGCCAACGCCCCTACTACCACCACCTAATGCCCCTACTGCCACCACCTAATGCCCCTACTGCCACCACCTAATGCCCCATACTGCCACCACCTAATGCCCCTACTGCCACCACCTAATGCCCCATACTTCCACCACCTAATGCCCCTACTGCCACCACCTAATGCCCCTACTGCCAACGCCCCTACTGCCACCACCTAATGCCCCATACGTTCACCACCTAATGCCCCTACTGCCAACGCCCCTACTACCACCACCTAATTCCCCATACTGCCACCACCTAATGCCCCTACTGCCACCACCTAATGCCCCTACTGCCACCACCTAATGCCCCATACTGCCACCACCTAATGCCCCTACTGCCAACGCCCCTACTACCACCACCTAATTCCCCATACTGCCACCACCTAATGCCCCTACTGCCACCACCTAATGCCCCATACTGCCACCACCTAATGCCCCTACTGCCACCACCTAATGCCCATACTGCCACCACCTAATGCCACTACTGCCAACGCCCCTACTACCACCACCTAATTCCCCATACTGCCACCACCTAATGCCCCTACTGCCACCACCTAATGCCCCTACTGCCACCACCTAATGCCCCATACTGCCACCACCTAATGCCCCTACTGCCACACATAATGCCCCTACTGCCACCACCTAATGCCCCTACTGCCACCACCTAATGCCCCTACTGCCACCACCTAATGCCCCATACTGCCACCACCTAATGCCCCATACTGCCACCACCTAATGCCCCTACTGCCACACATAATGCCCCTACTGCCACCACCTAATGCCCCATATTGCCACCACCTAATGCCCCATACTGCCACCACCTAATGCCCCTACTGCCACACATAATGCCCCTACTGCCACCACCTAATGCCCCATATTGCCACCACCTAATGCCCCTACTGCCGCCACCTAATGCCCCTACTGCCAACGCCCCTACTGCCACCACCTAATGCCCCCTACTGCCACCACCTAATGCCCACCCCCCAACTTCTGTCACCCCCCGCCTCTCTTTCTAATTGTGTCGGATCTCATTCGGTCGGTTGGTGTTAATTTGACATATTCCCGGCTATGTGTTTTGAAATGTCTTTTAAATGTAAAATCCATCAACTCAAATATTTGCTGTTTGATTCTTTTATCAACATCTTCAACATTTTATATCTTGTTCCACAGATTTGATTCTTGTATCAACATCTTCAACATTTTGTATCTTGCTCCACAGATTTTATTGTTATATCAACATCTTCAACATTTTATATATTGCTCCACAGATTTGATTCTTGTATCAACATCTTCAACATTTTATATCTTGCTCCACAGATTTGATTCTTGTATCAACATCTTCAACACTTTGTATCTTGCTCCACAGATTTGATTCTTGTATCAACATCTTCAACATTTTGTATCTTGCTCCACAGATTTGATTCTTGTATCAACATCTTTAACATTTTGTATCTTGCTCCACATAGAAACAAAAAAAAAAAGATTTGTGTCTGTTTTTTTTGTTGGCATCAAGCCAGTTTGTAACATTTGGCTAATGAAACACTTAATTAATAAATGAACAAAACATTGTGCCTGCTCTGTTTCAAACTGCTTGAAACTAAAACACAACACAGTACTGTGCACACCAGCGATGTACTACAACACACCAGCACACAGACACACACAGATAAGTTCTCTGTGATGTAGCGGTTTGTTTATCGGTCAGATTCCCTTAACGTGATGAATAGGAAATACGTCACCCAGAATGAGGCAAGGTGTAGTTTAAATATAGATTCAGTGGGTATTCCCAACATTTTGTTCAGCTAACTAGACAGAGGAGGGATTTCACCACTTACTTCAGGGTAGAGTCATTGTTAGATTGTCTTCGTTTTATGTTATAATTTCTGATGTCCGGTCATGTCCGCGCATAATGAAACTTAAAACTAGACGAGGAGTGGGGAGATGAAGGCTGACTGAAAGTTCTGTGCAATTAGAGGCGGAGCTATAATCTCGTTCAGCTGGTTGGGCGGGATGGAGAGGAGTGGGTGAGGGGTGGGGGTTGTATTAGAAAAAAAAAAAACTCGAATGAATAAAGTAACGTAGGGCAGCACGCTTGGCTTACTGTGGCAGGTCAACAAGAGAAAATGTTCGGCATGATTATTTCTCGTGGATAATACGGGGGACACAGTTGAAAGGGACAACACACTTGTGTACAAACACACACACATAGACGACCTGAGCAGCAGATGGTAGAACTAGAAAGGTAAGTGTGTCTGACACTCAACTTTCTGCACACACTTGGCCAGGTGTGTTTAGGCTGACTCTCACAGCCCTAACACACACGTGTTGTGAATGTATATTTGTGTAGCACACACACGTTTTTCTTAGCTAAATATAATTCATGTCTGAATGCACGACATTTTCAAACACAAACGCCATAATACTACAATAAGAAACACAAACAAAGACTGTTGTCATTGTTCACCTCTGACCTCTAGTACTGACACGTAGTAAACTTAAATCGACGCATTTAAACACAATTCTTTAAACACAGCTCTTTAAATACAACTCTTTAAACACAACTCTTTAAACACAACTCTTTAAACCCAATTCTTTAAACCCAACTCTTTAAACACAACTCTTTAAACACAACTCTTTAGACACAATTCTTTAGACACAACTCTTTAAATACAACTCTTTAAACACAATTCTTTAAACTTTTCTTTAAAACTCTATTTATAATGCAAATACTAATCGCCTGCATTTCTAACTGCCAATTTTTTAAACTCCAAAATATGTTGTAATTTTACACCAGAATCGATTTTCTGTATAGGAGTGTTCTAGAATTATGTCTGTATCATTATAAAGGCTCATGTAAAGGGTCACTAACACTATTAATAAATAAATATAAAGCATTATGTCAGAGGTCACTAACACTATTAATAAATAAATATAAAGAATTATGTCAGAGGTCACTAACACTATTAATGTATCAATACAAACTGACATGTCAGGGTTCGCTTGCACTAACAACATAAAGGAACGTGTCAAGTCTAGCTAGCAGCATCAACGCTTCAATATTAAATGTTATCGTCACGGGTTGGTAGACTTGCTTACGTATGCATAGAAAGGTTAATGTCAGGTTTAGTCTATCACTATTAATGTACCCAAAAGGAACATGTCTCATGGTCGTCTAACCAGGGTAAATACACACACAGTTTAAACAGGGCCACATCCCACTGCCCAGTTGTAGACATGTATCTAATCCACATTGTTGAGCAGAAAACTTGGCTAACCACTCATTTAGCAACAGGAATATGGGAGCTGCTATTTTTTTTTTGTTCTTTAAATTTTCTTGATTAAAGTGTTTTAAATTTCAATCAACATTCTCTTGGTTCATTTTGGCTACGGGGGATCGAACCAACGAACAGTTCATGTCAGGTGAAAGTCCCCGCTATATCTCCCATGTGCCTCCATGACCATTGCACTATTTCCTCTAGTGCGTAGTAAGTTATAGGACCTAAAGGATTTCACCTCATCCTTACAGGAACTTCACCAACACACCTGTCAAAGCGCCAAAATCAAAGTATTGAAAAGAGAATGTATTTATTTGCATATTTATTTTCATGAAATGTCTCTTTCTTGTACAAAATATGATAAAAGTAAATGAAGTGACATTAGGGTGATTCAAAAAAATTTTTTTTTTTGCAATTTAATATTACATTGGTGTTAAATTTTTCCCTTTTATATTCCTATACTTTCATGCAAAATTTTATTGAAATTGAATTACATTAAGAGGTCGCTCATCGAGACTGAAGTTTATAATATCTTCCTTAATGACATGAATTCTTATTATATAAGCATTAAATTAAACAATATCTTAAAATCAACATTAAACATTAATTACAGCGAATTAGACATGTTGAAATGTTAAATAAAATAAAATGTAATGATATGCAACAGTTACTGCTTGTTCATTCATGTATACATTGTATTATAAACATAAACAATACACGTTACTAATGATGGCCAATTCAACGCTTCTTATATAACTTGAGTGTACTTTTCTTCAAATTTGGCACTTTCTGTGTCTGTGATCTTCTACAACATGCAGCAATCTTTGCATTTCAGATTCCGTTTTAGTGATTGACTTATTAATTGATGACATCAGTGCAACTGACCGCTCGGCTGCATCATTGTCGCCTTAATGGAATCAACAATACACTTAGCTTCAGCAAATGACGGCAATTGATTCCAGTATTCTCGTTTAACTTCATCGAAGCTGGTATCAATACCGACTGAACGCATTGCAGATAGTGATGAGGTACATACAAAGTGATGCAGTTAGTGCATTCATTCACTTTAAACACTCGATCTGTCCAATCACAATCATCGCCAGTCTTCAGCATCGCTTCAGAAAACAACGCAAAAAAAAGTACCTATGGACTATAACAAAGATGGTTTTCAAATTTCTTTTTCTCAGCATCAGACATCGTTTTGTATATGACATAATTTTGAGAAATCTGCTTGAATAACAATAGACTCAAACTTTGACGTAAATGTAAGTGGCAAACAAGCAGAATTTTTGCAAAATCTTTATCTTTGTAGGTGTGAGCTAGAACTCATTTCTAAGCCAGTAGATATTGAAGCAGTATATCACTTTCGCCATCCAGCGAACCATATGGTAATTGCCTAGCGCATGAAAGTGGTACGGTTGGTTGCTTACACTGAAGCCAAATACCAACAATCAGGTTTTGATCATCCCTCTGTAAACTTCACATGGTATGTAACTTAAGGCGCTTGACTGTCTTGCAGGAATGACACAAGACTGTGTTTGTGTTCCACAATAAACGGATCATCTAGTCTCGAATGCTCTAGCGGACTATACAGCTGCTGATCAACCTTAAGCCAAAATCGTTTGTAACGTTTGAACAGTGGAATGTTAAGGCTGTTTGTGGAGTCATAGAGGAAAAACAACTCCAATGATCAGTTCATGCACATGATGTCGACAGGCAAAATGTAACAGCTCCTCTTGCAACAATTTACATGTCCCCTTAGTAACACCAGTGTTGATGGATGTCGTATCAAAATACATACTAATAATCTCATCAGATACCTCACATAGTCTTAATAGCTGTATTGTTGCATTGGCTTGTTCCTTACCAGCACGGTTGGTATTTTAGCTAAACCTACAATCTTCTCAACTTCTTTCCCAGTCAAAACTACAGCTATCCGTCTACGTGTGACTGCAGCTCTGGATAATCTGTAGTTGCCTCCATTATCTTTTCCGTTCTGATTTCAAAGTTCTTGTCTGGCATCGAACCCTCTGACAGAAGCTTCTCGTAGTAAACATAATCTCAATTTCAAAATCGTCGTCATCTTTACCTTCATCCTCACTTTCGCTGTTGCTTGTAGACCAAGTAGTAACAGCAGCCTTCTGATGTCTTTTTTCTTCTTCAACTACTCTTTGAGTCACTTAGACTGCTTTTCTTTTTGAAGATCGTTAACAGTTACCTTAATGCTTTCGGATATTGTCTTCTTCAGTACCTTGTGATTATAGAAAACCATCTTTATAGCATGACCCAAGGTTAGTGAGACATCGCTAGGCAGACAAGAATCCGTTTGTCCAATCAACCAAACCTCTGTTATACGTCTTGTCAATACAATTTGTGAATTACCACTTGATGTAGATGCCATATCAATTCAATAATTTGTAGTTAGTCAAAAACTACTTTATTATCCAGCAAACTTGAATAATAAAATTAGTTATAATCTAAAATTCAAATATAGGTATACTTTTAATTTTACAATGAACTAAAATTGCACTATAGCAAAAGCAAGCAAGCGACACATCAGAACTGCCGCATTATCTCATATAGTGAAACTTCGGGTCGCTTGAGCGACCTCTAAAAGTGGTCATTATTTCAAAACGTTTAGTTTTTCTTGATTTGCTTGCCAAAATGAAAAAAATGAACCACAATGCATTAGAATCGGAGAAAATTATTTTTTTTACCATGCAATGATGAATCACCCTACCGTGAGATGTTTTAATTTTGTTGATATTAAAGTGAATATTAAAATGTAAGAATGTAAATGTATAACAAAAAAGAAAACTTTAAAAACCTAATATCAAAGATACTGTTAGTCATATATGTCTAACAAGACGCTATCGTGCTATCAAGAAATCACAAAACATAAATCCACATCATATGTAGGTAATATGTTATCACAAAACATACATCCACATCATATGTAGGTAATATGTTATCACAAAACATACATCCTCACCATATGTAGATAAATATGTTATCTTGAAACAGTCGTTAGTGTTAACATTATTGTTAGAGTGGAACATGAGATACATTTCTTTGATCATTCTAACAATAGCCCTAACCTATTATTAATTAATGGGACAGTTTTGTTGTGCCCTTCTTCCAATCATCACTGTACACGATAATTCATTGCCCATGGAGGTACCACATTCAGTGGCCATGGATGCAACACACTCATTGCCCATGGAGGCACCAACGGAAAACATTGACAGGTGACTGAACACGCTTATAGTTGAACCCGCAAATAGGAAGTAGACCATATAAAAGGTACGGGTGTGTATAACACCCTAGGGTGTGAATCCCGGGTATATTTTAACTAGTAACATCAAAAATGATAAAGGCCATGAACAGCATATTGAACTATTACACATAGTATTATAGTGTTAAACAACTCCCTGCTCTTCATAGTATTATAGTGTTAAACAACTCATTGCTGTGTCTGTGTGTCTGTCATTACCCGTCTCACCAAAATGAGTTGTGCATACATTATTTTATTGATTTTAATTGTAGCAGTGAGAGAGCAGGTGTACTTGGTATCACATTATTTTATCCATGCACATGAGCTCAGTGCTAGTGTGTTCTCATGTACACGCATGATACACTTTTGTGAGTGTGTTGGGTGTGAGTGTGTTGGTAGTGTGTACCCAGTAGTACTCACCACTCGATACACACATGATACACTTGTGTGAGTGTTGATAGTGTGGTCTCACCACTCGGTACACACATGATACACTTGTGTGAGTGTTGATAGTGTGTACTCAGCACTCGGTACACACATGATACACTTGTGTGAGTGTTGATAGTGTGGTACACACATGATACACTTGTGTGAGTGTTGATAGTGTGGTCTCACCACTCGATACACACATGATACACTTGTGTGAGGGTTGATAGTGTGGTCTCACCACTCGGTACACACATGATACACTTGTGTGAGTGTTGATAGTGTGGTCTCACCACTCGGTACACACATGATACACTTGTGTGAGTGTTGATAGTGTGGTCTCACCACTCGGTACACACATGATACACTTGTGTGAGTGTTGATAGTGTGGTCTCACCACTCGATACACACATGATACACTTGTGTGAGTGTTGATAGTGTGGTCTCACCACTCGATACACACATGATACACTTGTGTGAGTGTTGAGAGTGTGGTACACACATGATACACTTGTGTGAGTGTTGATAGTGTGGTCTCACCACTCGGTACACACATGATACACTTGTGTGAGTGTTGATAGTGTGGTCTCACCCCTCGGTACACACATGATACACTTGTGTGAGTGTTAATAGTGTGGTCTCACCCCTCGGTACACACATGATACACTTGTGTGAGTGTTTATAGTGTAGTACACAAATGATACAATTGTGTGAGTGTTGATACTGTGGTCTCACCACTCGGTACACACATGATACACTTGTGTGAGTGTTGATAGTGTGGTCTCTCCACTCGGTACACACATGATACACTTGTGTGAGTGTTGATAGTGTGTACTTAGCACTCGGTACACACATGATACACTTGTGTGAGTGTTGATAGTGTGGTACACACATGACACACTTGTGTGAGTGTTGATAGTGTGGTCTCACCACTCGATACACACATGATACACTTGTGTGAGTGTTGATAGTGTGGTCTCACCACTCGATACACACATGATACACTTGTGTGAGGGTTGATAGTGTGGTCTCACCACTCGATACACACATGATATACTTGTGTGAGTGTGTTGATAGTGTGGTCTCACCACTCGGTACACACATGATACACTTGTGTGAGTGTTGATAGTGTGGTCTCACCACTCGGTACACACATGATACACTTGTGTGAGTGTTGATAGTGTGGTCTCACCACTCGATACACACATGATACACTTGTGTGAGTGTTGATAGTGTGGTCTCACCACACGGTACACACATGATACACTTGTGTGAGTGTTGATAGTGTGGTCTCACCACTCGGTACACACATGATACACTTGTGTAAGTGTTGATAGTGTGGTCTCACCACTCGATACACACATGATACACTTGTGTGAGTGTTGAGAGTGTGGTACACACATGATACACTTGTGTGAGTGTTGATAGTGTGGTCTCACCACTCGGTACACACAAGATACACTTGTGTGAGTGTTGATAGTGTGGTCTCACCCCTCGGTACACACATGATACACTTGTGTGAGTGTTGATAGTGTGGTCTCTCCACTCGGTACACACATGATACACTTGTGTGAGTGTTAATAGTGTGGTCTCACCCCTCGGTACACACATGATACACTTGTGTGAGTGTTGATAGTGTGGTACACAAATGATACAATTGTGTGAGTGTTGATACTGTGGTCTCACCACTCGGTACACACATGATACACTTGTGTGAGTGTTGATAGTGTGGTCTCTCCACTCGGTACACACATGATACACTTGTGTGAGTGTTGATAGTGTGTACTCAGCACTCGGTACACACATGATACACTTGTGTGAGTGTTGATAGTGTGGTACACACATGATACACTTGTGTGAGTGTTGATAGTGTGGTCTCACCACTCGATACACACATGATACACTTGTGTGAGGGTTGATAGTGTGGTCTCACCACTCGGTACACACATGATACACTTGTGTGAGTGTTGATAGTGTGGTCTCACCACTCGGTACACACATGATACACTTGTGTGAGTGTTGATGGTGTGGTCTCACCACTCGGTACACACATGATACACTTGTGTGAGTGTTGATGGTGTGGTCTCACCACTCGGTACACACATGATACACTTGTGTGAGTGTTGATAGTGTGGTCTCACCACTCGGTACACACATGATACACTTGTATGAGTGTGTTGATAGTGTGGTACACACATGATACACTTGTGTGAGTGTTGATAGTTGTGGTCTCACCACTCACTGGTACATTGGGCCTACTGGTACATTTGGTCTACTGGTACATTGGGTCTACTATATCAGTATACTACATTATTTTTGTTACATTAGTTAAGTCAGACAACTGCATTAGTTATGTTACATTTGTACGCCAGAATACTACATTATTTCTGTTATATTTGTTACATCAGACAACTACATTAGTTCTGTTATATTGGTTACATCAGACAACTACATTTGTTCTGTTATATTTGTTACATATAGCCATTTTTTCTGTTGTATGAGTCATGGTCACTTGGGTCCTGTATCTAATGTTCTGAACACATTGCACACAGTCACGGACACTTGAGATATTGCATGGAATCTGGAACAGTTTAAACGGCCATCTGGTGGAGGGGGGGGTCACCTAAATCGCCCTGTCACTATTGATTATGATTGGGGGGGGGCGGTACTGCAATAGGCCGGTCAGTGTTGACTTCACTTCAAAGTTCCTTCTGCAGTTAGCGGTTTTTTTTAGATTAATATTCACAGAATTACGATAATTAATAGCGACCTTGGAGCGTGGCGATTCTAGAACCACTCCAGTTTTCGGGGGGCTTTGTGATGGTAGATTATTTTGTGGACAAACTGTGGCCCAATGGCTCTAATGCCCGTATACAATACTCACCATATGCCCCGCATGCTGATAAGGCCGCTTATGCAAAAATGTGGTGCCGACACTGAATAGATGTCAATACAACTTAAGAGCCCACACTGCTGTGGTCTTCATGGCTGTGTTTACTCATTAGCTTGACTGGTCTAATAGTTGGCTACATATGTGTGTGTGGGGGGGGGATTACATGCTAAATGACAATTTTTATGTTAATCTCTTGAGTTATTCTTTCCCCTACGCACTCGGGGCCCGTTATGTTGTTAATACAACTCTTAGGAAGCTCGACACTGTGGCGTTCTTTAGTGGTCGCCGAACTGTAGAAACCCGGATCAATGGGAGAGACCTTCTGGATCATTGGGGGAAACCCTTTCATAATATGCACTCTTCTCTTTTCAACTATCAGGCATTGCAAAACAAAAAATAATCCCATTAAAAATGAATTTAACAAGAGCTATAAATGACCTGAATATATGACAAGACTTCTTTATGACTTGAAAACATGAAAGACTGAAAATATAACTATTTAAAAAAAAAACTTGAAAATCAATATGCAGTACTGCCCTACTTGATATGTTCATTCATATCCACAGTCCGGAATTTGTGAAAAACCGAGACAAGAACGAGGAAGCCCTGATTCCCCTTCCCCTCAATTTTGTAGGACAATAAAAAATATATGTTTGAAGTGACAGGACCCCAATGTGCAGAAATGACCTACATTTCATCATCACAAATTACGTTTTACCCGTCAACGCTAACCAACCAAACCAACCAAACAAAACCACCAACCAAACCAACCAACCAACCAAACAAACCAACCAAGGGCAACCAACCTACCAAACCAACCATCCAACCAAACCAAACAGGTGCTAATTTATGCCACCTACGTAATGTACATTTCATACTACAAAATTTACGTTTTACCCGTCAAGGCTAATATCTTAAGATCATTTATTAAAACAGTAATTAATTCTCTGAAAGTACACATCAAAACGAATCATTTCAATAATGATCAAATTAATTTTGTTTGTTCTCTGCCATTTTGCAGCACAGAGGCAAGTTGGTGTGGCACGATACAGCACCCGCACGCATGTTCAATTCGGCTTCTTACTTTCTTACACGCTGTCCTTATGCACATGGATACATTTAAATGTGTGTTTAGCATAATGCTAATTGCATTATTAAATTGGTGAATAATAAATGTGTGACTATTTCCATGGTCGAGTGCGATCGAATCAGTGTCACAGTAATTTGCATAAACAACACAACACGTCTCATTAAGAGTATTTCTTTCTTCTCTTGTTGACTGTTAACTTGTAGTATGTATGTAATACTTGTTGGCTGATAACTTGTAGTCTGTATGTAATAATTGTTGTTCATTGTTTTACGCTCATTGAAATATTTCTTTTTATTATGCCATCAATTATCTACACATGTATAACAAAGTCAACAGGTTCTCCACATTCTCATGACATTCACGTGCCTCTGTCTACTAATCTATATCACGGACTTAATTATGTATGTAGGTTATAAATGATGACACATTTATATGACTGACAACACTTTTATTTCTCTACCAAAGCATTTATACCACTGACAAAACATTCACTCCTTTAATATAATTAACAACACATTTATATCACTGACAATACATTAATATACTTTACATCGAATTTTTATCACTGACAGTACAATCTTCTTCTTCTTCCTTTTGCTCTACAGCCCATTAAGGGCCCTAGCCTGCCATACTACTCTTCTCCACTTTTCCCGATCCATGGTCTTCTTCCTCCACTCTCATTGGGTGTTGTCTTATATATTCCTTTTGGACCTCTGTTTTCCATTCTTTCTAAGAAATCTCTAGTTGGAGAAGCGAGGAACTATAACACATTACCTCAGAAGTGAAAAAACAAAGTCTATGAAAACAGGAACAATATTTACAGAACCCATCCTGTACCTTGCATATACTGATGACATAACATTGATAGGAAAGCAAAGCAAGGATATAGAAAAAGCATTCACGGAATTAGAAACAGCAGCTCAGAAAGCAGGTTTAACAGTAAACGAATCAAAGACTCAATACATGCTATTACAAAGAAATGAAATAGAAGGAAAGAAAAAAATCTTTCAAAATCAGTGATAGAGCATTTGAAAGAGTAGAAAACTTTAAATACCTGGGATCAACCACAAGGGAGAAAAATGACATAATGATAGAGATAAAAAGCAGAATAGAAGTAGGGAATAGAATATATTTTAAACTACATAAAATACTGAAAAAGAGACAGATCTCCAGAAAACTTAGAAAAACCACTGACATTACAATACGTTCATAAAATTGACAGCGCATTCATGTCATTGGCAATACATTTTTATAAATGTCGCAGTTATATTGTTACAAGTGACGCTATTTGAAAATCTTGAGAATGATATCAAATAAAATAAAATAGTTTAAATTGCTGTAATATCTTATTAAACATTTCAATATACTTATACATTGAATTAAAAAAAACATTGACTACATAATCCACCGACTTCATATTTATAAACATTTTTATTTTTCACAGGGTATTTATCTGTACTCGTCAGTCGACCATAAAAGATTAGAGCAGCTTTCAATATTTTCAAACTGTCATATTCTTTGCCTAAAATAGTTACCTGTTATATAACCTTAAATAAGGACTAGTCCTAGCCTTAAGTACTGTTCTTAGCCTTTTATTGGTACCAGTCTGAGCCTAAAATAGGTACCAGGTAAAGACGGGTACCTGTGTTGTAGGTACCGATCCTAGCCTTATTTAAATACCTGTCTTAGTCTTATATAAGTTCAGATCTTAGTACTTGTATATTACCGGTCAATTACAAAGCGAAAGAACAGAGTGGCCTCTTTGTCCAGTGCATTAATTTCTCGTTCCACTTTATCTTGCCTGGCCATAGCATCTTGTACATGTCCACAATAATCAACAATGTGTCTCTTGCGCATGTACCAAACCAACAATAATCAACATTCTCTGGCCACATCATCTAATACCAACCAACAATAATCAACATTCTCTGGCTACATCTTTTACCGTCCAACAATAATCAACATTTTTTGGCCACAACATATTTTACCATCCCACAATAATCAACATTTTCTGGCCACAACATCTTTTACCGTCCAACAATAATCAACATTTGAATCGTGCAAACATTAAACACATAGTTTATTCAATTTTTGTTCAAGAAATGGTGTAAGCGTTGATCGCGTCTCTCAGTATGTTAAGGTGGCATTACAAAATAGCCACTGGATTAACCTAAATCTTTTTTGGCAGTTGGGAACAATTTAAAACTGCCCTCGGCTACTATCTGTCCAGTCAGTTTTTTCCCCGGAGGGACCTAACTTTTAAGTCAAACATACACACAAACACACACACACGCTAACATACACATATCTTCATAGTTGAAACTTTAACTGTACACATCACACACATCAAACAATACAAACAAAGTCTAGATAAGCCTATTGGCACCTGCTCGGCTATCCCCGGACCACATAGGCCCCATGCTAATCGATCACTGACAGTCCACTGTTTTAGGTGGCCCGACACAGTATTGGACCAGCATAAACATGTAACTTAATGTATGGGCGTTTATGATAACTCAGCACCCTCTCATCATATACATATCTCATTGTTATATATCTGTCTGAATATTGTGAAACGTATCAGTGACATACACTGTTATAGTAAAAGTAAAAGTAAAGTTCCCTTCTTAGCCCTAACGGGCCATCTGGGCAGGTGAAGTGTAGAATTCATCTGTTTCTATAACCTCGGCATATGAAGGAATTGTGTAGTTAGCACAACGCCCAGCCGCCTTTACTTCCCCAACTTAAGTCAGGTATCCATTTAAAGCTCGGTGGACTTGTGGGACGACTTTGCACCGTATTTCACCTGGAAAATTTCCATGGGCCTCACCGAGGATCAAACCCAGGACTCTCAGGTCGACAGTCGAGTATCTACACCACTCGGCCATCATTCCCACTACACTATTATAGTAAGATCGGAATTTTGTAGGGCAATGAGATCTAGCTGGCGCTGAGTTTCCCCGCTTATTGTTTTGAAGCTCTGGATGACGAATGGCTTTGTTGACGGCGTCAATTATTAACTCATCAAGGAAATCTTGTTTAGCCTTGATGGGACAGACCACAGAATATACATCTTGATGGGACAGACCACATAATAAAGATCTTGATGGGACAGACCACAGAATATACATCTTGATGGGACAGACCACAGAATATGCATCTTGATGGGACAGACCACAGAATATACATCTTGATGGGACAGACCACAGAATATACATCTTGATGGGACAGACCACAGAATATACATCTTGATGGGACACACCACAGAATAAAGATCTTGATGGGACAGACCACAAAATATACATCTACGCGTACTCCGAGAGGTACGGGAAAGGTATGCAGGTGTACGCAGCGACAAATAATTTTCGTTTAAAACAACCAAGGGTTTCAAGGAGTTCGCCATTTCTCCGTGTGACCCATCACCAAACCACGTGCCCAAGTATTGCATTAGAAAGGTGAGCATGTTCGGTTTTGAAAATATGAACAACTATTCGCGAACTAACGTATGGGGAGTACTTGCAGAAATACATTGGCATCCTTTGGGGTACAGCTGCGTAAAAAGGTTGAGATCCGCTGGTTCTCATTTCATTTCTGATTTCATTTTTCTTCCTTAAGACTTTACATTCCACTATTAGCTTAACCAGACCACTAGCTGAACCAGACCACTAGCTGAACCAGACCACTAGCTGCACCAGACCACTGAACCAGACCACTAGCTGAACCAGACCACTAGCTGAACCAGACCACTAGCTCAACCAGACCACTAGCTCAACCAGACCACTAGCTCAACCAGACCACTAGCTCAACCAGACCACTAGCTCAACCAGACCACTAGCTCAACCAGACCACTAGCTCAATTATTTTCAAATCGAAAGCCGTCAGGGTCTTCTTCCTATTCACTTAACAGTTGGATCAGACAAGTAACAAGTTGTTCGAGTAACAGTAGCTCAGTTGATAGATCGCGTCAGTTGATAGATCACGTCAGTTGATAGATCCCGTCAGTTGATAGATCCCGTCAGTTGATAGATCCCGTCAGTTGATAGATCGCGTCAGTTGATAGATCACGTCAGTTGATAGATCGCGTCAGTTGATAGATCGCGTCAGTTGATAGATCACGTCAGTTGATAGATCCCGTCAGTTGATAGAACCCGTCAGTTGATAGATCCCGTCAGTTGATAGATCGCGTCAGTTGATAGATCGCGTCAGTTGATAGATCCCGTCAGTTGATAGATCGCGTCAGTTGACAGATCCCGTCAGTTGACAGATCCCGTCAGTTGATAGATCGCGTCAGTTGATAGATCGCGTCAGTTGACAGATCCCGTCAGTTGACAGATCGCGTCAGTTGATAGATCCCTTTCTTCAAATTTTAACACCAATTCTTTAACAAATATAGAGTAACAGTTTGTGAGTTTTCATTCCCGACCTTGTCCTACTTCTGGCACCAATGTTACGAATTTAAGTAATCACTAAAACATACTCATGTTTATAAAAAAAAACTACAACCTTTATGACGATATTACAAGCCCACAGAAACAATTCATTATACCGACTAATCCACTGTAAAACAAATCACTGGTCACTGCTGGTTTACCACCACCCCCTCTATGTTAGTGAACGACTCTGTGTTGTACCCCGCCTGGACAGTCCCAACAGTCCGTGCACCACGTGACCGACGGTTAACTATTGGCTCAGTTTTAATTTTCTAATCTAAGTTTTAAGCCACCCACCTGGCGGGCTACACACATGCACACACACACACACACACATACACACACATCAATATATTCAGTGTACCCGGCGTTACTAGGGAAGTTTAGGTGTCACATTTCTAATGCTTATACTTGACGCATTTGGGGGAAAGGAACTTATTGGGGGGTCGAAAAACTGTTCCTAATTCACGCCACCTAGTGTGTAGACACAGCCTGCATATCATTTGTACTCGTCAAGCCATACAACTTGATAAAACAGACATTGTTCATCTCACTGTTGATAAAACAGACATTGTTCATCTCACTGTTGATGAAACATTAATTGTTCATCTCACTGTTGATAAAACAGACAGTGTTCATGTCACTGTTGAAAAAACAGTCATTGTTCATCTCACTGTTGATGAAACAGACATTGTTCATCTCACTGTTGATAAAACAGACATTGTTCATCTCACTGTTGATAAAACAGACATTGTTCATCTCACTGTTGATGAAACAGACATTGTTCATCTCACTGTTGATAAAACAGACATTGTTCATCTCACTGTAGATAAAACAGACATTGTTCATCTCACTGTTGATAAAACAGACATTGTTCATCTCACTGTAGATAAAACAGACATTGTTCATCTCACTGTTGATAAAACAGACATTGTTCATCTCACTGTAGATAAAACAGTCATTGTTCATCTCACTGTTGATAAAACAGTCAATGTTCATCTCACTGTAGATAAAACAGTCATTGTTCATCTCACTGTACATAAAACAGTCATTGTTCATCTCACTGTAGATAAAACAGTCATTGTTCATCTCACTGTTGATAAAACAGACAGTGTTCATGTCACTGTTGAAAAAACAGTCATTGTTCATCTCACTGTTGATGAAACAGACATTGTTCATCTCACTGTTGATAAAACAGACATTGTTCATCTCACTGTTGATAAAACAGACATTGTTCATCTCACTGTTGATGAAACAGACATTGTTCATCTCACTGTAGATAAAACAGACATTGTTCATCTCACTGTTGATAAAACAGACATTGTTCATCTCACTGTAGATAAAACAGTCATTGTTCATCTCACTGATAAAACAGACATTGTTCATCTCACTGTTGATAAAACAGACATTGTTCATCTCACTGTAGATAAAACAGACATTGTTCATCTCACTGTTGATAAAACAGTCAATGTTCATTTCACTGTAGATAAAACAGTCATTGTTCATCTCACTGTAGATAAAACAGTCATTGTTCATCTCACTGTAGATAAAACAGTCATTGTTATTCTCACTGTAGATAAAACAGTCATTGTTCATCTCACTGTTGATAAAACAGTCATTGTTCATCTCACTGTTGATAAAACAGACATTGTTCATCTCACTGTTGATAAAACAGTCATTGTTCATCTTACTGTTGATAAAACAGACATTGTTCATCTCACTGTTGATAAAACAGTCATTGTTCATCTCACTGTTGATAAAACAGTCATTGTTCATCTCACTGTTGATAAAACAGTCATTGTTCATCTCACTGTTGATAAAACAGACATTGTTCATCTCACTGTAGATAAAACAGACATTGTTCATCTCACTGTAGATAAAACAGACATTGTTCATCTCACTGTTGATAAAACAGACATTGTTCATCTCACTGTAGATAAAACAGTCATTGTTCATCCCACTGTTGATAAAACAGTCATTGTTCATCTCACTGTTGTTAAAACAGTCATTGTTCATCTCACTGTTGATAAAACAGTCATTGTTCATCTCACTGTAGATAAAACAGACATTGTTCATCTCACTGTTGATAAAACAGTCATTGTTCATCTCACTGATAAAACAGACATTGTTCATCTCACTGTTGATAAAATAGACATTGTTCATCTCACTGTTGATAAAACAGACATTGTTCATCTCTCTGTTGATAAAACAGACATTGTTCATCTCTCTGTAGATAAAACAGTCATTGTTCATCTCACTGTTGATAAAACAGTCATTGTTCATCTCACTGTAGATAAAACAGACATTGTTCATCTCACTGTTGATAAAACAGTCATTGTTCATCTCACTGATAAAACAGACATTGTTCATCTCACTGTTGATAAAATAGACATTGTTCATCTCACTGTTGATAAAACAGACATTGTTCATCTCTCTGTTGATAAAACAGACATTGTTTATCTCTCTGTAGATAAAACAGTCATTGTTCATCTCACTGTTGATAAAACAGTCATTGTTCATCTCACTGCAGATAAAACAGTCATTGTTCATCTCACTGTAGATAAAACAGTCATTGTTCATCTCACTGTTGATAAAACAGACATTGTTCATCTCACTGTTCATAAAACAGACATTGTTCATCTCACTGTTGATAAAACAGTCATTGTTCATCTCACTGTTGATAAAACAGACATTGTTCATCTCACTGTTGATAAAACAGACATTGTTCATCTCACTGTAGATAAAACAGTCATTGTTCATCTCACTGATAAAACAGACATTGTTCATCTCACTGTTGATAAAACAGACATTGTTCATCTCACTGTTGATAAAACAGACATTGTTCATCTCACTGTTGATAAAACAGTCAATGTTCATTTCACTGTAGATAAAACAGTCATTGTTCATCTCACTGTAGATAAAACAGTCATTGTTCATCTCACTGTTGATAAAACAGACATTGTTCATCTCACTGTTGATAAAACAGTCATTGTTCATCTCACTGTTGATAAAACAGTCATTGTTCATCTCACTGTTGATAAAACAGTCATTGTTCATCTCACTGTTGATAAAACAGACATTGTTCATCTCACTGTAGATAAAACAGACATTGTTCATCTCACTGTAGATAAAACAGACATTGTTCATCTCACTGTTGATAAAACAGACATTGTTCATCTCACTGTAGATAAAACAGTCATTGTTCATCCCACTGTTGATAAAACAGTCATTGTTCATCTCACTGTTGTTAAAACAGTCATTGTTCATCTCACTGTTGATAAAACAGTCATTGTTCATCTCACTGTAGATAAAACAGACATTGTTCATCTCACTGTTGATAAAACAGTCATTGTTCATCTCACTGATAAAACAGACATTGTTCATCTCACTGTTGATAAAATAGACATTGTTCATCTCACTGTTGATAAAACAGACATTGTTCATCTCTCTGTTGATAAAACAGACATTGTTCATCTCTCTGTAGATAAAACAGTCATTGTTCATCTCACTGTTGATAAAACAGTCATTGTTCATCTCACTGTAGATAAAACAGACATTGTTCATCTCACTGTTGATAAAACAGTCATTGTTCATCTCACTGATAAAACAGACATTGTTCATCTCACTGTTGATAAAATAGACATTGTTCATCTCACTGTTGATAAAACAGACATTGTTCATCTCTCTGTTGATAAAACAGACATTGTTTATCTCTCTGTAGATAAAACAGTCATTGTTCATCTCACTGTTGATAAAACAGTCATTGTTCATCTCACTGGAGATAAAACAGTCATTGTTCATCTCACTGTAGATAAAACAGTCATTGTTCATCTCACTGTTGATAAAACAGACATTGTTCATCTCACTGTTCATAAAACAGACATTGTTCATCTCACTGTTGATAAAACAGTCATTGTTCATCTCACTGTTGATAAAACAGACATTGTTCATCTCACTGTAGATAAAACAGACTTTGTTCATCTCACTGTTGATAAAACAGACATTGTTTATCTCACTGTTGATAAAACAGACATTGTTTATCTCACTGTTGATAAAACAGACATTGTTCATCTCACTGTAGATAAAACAGACATTGTTCATCTCACTGTTGATAAACAGTCATTGTTCATCTCACTGTTGATAAAACAGACATTGTTCATCTCACTGTTGATAAAACATTAATTGTTCATCTCACTGTTGATAAAACGAGACATTGTTCATCTCACTGTTGATAAAACATTAATTGTTCATCTCACTGTTGATAAAAACAATAACTATGTTCACCTCATATATTATTTACTGGTATTTATCAACTATTGTCAAGACAAATTTAGTCCACTATATTTTCCCACGCTTTTTAATTTTTAGTAATATTGATTTATATTTATAGTTTCTATGATCTTATGAATATTAGATTAATATATTAATATTGCTATACACACACACAGTCACACAATGGAAGAACTCTATTAGCTAGATTCCGACGTGATGTTTTATAGTTCAAGTTTTTTTTTTAAATTTTCCTTTAATGTATCCAACCCATTGTATTTTTTTATTCAAGTCCCAGTACAAAGTTATCTTCGCGTGGGGCAGCTCAAGTATAGAATTCAACGGTTTCTGTCAAATTCGTTTCCTCTACATATTTATTTGATTTTACCAACACATTAATTCAATTCCCAAATACTCGTATTTATCTCAACACATTTATTCACTTCATCAATACATGTTTTTATCTCAACACATTAATTCAATTCACCAATTAATTCATTAATACGCATGTATTTATCTCAAACACATTTAATCAATTTATCATAAAATCATCCTCTTATTTATTCAGTTCATTAAAAAAATATTAGTTCCTGAACACATGTTTTATGACACATTTAATTCAAGTCATTAATTTGATTCTGTGTTTCATAACAGTTTAACATAACGCAGGGTTAATTGTGTTGAAAATAAAATAGAGCTTTGGGTTGCCATGGTAACATTCGTCATCAACACAACATTAAAAAAAAAAGCCTCTTACATTGTTCGTTATTTGTCTGGCTCATAATTTTCTCTTAAATATAATCATCATTGTGCACGTATTGACCCGAACCACAGGACATAGGAAAATGTTGGTCTTGTCTTGAGTTTGTTGGTTTTGTCTAGAGTTTGATGGTTTTGTCTTGAGTTTGTTGGTTTTGACTAGAGTTTGATGGTTTTGTCTAGAGTTTGTTGGTTTTGTCTAGAGTTTGTTGGTTTTGTCTTGAGTTTGATGGTTTTGTCTTGAGTTGGGTTGGTTTTGTCTTGAGTTTGTTGGTTTTGTCTAGAGTTTGTTGGTTTTGTCTTGAGTTTGTTGGTTTTGTCTAGAGTTTGTTGGTTTTGTCTTGAGTTTGTTGGTCTTGAGTTTGTTGGTTTTGTCTTGAATTTGTTGGTTTTGTCTAGAGTTTGTTGGTTTTGTCTTGAGTTTGTTGGTCTTGAGTTTGTTGGTTTTGTCTTGAGTTTGTTGGTCTTGAGTTTGTTGGTTTTGTCTAGAGTTTGTCGGTTTTGTCTAGAGTTTGTCGGTTTTGTCTAGAGTTTGATGGTTTTGTCTAGAGTTTGTTGGTTTTGTCTAGAGTTTGTTGGTTTTGTCTTGAGTTTGTTGGTCTTGAGTTTGTTGGTTTTGTGTAGAGTTTGTTGCTTTTGTCTTGAGTTTGTTGGTCTTGTCTTGAAATTGTTGGTCTTGTCTTGAGTTTGTTGGTTTTGTCTAGAGTTTGTTGGTTTTTGTCTAGAGTTTTGCTGTAATTTTTGTGTTATGTTTTTTAAGTTGTGTTCTCTTTAGTTGTAATGTTGGTGTTGTGTTTTAATGTTGGTGTTATGTTGTAATGTTGGTGTTGTGTTGTAATGTTGGTGTTGTGTTGTAATGATGTTGTTGTTTTATAATGTTGGTGTTTTGCTGTAATCTTGTATGTGGATTTGATTGATTTATCCTGATTAAGATAGCGTATTATGCATTTATATATATTTGTATTATACGTGAATTATGTCAGAGTTTATGCGCACAGCTATAAGGAGCCAGATGAGAAATGGTCTGAAATATTGATCCCACATGTCAGGTACTGATGTACTCAATGTTTAAATGACATTGCCACATTTGTTTGCTGTTTCAACGCTGTTAAACATTTACAACTCTGGTATTCCTAAACTTTGTATGTCTTTCAATTGTGTCCAATCGGTAAAACTGGAACAAAGGAAATGATTTTAATGTAAAACAGGGTTAGCAATTAGAGTAAATTGCTCTAGTCTGGGTCATACTGTCTTTGTGATTATGAGACTCCAGTCTGGGGTATACTGTCTTTGTGATTATGAGACTTCTGTCTGGGTCATACTGTCTTTGTGATTATGAGACTCCAGTCTGGGGTATACTGTCTTTGTGATTATGAGACTTCAGTCTGGGTCATACTGTCTTCGTGATTATGAGACTCCTGTCTGGGGTATACTGTCTTTGTGATTATGAGACTTTAGTCTGGGTCATACTGTCTTTGTGATTATGAGACTCCTGTCTGGGGTATACTGTCTTTGTGATTATGAGACTTCAGTCTGGGTCATAGTGTCTTTGTGATTATGAGACTCCTGTCTGTGTCATAGTGTCTTTGTGATTATGAGACTCCAGTCTGGGGTATACTGTCTTTGTGATTATGAGACTCCAGTCTGGGGTATACTGTCTTTGTGATTATGAGACTCCTGTCTGGGGTATACTGTCTTTGTGATTATGAGACTCCTGTCTGGGGTATACTGTCTTTGTGATTATGATACTCCAGTCTGGGGTATACTGGCTGTGATTATGAGACTTGAGTCTGGGGTATACTGTCTTTGTGATTATGAGAACACAATTATATTGAATTACTAAATAAACAGAAACATAGCATATTTTTTCAAAACACTCTCTATAAACTAACGTAGAAAGCCCCTGTAAAATATTAACGTATATCACACACAATCATATATTTTATATGAAGTTCATGTTACAGTGAATTACGAACAACTAAATTATTCTAATATTGTACATTTTTTTCTCAACTAATATAACGAGCACATGCAGAAATTTTCATTTCATGAGAAATGACTTCAAGAAAAGATGTAAGTAGTCGGGGCCTAAAGAAAAGAGTAAAGTAGTCGGGGCCTAAAGAAAAGAGTACAGTAGTCGGGGCCTAAAGAAAAGAGTAAAGTAGTCGAGGCCTAAAGAAAAGAGTAAAGTAGTCGAGGCCTAAAGAAAAGAGTAAAGTAGTCGGGGCCTAAAGAAAAGAGTAAAGTAGTCGGGGCCTAAAGAAAAGAGTACAGTAGTCGAGGCCTAAAGAAAAGAGTAAAGTAGTCGGGGCCTAAAGAAAAGAGTAAAGTAGTCGAGGCCTAAAGAAAAGAGTAAAGTAGTCGGGGCCTAAAGAAAATAGTAAAGTAGTCGGGGCCTAAAGAAAAGAGTGAAGTAGTCGGGGCCTAAAGAAAATAGTAAAGTAGTCGGGGCCTAAAGAAAAGAGTAAAGTAGTCGGGGCCTAAAGAAAATAGTAAAGTAGTCGGGGCCTAAAGAAAAGAGTAAAGTAGTCGGGGCCTAAAGAAAAGAGTAAAGTAGTCGGGGCCTAAAGAAAAGAATAAAGTAGTCGGGGCCTAAAGAAAAGAGTAAAGTAGTCGGGGCCTAAAGAAAAGAATAAAGTAGTCGGGGGCCTAATGAACAGAGTGAAGTAGTCGGGGCCTAATGAACAGAGTGAAGTAGTCGATAAACTTCAAGCGCCAACTATCCCCCATTTCCCATTCATCAATAATTACAGAGTTAACAATAGGGAAAGCAAATGACATACACACACTAGCAGTCTCCACATATTATTATTAGCGGGTAGCCAGTGGTCGATGTCTGTCAGCCACTGGCGCCTGCTGCTCACTGCACCATACAATTTCTCACATAAATACTGAGGTCTGAACAATGCGGAAAGTTACCCGTGCTATTTGCTAGGCGCTCATTTTTAAAACACATTGTGCAGGATACGAGTTATTGAGAGCCACATTCTAGTCCTTAACTTAGTAAATTATCAAGCATTCAAAAGAGCCACATTCTAGTCTTTAACTTAGTAAATTATCGAGCATTCAAAAGAGCCACATTCTAGTCTTTAACTTAGTAAATTATAGAGCATTTAAAATAGCCACATTCTAGTCTTTAACTTAGTAAATTATAGAGCATTTAAAAGAGCCACATTCTAGTCTTTAACTTAGTAAATTATAGAGCATTTAAAAGAGCCACATTCTAGTTTGTGGACAACAACTGCATCGATTCAATGAACGACACATTAAAATCAATTAAAAGCCACCTGCCGGAGTAAAAAGCTACAATTGTTTACCGTTGCTGGCATGGTTGATAGAGTGTATTAATCAAAGTATTACTGTTTATAATTCATCATGTTTTATCCAAGTGTGAAGCCTATATCTACAAGTGTGAAGCCTATATCTACAAGTGTGAGGCCTATGTCAACAAGTGTGAGGCCTGTGTCTACAAGTGTGAGGCCTGTGTCTACTAAATGTGAGGCCTGTATCAACAAAATGTGAGGCCTGTGTCAACAAGTGTGAGGCCTATATCTACAAAATGTGAGGCCTGTATCAACAAAATGTGAGGCCTGTGTCAACAAGTGTGAGGCCTATATCTACAAAATGTGAGTCCTGTATCAACAAGTGTGAGGCCTGTGTCTACAAGTGTGAGGCCTGTGTCTACAAGTGTGAGGCCTGTGTCAACAAAATGTGAGGCCTGTATTAACAAAATGTGAGGCCTGTATCAACAAGTGTGAGGCCTATATCTACAAAATGTGAGTCCTGTATCAACAAGTGTGAGGCCTGTGTCTACAAGTGTGAGGCCTGTATCTACAAGTGTGAGGCCTGTGTCAACAAAATGTGAGGCCTATGTCTACAAGTGTGAGGCCTGTGTCTACAAGTGTGAGGCAATCACACATGTACAGCCATACGTGTACAATTACACGTGTACAATCACACGTGTATAACCACACGTGTACAATCACACGTGTACAATCACACGTGTACAGCCATACGTGTAATATCACACTTGTACAATCACACGTGTCCAGTCACACGTGTACAGCCATACGTGTACAATCACACTGTACAATCACACGTGTACAGCCATACGTGTACAGCCATACGTGTACAATCACACGTGTACAGCCATACGTGTACAATCACACTGTATAATCACACGTGTACAGCCATACGTGTACAATCACACGTGTACAATCACACGTGTACAGCCATACGTGTACAATCACACGTGTACAGCCATACGTGTATAATCACACGTGTACAATCATACGTGTACAATCATACGTGTACAATCACACGTGTACAGTCATACGTATACAGCCATACGTGTACAATCACACGTGTACAGCCATACCTATAACTAACTACTCCGTGCAATTCTCTGTGCGGCTATGACGATTTTGTGAAAGTGGGCAACAGCTTGCTTAAGTTGTTATAGTGTGTAGTCAAAATGTGTAAAACACATCTTTCTGTCTGACCATCCGACCGTCCTTCTACCTGATTGGTTACCTGGTTTCATATAAAATCTTACTACTCTTTCATTCACCATTCATCCCACCTTTATGTATTTGTCTTCGTGTGATTAGTTTATTAGTCCTTCTGTTGATTCTGATCGCCATGTTCTTTGTTTAAACCCTGTGAAATTGTCAATAAATGCCAGCTGAATCATTGGGTTTTATGATCATGTGACCTCTGGACGTCATGTATGGTGGACATGAATGGATGTGGGCACGGGATATGAGGAGGGAGGGAGGTTGGGGAGAAGGTAGTTTACATAAATAGAATATCTTTCTTCACAACATTGTGTTACCACTTTTTCATAATAATGTAAAAAAAATATTGTGAATAAATAACAGGGGACAGTTTACCATTTCTATGACATGACTGAGTATTTTGTTATAACAATGACTTGTCACAGTAATAACAGTACTTTATAAGGAACTAGTTGCAAGTACCCGGCTTTGCCCGGGTTTAAAATAAGGTTTTCTGTTTACCTTTTGTTTTCTCCCTCCCTCTTCCATCTCCCTCTCTCCCCTCTCCCCCTTCTTCTCTCCCCCTGTCCACCCCCCTCCCTCCCTCTCTCCCCCTTCCTCCTTTCCTCTCTCTCCCTCCCTGCCCCCTCTCTTTCTTTATCTCTTCCTCACATTTCTCCCATCTTCTCTCTCCCTCTCTCCTTCCCTTCCTCTCTCTCCCTCCCTAACCCCTCTCTCCCTCCTTTCCCCCTCCCTCCCCTCTCCACCTCTCCCTCCCCCTCTCTCCCCCTTCCTCCCTCCCTCATTCCCTCTCTCTCTCCCTGCCCCCTCACTCTTTATCTCTCCCTACCTCTCTCCCTCCCTCCCCTCTATCTCCCTCCCTACACCCTCTCTCCCTTCGTTCCTTTCTCTTTCCTTCCCTCCCTTTCTCTCTCCCTCCCTCCCTCTCCCTCCCTCCCTCTCCCTCTCTCTCCCTCCCTTTCCCATCTCCCTCTCTCCCCCTGTCCATCCCCCTCCCTCCCTCTCTCCCCACCCACCCTCCCTCCTACCCTCCTTTCCTCTCTCTCCCCACCTGCCCCCCTCTGTCTCTTTATCTCTCTCCCTCCCTCTCTCTTTATCTCTCTCCCTCCCTCTCTCTCTTTGGGAACAGACAGACAGAAAGACAGACAGACAACAAATGCGTTTTATAAGTATAGAGATTATTCTAAAAAAAAAAAAATTGAAAAAAAAAAAAGTTTCAATGTCGGGATTTGAACCCACACATAGTCGGCCAAATTTGAGTCACGGCCAAGCGAGTAACCGACTGTGCTAGCGAGCTACACAAACATAATATCAATTTTTAATAGGTTATGCGCGCAAGTTCTATTCGGGAAATGACGTCACAGATGAATTTTATTTACGGCGCCGTCGAGATTACTTTAATATAGTAAAATACTAAAATAAAAAAAAATTAATTACAATTAAACTACCCATCGATATGAAACGAAACCTGTCCTATAACCTTCCCCATGTGTATGTGTAACTAATTTCACGTTATTTGTTTTTCTAAATCTTGAGTTATAAGGGAACAGACAGACAGACAGACAGACAGACAGACAACAAATGCGTCTTATAAGTATAGAGATAACAGTGGGGACTTGTCACAATAATAACAGTACATTATATGTTATAGCAATGGGGACATGTCACAGTAGGGTGATTCAAACAAATTTTTTTTTGCAATTTGATATTGCATTGTTGATAATTTTTTTCCTTTTATTGTCCTAGACTTTCATCCCAAATTTTATTGAAACTTAATAACATTTAGAGGTCGCTCATCGAGGCTGAAGTTTATATTATCTTCTTTAATGACATGAATGCTTACAATAAAATCATTAAATTAATCATTATCTAAAAATCAACATTAAACATTAATTACAGCAAATTAGATATGTTGAAATGTTAAATAACATAAAATACAATGATATACAACAGTTACTGCTTGTTTATTCATGTAAACATTGTATTATAAACATACACAATACGCTATACTAATGATCGTCAGTTCAACGCTTCTTAAATAACTTTAGTGTACTTTTCTTCGACTTTGACACTCTATTTCTGTGATCTACTACAACTTGCAGCAATCTCTGCATTTCAGTTTCCGTTTTAGTGATTGACTTATTAAATGATGACATCAGTGCAACTGACCGCTCGGCTGCATCATTGACGCATTAAAGGAATCAACAATACACTTAGCTTCAGCAAATGACGGCAATAGATCCCAGGATACTGGGTCAACTTCATCGAAGCTGATAACAATACCGACTGAACGCATTGCTGATAGTGATGAGGTACCTACAAAGTGATACAGTTATTGGAATTCTTCAATTTAAACACTCGATCCTTCCAGTCATTGCCAGTCTTCAGCATCGCTTCAGAAACTTTTATAGAAAACAACGCAAGATAGAGCACCTCTGGACTACTATACCAAAGAAGGTTTTCAAATTTCATTTTCGCAGCATCAGACACCGTTTTGTATATGACAGAATTTCGTGATATCTGCTTGAATAACAACAGATCCTTAAACGGAGCATCACGACTCACAGGACATGAGATCCAAGCTTTGACGTAAATGTTAGTCGCAAACAAGCAGAAGTATTGCAAAATCTTTACCTCTGAATGTGTGAGCTAGAACTGATTTCTGAACAAATAGATCTTGAAGCAGTATATCACTTTCGCCATCCAACAAGCCATATGGTAAGCGCCTGTTGGTTGCTTACACTGACGCCAAATATCAACAAGCAGATTTTGATCATCCCTTTGTAAACCTCACGTGGTATGTAACTTGAGGCACTTGAAAGTCTTGTAGGAATGACACAACACTGTGTTTGTGTTCCACAATAAACGGATCATCTAGTCTCGAATCCTGCTGATCAACCTTAGGCCAAAAGCGTTTGAAACGTTTAAACAATAGAAGTTTAGGGCTGTTTGTGGAGACATAGAGAAAAAACAACTCCAATGATCTGTTCTTGCACATGATGTCGGCAGGCATAATGTAACAGCTCCTCTTGCAAAATATCACCTTAGTAACACCAGTGTTGACGGATATTGTGTCAAAACAAATACCAATAATCTCGTCAGATACCTCACAAAGTCTTAAAAGCTGTATAATTGGCTTGTGCCTTACCAGCACGGTTGGTACAGCTAATCTGTCTACGTGTGACTGCAGCTCTGGATAATCTGTAGTTTCCTCCATTATCTTTCCGCCCCAGTGAATGACCAATGGGCATTTACGTATAAATTGAAATTCTGATTTGAAATTTCTTGTCTGGCATCGAACCCTCTGACAGAAGCTTCTTGTCGTAAACAGGAATCTCAATTTCAAAATCAACGTCATCTTTACCTTCATCCTCACTTTCGCTGTTGCCTGTAGACCAAGTAGTAACAGCAGCCTTCTGATGTCTTTTTTCTTCTTCAACTACTCTTTGAGTCACTTAGACTGCTTTTCTTTTTGAAGATCGTTAACAGTTACCTTAATGCTTTCGGATATTGTCTTCTTCAGTACCTTGTGATTATAGAAAACCATCTTTATAGCATGACCCAAGGTTAGTGAGACATCGCTAGGCAGAAAAGAATCCGTTTGTCCAATCAACCAAACCTCTGTTATACGTCTTGTCAATACAATTTGTGAATTACCACTTGATGTAGATGCCATATCAATTCAATAATTTGTAGTTAGTCAAAAACTACTTTATTATCCAGCAAACTTGAATAATAAAATTAGTTATAATCTAAAATTCAAATATAGGTATACTTTTAATTTTACAATGAACTAAAATTGCACTATAGCAAAAGCAAGCAAGCGACACATCAGAACTGCCGCATTATCTCATATAGTGAAACTTCGGGTCGCTTGAGCGACCTCTAAAAGTGGTTATTTTTTCAAAAAGTTTAGTTTTTCTTGATTTGCTTGCCAAAAGGAAAAAAAAAATGAGCCACAATGCATTAGAATCGGAGAAAATTATTTTTTTTACCATGCAATGATGAATCACCCTAATGCCACAGATGACTTTCAGCTGCGATTTCTCAGGCTTACAAATATTATTTAACAGAGAGACAGCTCGCGATAAAAGTGAATATTTGTCCGGTTGGCTGAATGAAAATTCCTAAACCGTGCCTCAATCCACACAACGTTTGTAAGGCTAGTCGTTGCCCATGGTGATAAGATTATCACTACAAAGGCTTCACATTTTGTTTTGACACAAACTTGGACTGGCATTACTTTTGTAACAATTGTGAAGTGCAGTCCGTTGATTTCAAACTGTAGTAGTGACCATAGATATATAAAACCTGTGGTTATGACACACTGAATGAAAGACAAATGTTTTATTTGTAATTGTAATAAAGGATTTGGTTTGCCATCTATACGAGTTGAAGTCTACGACAACAAAAGCTTGCTAAATAGATTGTGAATATCAAATAGATTGTGAATGTCAAATAGATTGTGGATATCAAATAGATTGTGAATGTCAAATAAAATCACAGATGACGATGTCTAATTCCCAATGGGCTTGTGATAAATAATGCCAGAAATGGGCCAATAATTTTGAAGTGAATTAAATGTTGCTAATTGTTTACAAAAGCCCTTGACTACAAATATTTAAAAGATGAAACAAAATTGAAATAAAACGATAACAAATCGATATAACTGTCGACTATTCTTTAGGTAACAATTAGTATGGACACATACAGATGTAACAATTAGTACGGACACATACAGATGTAGCAATTAGTACGGACACATACAGATGTAATAATTAGTACGGACACATACAGATGTAACAATTAGTGCGGACACATACAGATGTAACAATTAGTGCGGACACATACAGATGTAACAATTATTACGGACACATACAGAAGTAACAATTAGTGCGGAAACATACATATGTAACAATTAGTATGGACACATACATATGTACCAATTAGTACGGACAAATACAGATGTAACAATTAGTACTGACACATACATATGTAACAGTTAGTACGGACACATACATATGTAACAATTAGTACGGGCACAGGGGTAAAAAGTACAAACTGTCCAACCAAAATGACTGAGTATGGTACCCCTACTCATGACTGTGAGCACTAAGGTCTACTTCAATATTTACAAGAAATTGTTTCAGTACACAATACCTCACCAAGAGCTCGACTAGCAAAACAATAAGTATGCTTCACTCTGTGTTCACTATCAGAAATGTTCATACAATGCACATGCTATAGTTAGGATGTCGGTGTCAACATTCACATATTTATGTTGGTGCGTGTATGTGCGGTCCTCTTGTTTGTGTGCGCGCGTTATATCGTGTTATATTAATTTTTTGTACAAATTGTGTATTGAGACGGTGTGTGAAATTTTTAACCGATTCAGGTATATTTGTTTCATCATATGATCTTCATACTTTTTAATAGTTTAACTTTGAGCTATGTCTATTGGATAAGCTGTTTAACTTATTAATAGACATGATTCGGTCAACACTAACTATTTTACATTCTGTCGGTCTACACTAACTATTTTACAGTCTGTTGGTCTACACTAACTATTTTAAAGTCTGTTGGTCTACACTAACTATTTTACATTCTGTCGTTTAACACCAACTATTTTACATTCTGTCGGTCTACACTAACTATTTTACAGTCTGTTGGTCTACACTAACTATTTTACAGTCTGTTGGTCTACACTAACTATTTTACATTCTGTCGTTCAACACTAACTATTTTACAGTCTGTATGTCTACAAAGTCTACACTATTTGACTTCTCACCACATATAGGTTTCCCCATCTCACCACTTATAGGTTTTCCCATCTCGTAACAAATAGGTTCATCTATCTCGCCACAGGTCAACTGTTATAGCATATGTTTATTTTGTTCTCATCCTGTCTAGTTCACATTTAAATAAAATCAGTTGCTCTGATTGTTATCTCTTTGATGAACTATTTTTAAACCACAAAGACATTTTGTTTGTACAAGATACAATCATTCAGTGACAGATCAAAGAAACTGTTGTCTAGATCACCAGAGGTCTCCCTACTTCCTTCACTTTATTTCTCTATTACCAGATTTAGATAGCTGCATCTGAACAGTAAAACATCTAATCACCTCCTATCATGTACTTCCTCCAGTGATGGGCAGTAACTAAAAATTAATAGTTAGTTACATTTTCGTTAAAATTTTTTAAGTTTTGCCCATCACTGACTTCCTCTTGTCATCTCCCATCACTGACTTCCTCTTGTCATCTCCCATCACTGACTTCCTCTAGTCACCTCCCATTATGTACTTCCTCTAATCACCTCCCATCATGTACTTCCTCTAGTCACCTCCCATCACTGACTTCCTCTAATAACCTCCCATCATGTACTTCCTCTAATCACCTCCCATCATGTACTTCCTCTAATCACCTCCCATCATGTACTTCCTCTAATCACCTCCCATTATGTACTTCCTCTAATCACCTCCCATCATGTACTTCCTCTAATCACCTCCCATTATGTACTTCCTCTAATCACCTCCCATCATGTACTTCCTCTAATCACCTCCCATCATGTACTTCCTCTAATCACCTCCCATTATGTACTTCCTCTAATCACCTCCCATCATGTACTTCCTCTAATCACCTCCCATCATGTACTTCCTCTAGTCACCTCCCATTATGTACTTCCTCTAGTCACCTCCCATTATGTACTTCCTCTAATCACCTCCCATTATGTACTTCCTCTAATCACCTCCCATCATGTACTTCCTCTAATCACCTCCCATCATGTACTTCCTCTAATCACCTCCCATCATGTACTTCCTCTAATCACCTCCCATTATGTACTTCCTCTAGTCACCTCCCATTATGTACTTCCTCTAATCACCTCCCATTATGTACTTCCTCTAATCACCTCCCATCATGTACTTCCTCTAATCACCTCCCATCATGTACTTCCTCTAATCACCTCCCATCATGTACTTCCTCTAATCACCTCCCATCATGTACTTCCTCTAATCACCTCCCATTATGTACTTCCTCTAGTCACCTCCCATTATGTACTTCCTCTAGTCACCTCCCATTATGTACTTCCTCTAATCACCTCCCATCATGTACTTCCTCTAATCACCTCCCATCATGTACTTCCTCTAATCACCTCCCATCATGTACTTCCTCTAATCACCTCCCATTATGTACTTCCTCTAGTCACCTCCCATTAAGTACTTCCTCTAATCACCTCCCATTATGTACTTCCTCTAGTCACCTCCCATTATGTACTTCCTCTAGTCACCTCCCATTATGTACTTCCTCTAATAACCTCCCATTATGTACTTCCTCTAATCATCTCCCATCATGTACTTCCTCTAATCACCTCCCATCATGTACTTCCTCTAATCACCTCCCATCATGTACTTCCTCTAATCACCTCCCATCATGTACTTCCTCTAATCACCTCCCATCATGTACTTCCTCTAATCACCTCCCAAGCATGTACTTCCTCTAATAACCTCCCATCATGTACTTCCTCTAATCACCTCCCATTATGTACTTCCTCTAATCACCTCCCATCATGTACTTCCTCTAATCATCTCCCATCATGTACTTCCTCTAGTCACCTCCCATTATGTACTACGTTCAACTTTCAATTTGATACAGTTCCCTTTGCACTGTGATTTATTTCGTCGTCTTCCTTGACGTCATTGTTTATTGTACATTATGTTTTTTGTTTGTATTGATTCTTATCAGTGGTTCTCAAACTTTTTCATTCGAAATGTTCGGTTATCGCCACTTGTTTATATTCTGGAATAAGTTATGTTCGGTTATCGCCACTTGTTTATATTCTGGAATATGTTATGTTCGGTTATCGCCACTTGTTTATATTCTGGATTCTGTTATGTTCGGTTATCGCCACTTGTTTATATTCTGGAATAAGTTGTGTTCGGTTATCGCCACTTGTTTATATTCTGGATTCTGTTATGTTCGGTTATCGCGACTTGTTTATATTCTGGAATAAGTTATGTTCGGTTATCGCCACTTGTTTATATTCTGGAATCAGTTATTCGAAATGTTCGGTTATCGCGACTTGTTTATATTCTGGAATAAGTTATGTTCGGTTATCGCCACTTGTTTATATTCTGGAATCAGTTATTCGAAATGTTCGGTTATCGCCACTTGTTTATATTCTGTAATATGTTATTATTACAATATTAGTCGACCCACTTCCAAGTACCTCATGACTGTTCCATAACATTTTCATTTGATGTTCCCACGTGTTTGTTTTATGAGAAGTTCTAGTGAGTTGCTCGAGATTGACATTTACCATATGACATAGTTGTCATAAAGTGCACGTGTGTCATGTGTGTGTGTGTCATCGAAACAAATGTTTTATTATATATATATGAAACATGTCATTCTGTATTGAAGGGTCTTCCAAAAAAGAAGTATTCACTGCCATTTAATTTTATCAAGAACAAAGTAAACCTTTGTAAAGTTTGGTTCAGTTTAACCCTAAACTTTAAATTTAATAGAATACGTTTATACGGTATGAACATTTGAACTGATTCATTAAATGGCATTGTCCGACTTAGCTGTAGAGCTGTAATGAAAACTATCGTTACGTCATTCCTACCTTCCCCCTGATCTCTCCCATTAACCCCCCCCCTACTCAGACTCTCTACTACTTAGCGCCTCCCCCCCTGAGCCCCTCTCCGCTGTCCGATTCCTTTATTCCCCGTACCCCCCAATTCGTCCGCCGCAGCACAACATTACCTCCATCCTCCCATTCCAACACCCCTGCTTCGTCGGAACTCCCCCCCCCCCCCGGTTTCCCGACACATTTCATTAAATAGCTCTATAAATAAACAAAAGTATAACATGGCTCCTTTACGAAATGTTAAATATAACAGCCTACGATGACGTCATACCACCGAAATAATTTCGTACGTTGGTTTCATTTATCCCATGTAAGCCTCCTGCCTCTTGCTTTTTGAAGATGAGGCCAGAAATAAAAAAAAAAAGTTCAACATGGCGTACTTTGTCCACCCTTCTAACTGTTACGGATAGAAGTTTAAAAATAAAACCAACGCAGATGTTACCCGACCAACAAACTGGAATATTTTTTCCCGCCGACCAGCAATAGATGTGCGCATGCGCGACTAAACGGACTTGGACTGCATATTATTGCATATTTTTTTTTGTTTTCGGGCCTAGGGTTAGGGTTAGGGTTAGGTTGAGGGTTAGGGTTAGGGTTAGGAATAGGGTTAGGCGCAATATCTATAGCTGGATCCCGAAAAAACAATAATACAGTCCATCGAGTCGCGCATGCGCAATAGCTATAGACAGACCCCTAAAAAAAAAGTCGCGCATGCGCACATCTATGCTGGTCGGCGGAAAAAAAAAATATTCCAGTTTGCTGGTCGGGTAACAACCGCGTAAAACCAAACAATTAATAATCTGTAAGAAATGAGCCTGCCAAATTTCAGCTTTCTATCTACATTGGAAGTTGGAGAATGAATGATGAGTTGATGAGGGAGGGGTTTGCCTTTTATTAATATACAGTACTGGATTTACTTATATACAGTACATGATTTACTTATATACAGTACTGGATTTACTTATATACAGTTCAGGATTTACTTATATACAGTACAGGATTTACTTATATACAGTACTGGATTTACTTATATACAGTACATGATTTACTTATATACAGTACAGGATTTACTTATATACAGTACTGGATTTACTTATATACAGTACAGGATTTACTTATATACAGTACATGATTTACTTATATACATTACAGGATTTACTTATATACAGTACATGATTTACTTATATACATTACATGATTTACTTATATACAGTACAGGATTTACTTATATACAGTACAGGATTTACTTATATACAGTACTGGATTTACTTATATACAGTACTGGATTTACTTATATACAGTACAGGATTTACTTATATACAGTACAGGATTTACTTATATACAGTATTGGATTTACTTATATACAGTACAGGATTTACTTATATACAGAACATGATTTACTTATATACATTACAGGATTTACTTATATACATTACAGGATTTACTTATATACAGTACAGGATTTACTTAGATACAGTACAGCATTTACTTATATACAGTACTGGATTTACTTATATACAGTACTGGATTTACTTATATACAGTACAGGATTTACTTATATACAGTACATGATTTACTTATATACATTACAGGATTTACTTATATACAGTACAGGATTTACTTATATACAGTACAGGATTTACTTATATACATTACATGATTTACTTATATACATTACAGGATTTACTTATATACAGTACAGGATTTACTTATATACAGTACATGATTTACTTATATACATTATATATATATAATACCAAGTTCTGTACACGGATTGAATACATTTGATGCATCATTAGCACTGTACTCCTGCAATTACTTACATCACCCTGTTACATAATGACTGATATTAAAATTATCGAGCTGGACTTAAGACGTACCATCGGCACCAATGCTGCATCAGCGTTACATTCCAACTGGATCAATCATTCAATTATTGTGTTACGGTACGTAGATCAGTAAGTACATTTTGTTACTAAGACCGTTTCTATTTCTGGATTCGATCCTTCACTCAAGTGCCATGTGTAAAACTGATTAAATCTGCAAGCTTCGATCTGTTTATAGCGAAATAAAAAAAAAATTGCATGTACATTTAAAGTAAATTATCTCTCATCGATAAACCATTTACTTCGTCATCAATACCTCTGTCATTGAGATCAGACGGGGGGGGGGGGGGAAGGGGGTAACTGTATCAGTAGTATCTGACCACTCCAATAAACAGATCTAATCGGATCCCTTAGCTCCATCCCCACACTCTTTACTGGCCGCCGGGTAAATGGCCTAAAATCAATCTCTCGTTTATGGAACACATAGGCCAGCACTAACATTCCACCTGTTTTATTCCATTCCCTTTATCACATTGGTAAACATCAGCTTGGACCAGCAGTGTGTGTGTGTATTGACATTTTCATCGACCAGAATGCAAAGAGTTTCTAAAACGTGCTGATTGAAATCCTGACCTACAGCACATCAGTGCTCACACGTGCTAGAAATCACACATGCTATTTCTCTGTTTCTCTCTTTCTCTCTCTCCCCCCCCCCCCACACACATGTATGAATTGGCAAGACTGCTCCTTAATCCCAACGAGTGCCTGGGTGTGCCTGTCTGTTTGTAAACAGTTGATGAGGGAAACATTACATTCTGGGTATTTGTGTGGGTGTGTGTGGTGTGTGTGGGTGTGTGTGGGGGGAGGTGGGGTGCACCGAGGGCCTCAACAAAAAGAGTTCCAATAAATACAGCACGTCTGACACGATGGAGTGTATCGATTGGTTTCTACAACACATTACAGCTCCTGTACTGACTTCTATACAGCTCCTGTACTGACTTCTATACAGCTCCTGTATTGACTTCTATACAGCTCCTGTACTGACTTCTATTCAGCTCCTGTACTGACTTCTATACAGCTCCTGTACTGACTTCTATTTAGCTCCTGTACTGACTTCTATACAGCTCCTGTACTGACTTCTATACAGCTCCTGTACTGACTTCTATACAGCTCCTGTACTGACTTCTATTCAGCTCCTGTACTGACTTCTATTACAGCTCAAATACTGACTTCTGTACAGCTCAAATAATGACTTCTATACAGCTCCTGTACTGACTTCTATTCAGCTCCTGTACTGACTTCTATACAGCTCATGTACTGACTTCTATTCAGCTCCTGTACTGACTTCTATACAGCTCCTGTACTGACTTTTATACAGCTCAAATACTGACTTCTGTACAGCTCAAATAATGACTTCTATACAGCTCAAATACTGACTTCATTAAAGTTCAATTGTTGTCATTACATGTGTAGTAATTTTCAGCACAATTAATTCATCATTACAAATTTAAAAAAAAAACAACTTCTGCATCCAAATTTATCTATCTATCTAATCTATCATCTGTCTATCTGAGTGTCTATCGGCCTATCTCTAAGCCCTGTCTGTCTATTCATAAATCTATCCATCAGTCAGTCTCTATGTTGGCTAGTCTGTCAGTCTGTGTGTGTCTGTCTGTATGTTTCACTATATGACAATTTATCTTTCAATATATTAATGTACATCATGTATACAATAATATCCAGACATGTTTGTCAGAAATTATGAAATGTTGTCAGAAAGTATGAAATGTTGTCAGAAAGTATGAAATGTTGTAGACTTGTAGGTCAATGAATTATCTATTTTCCCAAGTATACATTTTTGACCAGGTTATTGAACGAACGAGACAACTATTTAATAGATGAAAAGTATACTTTGTTCCCTCATATTTACATTTCGAGATATCTAAAATTTTTAGGACTATTTTTTCGGCGCCTGGTTTTTTCTTGATTACTTTGTATGTCCGTTTGTTTTATTTAGTTTATATGTCCGTTTGTTTTATTTAGTTTATATGTCCATTTGTTTTATTTAGTTTACATGTCCATTTGTTTTATTTAGTTTATATGTCCGTTCGTTTTATTTAGTTTATATGTCCGTTTGTCTATTGACGAAAATCTGAAGCTCAATTATGCTGTTTTACAATATGATGGCTGTTTTACGATCTGATGGCTGTTTTACGATATGATGGCTGTTTTATGATATTCTGGCTGTTTCCGTGTTGCGTTCTCTTCCTCATAGCCTTATTGTAAACACAAAATGATTGATTGTTTCAGTTTCCATACAACAAAACAAGTAACGATTGTTTGCCCACATTCAACAGCTCTTAATGTATTGTCTGTCAGTGGACGCTGATACCACTGATAGTCCCATAATGTCCAGTCAGCTCACAGCACAACTCATGTGATGGACATTATATTTGAATCGAGACATTGCTCGGACTCAGCTTTTTGATTCGTTATAACGGCGCATTGAATATACTTACAATTGTTTTACATTAAACACTCACTAAAAGATGGAGTCGTTTTACATTAAATACACACTAACAGATGGAGTAGTTTTACATTAAACGCATACTAACAGATGGAGTAGTTTTACAATAAACACAAACTAACAGATGGAGTAGTTTTACATTAAACACACACTAACAGATGGAGTAGTTAAACATTAAACTTAACACATACTAACTAACAGATGGAGTAGTTTTACATTAAACTTAACACATACTAACTAACAGATGGAGTAGTTTTACATTAAACTTTACACACACTAACAGATGGAGTAGTTTTACATTAAACTTTACACACACTAACAGATGAGTAGTTTTACGTTAATCTAAAAACACACTAATAGTGGAAGTAATTATACATTAATCTAAAAACACACTAATAGTGGAAGTAGTTATACATTAATCTAAAAACACACTAATAGTGGAAGTAGTTATACATTAATCTAAAAACACACTAATAGTGGAAGTAGTTATACATTAATCTAAAAACACACTAATAGTGGAAGTAGTTATACATTAATCTAAAAACACACTAATAGTGGAAGTAGTTATACATTAATCTAAAAACACACTCATAGTGGAAGTAGTTATACAGTAATCTAAAAACACATTAATACTTTAAAGTCTCCCCTCTCGCCACTGACATGTCCCACGCCATTCAAGCGTGACACTTTTGTTCTAGAACACGAAGTAACAACATATTTTCTTTTCCCCCTGGGATATATCCAGTGCTTTTTGTGCACCGGCACCTTTTTCAATGTGGGGAAAAAATATTACTTTTCTTGTATTTTAACGTTTATTATTAATTTATTACATTATTAATTTGTTAAAATTGAATTATTTTAAAATTGCGCGCAATAAGAATTAAAATATAAAATGCGAAACTGCGAACTGGTAGTTAAAAGTTAGGCCATCCATCACTGAGTCACATCCATCCATCACATATTTTTTTACAACAAAAAAAAAAGCACTGGATGTATCAATTTTACTTAGACTATTGAGTTATAACTGATAGTGTAGACTTAATTTTGTTTTTACAGCCAGAATTTTGTTGTTTTGTGTAAACAATCAGCATCGATTGAACAAAATTTCACACAGACTGTCTACTTTATGCACTACACATAGACTGTCTACTTTATGTACTACACACAGACTGTCTACTTTATGTACTACACACAGTCTACTTTATGCACTACACACAGACTGTCTACTTTATGTACTACCATAGATATAAGACTAGATTGCTCATGGGCTATGGAAGAGCGTCGAACCAACGGTGCTGAACTACTTCCGACCCTTACCTATATATTTCAAAAAATCTTGCCAACTTTGATGACGTAGTACGTAAGTACTCATAGATTGAATAAACAGGAAGTCGATTCAAACAAGACGATGTTATTATTCAATTTATTTCAACAAAAACATCATGTTTGGTTTGTCAGTGACTGTATTTTAATTCCGAGAACACACTAAATCAAGGACTTTTCACAGGTAATGACGCATTATAAACTATTTAATTTATTTTTCAACCTTTAAAAAACTAACTAGAAATAGTAGTAATACATATGATTTAAATCAACCAATAAGCCTTGGGCTTGGCTTATAAACTTATAACTATAGTATAAGTAGTTATTATTAAGGCACTCACCACTTGCCATATTTTTATTAGGTATCACCACTTGCCATATTTTTATTAGGTAATTGTTAACGAATCTACACATTTTTTATATTAATGTGAAATAATGTTTTGACCAAATGAGTTTTATTACCTTTAATTACCTTTACAATTACATGTAATGCAGTTTATGGTAGATATTTTTTTTCCTTTACTTGCTATTAATATTACATTGTAACATATGCATGATGATATGGAATATAATAATGATTAATGTGATTGTCTAAAATTACTTCCTTTTTATCATTATTATTAATACATATCTATTTTATCATTCTTTGTAAGGTTTCCATTGGCCTCTAGAAGAAGAAACAATTGCCTTCAATTAAACAAGAGAGAGACATCAACTTAAAGTGTGTGTGTTGGTCACTTTGTACTGTTATTACACATCCATTTAGGTAAATACTGAACTATGGTTACTTTTTTTTTTTTACCTCTGATGTCTTTGAGAGATTGAGTGTTAAAATCATATCACATTTATTTCTCTTAAAAATAATTTTCACATAACTCAGAGAAATGATGGTCTGACTAACTAGTTGGATGTCCAGAGTAGCATTTTTCTAAGTCTTTTGGTTTGGGAATGGCTAGAAACATATACTTTTTTTATTTACATTACATATTTAGGTCTAAAATGGATAGCTCAATACTGCTCGCATGCCAAACATGGAAGCAGAAAATTTTATAGGCATGACAAAAGATTTTAAAATCTATAAAACAATATATAATACATGATATTAAAACAAAAGGGATGGGCAAGTTTTATTTCCACACTGTGATGCAGTTCGTGATGCTTGATATCAAAAGCCTTTATCACCCATGCTTGTTTATAAGTTAAAATATCCCTGTTGAAGCCAACCAGTCCATGGGCTTATAATGACCAATGATACATGTTTTAAATAAATGTTACTTATTGTCTAAAAAAAAAGACATGATTTCTTTATTATTGTTATATTGTTTTCCATTAAATCAATTAAAATAAATATTTTCACAGTTATCAACATCCAGTTTTCATGTGGATAAGGAATATCAGCTCCATCAAACTTAGTAGCTGATCCATGTGAACTTAAAAGTATGAGGAGGATGAACCCATATTGAAGAGATAAAGTGCAGAGTTGATAAGTGATTTCATTCAACAAAGAAGCCCAAGAAGTCAAAGAAACATTTCAAATTTGTTAGTTATGCTCTAACATTTACCTATTTAAACAAATATATAGACTTGTAAATAAATACTGGCATCAGAACACTTATCCGATCAGTTATGTTTTATTTTGAATTTTCTGTTCTAGTGGCAATTGTTCAAATTTTATAGGCTTTTCAGATTAATTTAAGTAATTTGATACATTTTGTTAGCTATAAATCAGGATTCAAAAGTTTAAAATGTATGCTTGAAGAAATGTTATGTTCATCATACAATCAAAACATGACAAGTCACGCCAGCTGTTATATTGGATTTTCAATGCAATTTAGTGAACTTATAATAATAATTTATGTCATTAATAAACCAACTAATGTGGATGCTTAACAATAAGCTTAATAAGATAGCTGGGTTTTTTTCATTTGGGTTATAACCATTGTGAAGTGATAGACTCATGAGGTCTTGGTTATCTGATTGGACAAATATTTCAAATTAACTTTAGGATATGGTAAAAGTTGCATAAGTGGAGGTGCATAGGCTAAATAATTTTTAGAAATGATTACTGTACATACTTTTTAATAATAATATTTGTCAAAAGTTTATTCTTAGATGCATCTATTTTTATTCAATTTATGTGAAGGTAGAAAAACTTGTATGTAATTAACATACCCTTTAGATAATGCTAAATCATAATATGTTTATAATGTCATCTAATTGAAATAAAATTAAGTTAATTTCACTAAATGAAATACTGGTTCAATCTCAACTAAATGAAATCACCTTTTCACCACCGTGTACAACATCGCAAAATGCTTTAAGTATTTGTTTTTAAATTGTGGTAGTATCTATTCTAGTCATCAACATTAATTTTTAATTGTATTAGAAATTTAAGCCTATTTTATGATATTTCACAATTTGGTATAAAAAAACTATAATACTGGAATCATAGTAATTATTGTAAAATTGAATGGATATATTTTCATTTTATAAACATTTTAACTGTCGGAATGAGGAAAAAGTTACATGATCCAGTAATAATTTGTAATATTTAAGATAATCCAATTATGAACTATGTGCATAAATTAATAAACTAGATAATTCTACACTACAGTCTAATTGAGTGGTTCTCAAACTTTTACACTTCGCAACCCACTATGATAAATTGTTTTTGTTAACACTACCCACCTGCAAAACAATATACAATAAAGAAAGAAAAAAAAGCACTTTTAATTTGATATAGGTTATAATTTAATGAGACCCAATTAAAATTCGTCCGAAGCCCATCAGTGTGTCACAACCCACTTTTTGAAAACCACTGGTCATTCAACTTTAAGTTGCCTAACTTTATAATGTTTTTTTTCCTTTTAAAGCAGCCTATTAAAAATGTTTGTATATTACTTGACTTAAATGGCTTTTGAAATTTTTTTTCTCAAATGTTAATTAAAACAAGTTAAAAATTATTTTAGATGCAAACTTTGGTTATTGTGTTTTTCAATTATTTATTTTACAATAAATGAATTTCTTTAAAAAAAAAAGTTAATGTTTTTTTTTTTAAATTATTAAATCAACTAGAGGATAAAATGTAATAATAATCAGTATTTTATTAATCTAAATATATATATATAAATATTAAATGAAACACATGAAGGTTGTCAATAGACATTATTCAGTAGATCACAAAAAACTGGTAATGCAGAGATTAAATCAAAGATGTAGAAATACTCCAATAAATTATTCATTAGATGAGTCCAATAGTCTGAGAATTCACAGAGGTTATTTTAACTGTAAGTAGTTGAAAAAAGTGTCCACATTTCTTATGACGAAGTTAATGATCCCTAAAATGTTTCCAGAAAGTGTATTTTCTACTTTTTCACTTAGTGGGATTGTTGCCTCCATTCAATGTTTTTGAAGAATCTATGAAAATGTCTTAAAATACTTTTTGAATTTCTTTGTCCAAAAAAATGAACTCAGCTATAAGCCAAACAATGACAAGACAAAAAGCAGAATGTCTCTTGAACTCCCTATCAGAATGACAATTGTAGCATTATAGAAGTACTTTTAATTTCTCTTGCTCCGTATTATTCTGTGGATTAAAATTTCTTATGCATTAAATTAAATAATATTAAATTTTTCAAATAAAATAGTCAAACCCAGGTTTACTAGTATTTTGCAAGATGTAGCGATTCAAGTAATAAATCTGTTTAATAACAACGTCATGTTACATTTCTGATAAACGGCGAAGAAAGTATCACTAGGTTATAGGGTCTAGGTACGTTAACGCACCACAAAAAAAAATTACAATGGGATAGCATTGAATTAATTGGCAAGATGTCCTATTTAATACATTTGAGCACTGCATATTGAATAAAAATATATAAAATAGTATTCAAAATATGCTTAAGAATATTTTTAGATGCAATCATTTTGGTTTCCATTAAATGTTATGGGGAAATCTTAAATAAATGTCTACTTTGGATTATAAAATTTTTCTAGAACTAGAAAAATTTCATTGGAAAACGAAGGTTTGACTGTAATTATTTACATTATAATAATGTAAATAATAAACCTTAAATTATAATTAAATCTTTAATTTTAACTATTCTAATTGTCTAATAGTATCTGTACTCTAGTCAGTGGCGCAACCAAATCATCAATACGTTATAAAGTTACTAAAAAGACTGTCAAACTATCTTTTTTCAATATGTGAGCCCCCCCCCAGCATTGTGCCACTGTCAATAGTATGCATGTAAACTCAGCTTTCAAATATTAAAACCAAACAGAACTATGTTACTATTTAGTTTAGTCACTCTATTTAAATACTCCCTTCTTAACAAATAAAAATGATGTATCAACATTATTGCTTTTATCATATATAAGTATTTAATTTGGGACAGTTTTGATTACATTAAAAAAAATTTTTACTTGATCAATATCATTAAGAATAAAATCAATCGAACTATAAATTAAATAGTTCGTAGTTGATTTATAAACACTAGTTATAAACTTGATATATTGATCAATTAAATGTCATATACAGTACGAGTCATAGCAATAATGTTGGTACTATTAAAATACATAAAAAATACAGGACCACTCTATGTTTCAAGTTAAATACCATAAAAGTGATTTTCTGCCACATCTGTTGATTATAGTAGCGCCCAAATTTTCTAGCTGGTATTTTTTTTTCAATTAAAATGGCTGCCTGCGTCTTGCCAACTCTAAGGAAAGAAATCTTTTTCGGAAAAAAATAAAGAACTGTACTCTTCTTTATTTAAACTTCAAGCACCATTTTATAGCACTTCATCGGGCACAATATAATAGACGTAATCAATCTAGTCTTTATATCTATGTGTACTACACACAGACTGTCTACTTTATGTACTACACACAGACTGTCTACTTTATGTACTACACACAGACTGTCTACTTTATGTACTACACACAGACTGTCTACTTTATGTACTACACACAGACTGTCTACTTTATGTACTACACACAGACTGTCTACTTTATGTACTACACACAGACTGTCTACTTTATGTACTACGCACAGACTGTCTACTTTATGTACTATACACAGACTGTCTACTTTATGTACTACACACAGACTGTCTACTTTATGTACTACACACAGACTGTCTACTTTATGTATTACACTCAGTCTACTTTATGTGCTACACACAGACTGTCTACTTTATGTACTACACACAGACTGTCTACTTTATGTACCACACACAGACTGACTACTTTATGTACTACACACAGACTGTCTACTTTATGCACTACACACAGACTGTCTACTTTATGTACTACACACAGACTATCTACTTTATGTACTACACACAGACTGTCCACTTTATGTACTACACACAGACTGTCTACTTTATGTACTACACACAGTCTACTTTATGTACTATCATACAAATATTTTTTTCTTTCCTTTTATTTTTGTGTATAGATGGAAGATCACGTGTCAGCATCCACTGGACGAAACAGTTGGCAGGTCATCCCCGACGTCACTCATACAGAAAACGGATACGTTTCCGAACATTCGACAAACGCTGACTCTTACCTGGACCAACTCATGTATGACGCCATGAAATCACAACCACCGCCCGCGAGATCTCATGCAAATGACCCGAAGTCTGTGAAGTCTTCACCAGCCACGTCGTTGTCTGCCTCGACCAGTAATACCAAGTCTGCCAACACAAAGTCTGCGAGCACAAAGTCTGCCAACAGCAGGACCACCAACACAAAGTCTGCTAACATCAAGTCTGCTAATGCAAAATTGTCTAACAACAAGCATGCTAGAACATCGTCACAAAAGTCCCAGAAATTGAACTGTGAAGACAAAAAAACTAGACTGAACGGCCTTAAACAAATAGCAGCGACCTCTTCTGGTCAAAACCGAACTATGCAATACAAGAACCATGCAACCACGTCTATGCAAAGAGAACGAAAAGATTCACCTGACTCCGACAGATTCCCGTCCAGTTATGGTGGTCATTCTGATGGCCAGTACACAGCTAAATCCAGTCAAGAAGTCTGTGTCAAACAAATCAGCCTGTATGAATACGAAAAGGCAAAACCCATAAAACACGCACAAGGTAAGGAAATTCTTTGTACATTTTTAAATAGAACTTGAGTGTATTTAGGGTCAGCCCGGGGGGGGGGGGGGGAAGAAATTAGATGATTGTATGCTGACATCTTCATTGTCTCACTAATTGTCAACATGGACATCTTCATTGTCTTAATGTTAATGTGGTCATCTTCATTTCTACTGTCAATATGGTCATCTTCATTGCTACTGTCAATATGGTCATCTTCATTTCTACTGTCAATATAGTCATCTTTATTTCTAATGTCAGTATGGTCATCTTAATTTCTACTGTCAATATGGTCATCTTCATTTCTACTGTCAGTATGGTCATCTTCATTTCTACTGTCAGTATGGTCATCTTCATTTTTACTGTCAATATGGTCATCTTCATTTCTACTGTCAATATGGTCATCTTCATTTCTACTGTCAATATGGTCATCTTCATTTCTACTGTCAATATTTTCATCTTCATTGCTTCACTGTCAATATGGTCATCTTCATTGCTTCACTGTCAATATGGTCATCTTCATGTCTACTATCAATTTGGCCATCTTCATGGCTTCACTGTCAATATGGTCATCTTCATGACTTCACTGTCAATGTGGAGTAAGTGGACATCTTCATTTATACTGTCAGTATGTTCATCTTCATTTCTACTGTCAATATAGCTGTCTTCATTGCCTTGCAGTCAAACCTGTTTATTATCTAATTGCTGTCATCAAGGACCTCAAAAGCCTATACAGACCACACTATTTATATCAGACAGACCACATTATGTATATCAGACATACCACATTATGTATATCAGACATACCACATTATGTATATCAGACATACCACATTATGCATATCAGACAGAAAGCACATCGCAATTTAAAAAAAAAAACAATTCCGCCATTTTTGTTATTTTCATGTTTTAATAGTTTAGCACTTAAACATTGATAAGCAATAGCACAGTAAGACAAATATGGCGGCTAGCGAAAATGTGCGTTTTAATTTACAATGCACATTCTGCAGAACATAAATTCTGTGGTATAAACAATCTAATCTTTTCTGTTCAGCTGTTTAGAGAGGTTGCCATAACTCAAGTATTAGCTGGACGCAAATTCAAACACATTAGGGTGTCCCTGAATGACAGGGTGAACTCAGTTAAAAAAAAATCAAGGGTGTTCCTAAATGACAGTGTGGTCCCAACCAAGCTGGTTGCCTTAATAGTCGAAAACAAACTATCGCGTGACTTATTAATAATTTAGATTCTCCAATTTAGCAAACTCCAAATCTTGGCTTGAGTCTTACGGCCGTAGTTTTCAAGTTTACATCAAGTGTTTATATTTCAATTTAGTTGACATGCAAACCAGTGAACTATTAAAAAAAACATTATTAGACCAACACTTTAAATTACTGGTAAATTATGATATCATCAAAGAAACTTTCTTTAGAATGTGAATTAAAGGATAAAATGGATTTTTAATATTATATGCATTTGACACAAATTTGCCAGACAAAACGTGTAGGACGAATTTAATAAGTCGTTTCATAAATGAAAAGTTATATTTTAATATTTTGATCATTAATTAGTAAATGATGTTGTCAGGGATGGCGATTGAGCTTTCTATTTATTCTTTCTTTTATTTATTTTTCTTTCACAACACACTATGCATCTCTCAACTACATCCAATAAATTGTGACAAGTCAGATGAATTGAATATCATAAATCACTATCACTTTATTTATTCTAATTTGTTTACAAAAGGTAAATCACCACTACTGATTAACAGCCTCACAAACACATTACAAACTATGAACTCCTGGAAAATAACCACACAATTCTTACTAACTCCTTCGTTTCTTCCCAATTAACTACTTTCCTCAAACTCTAACAAAACTATACACCACGGTCGATCTACGCTCAACAATTCCTCTCAACAATTCCTCCCAAACTAAACTAACATTCTCTTATATAGACTAGCTGGACAAAGCATCCTATCATTCTAAAGTCTCCCATTCAATGCATAATTAAGTTTGGTGAACCTAGCAGAATAAACGTGACATCGCACTTCTAATGTTAATTGAACTCCTCCCAACTGACACATTGTTTCTTGCCTTGATTTATTTGTAGCACAGCCCTACCCCGAACTCATGAACCTGCCAAGTCTACGCCTCTTCCTGAATTCTACCTGGACACTATTCTTTGTCTAAAATCCCCCTACCTCGTTAAAGTTAATGGGTTCTGTCTCCCTTTCTGCTCCCCCATCTCATATCAAATTACATTAAACTGTCCCAACGTTTGAACTGAAGTTCACCTACACCCTGACCTACTTTCACTGTCCTGACATCACCCTTCCCTCTCGGTAAAAAAATTTCGTACAAAGTACGCAATTTTTTTCTATTACATAATTCACACTCATGTCCAACAATGATATTAACATCAAACAAAAAAAATGAAGAACAAATTCCACATCAAATGTGAGTACAAAATATCAAAAGATATACAAATATTCAAAAATCATTAACACATTTCATCAATGCTTATGCTCGTAATTATCCTAAAAAAAATCTGATAGTGTTAAGTCTTAAAATATCTCAACATAAATCTCATTAACAAATCTCATCTTAAAAGCTCAGTAAAATAAAATACATTGATTGTCTGGTTTAGTATCATCTCTCATAAACACTTTTTTTTTTCAAAACCAATGAAGGCATATCTTTTACCACCTACAAATCTGTGTAGGATCCTTTAGAGGTAAAGAAAACAATAAAGCTTATGTCACATAAAAAATTTATATTGAGGTTTCCTTAATTATATGTATTAAACCTAAGATGAAGTATGTTTTTTCAAAAACAATGAAGGCAGACTTTTTACCAACTACTGTCATATGTAGGCTCCTTCATAGGTAAAGAAAACAATAATTCTAATGCCACATTCAAAATTTACAGTAAAGTGTCCTTAATTATGTGGATTAAAATTGAAGTTAAATATTTTTCAAAAAACAATAAAGGCAGACTTTTTCCCACCTACGATTACATGTAGGCTCCTTTATAGTTAGAGAGAAAAAAATTAACAACTCAAATTGATGATTATTTTTTTTTAACATGATTGGATATTTTTAACATGTAATAATTTAATGCGTTGTATAATATAGGTACTAACCACTTCGCTTTTCAATGTATTCCAAGAAACCAAAATGTTTCATTCAATTCTCATGGGAAATACATCATATTTCCATTGCCAAATAACCACGTAAGACACTTTAACACAATTCACAATGACTATATATTATCAAAATGTACCAGTATCGACTGGGTTCTTCGCTTGTTTTTCTCGTTCCTATCTCACCACCTAGAAGTCTGCACAGAATTCTGGTAATACCGGTCACCATAGTGATCGTCAATTAGGTCTTCACATTTATCTCTGAACCACTTTTGTCTAAATGTTTCTGTCTCTGGAGCTGTTTGGAAACGTCTCTTCTCGTCCACCCAATCAAAATATTCATTATTAACAGCTTGCCCCATATTCCTAGCTCTACCACTATTATGTCTATCTTGTCTTTGATGTCCGACCTTAACACTACAACTCTCTACTCCGTAACGCTGTCTGTCATGAAGATTCTGATAACTCTGGGCCCTATGGTATTCATATCTGTCTGGAAAGGTTTTGCGTGGGTTTTGGAAAGTCTTACTTGTGTTTGAGTGAATACTACTCCTGTCTAGGTGTATCTGTTTTCTATCATGGTACATGCTATTTCTGTCTGGGTATACCTGTTTTCTGGAATTTGATGGACAGTTCCTCGCGACGTGACCCCTCAAGTAACAATTAAAACATAGGATGTTGGATAGTCTTTTAGGACAAGTCTTAGACCTGTGACCTAGTCTTCTACACGAATAGCACACGAGGACAAATGGTCTTACACTAACTGTATGTACAGGCTTAGTGTCTTTGACCGGTACAGATTCAATACTGTCCAAAACAATTGGCGGTGTATTTACCGTGACAGTATGGCTGTCTTTGACTGAGTTAGGTTTAGTTATGTTTATCTTAACTTGCTCTTCTAAGTTATCTACAATTTTGCTAACTTTATTGTTTAACATTTCTATACTACTTCTAATGTTCTCTATATTACTGTCAGTCTTTACTTCTAGCTCCGCCCTATGTGTTGAATCAGTCAGTAATAGATGTGATCTGATCATAAGTGTTCTTATATCACTTTCTATACTGTTTAGTCTTTCAAAAATTGTCCTAAGTTGCTTTTGTGAAATGTCCGCTAAGTGTTTTAATCTATCTTCTTCGTCTTCCTCTACTTCGTCAAAAAGGCGAATTCCCTCAAATAGGTCTTCATTTTCTAAATCGTAATACCCAGCCATATTTATGTTAACAAATACTTAATTCAATGGTTAAAAAAATTGTTATATAAAAATGCACATATACGTTAGTATACTTAGAATTTGTTCCTTAAATAACAAAAGATATTAGTAAAAAAAAATTAAATTAAAATGCTAATCGATAATAATCTAAAAACAATAAAACATAAATACTCTCTGTACAGATTTCTTTGTCTTGGCCTTTAACATCTGTGGGGTGGTGTAGACCTGTGTCGTCGTCTCGTGCGGGGTGGGGTCTAAGATGTTGGTTGGTTTGGTCTTAAATCACTTTGTCTGCACTCAGAATGTGGTGCTAGTAAATACGCTTACAATTATGACTGGACTGACGCTGAACGTGTTACGACTGCACTGATGATGACAATGACACTGGACTTACGCTGATAATGACGCTGGACTGACGCTGGATGTGTGACGGTTGTACTGACGCTGACAATGACACTGGACTGACGCTGACGGAGACGGTTGTACTGCCACTGACAGACCGTATGCTCTTTACAGGTCACTTAAACAATCACAGGGTGTGACTGGTATGTTGTTTACACAGCAGGGCTCAGACAATATATCTGACACGTCACTATTGAGATTTATTCTCAGTAAGTAGAAATGATACTTTCATTCATGTGTGGTTCCAGTAAGTTTCTTTTCTGTTGTAGCTGTTACTTCCTTCAACTGGTTACTTGCATGGGTTCACAAGACAATTAATATTTGTCTTAAACTTCTGACACCAAATTGTTAGGGATGGCGATTGAGCTTTCTATTTATTCTTTCTTTTATTTATTTTTCTTTCACAACACACTATGCATCTCACAACTACATCCAATAAATTGTGACAAGTCAGATGAATTGAATATCATAAATCACTATCACTTTATTTATTCTAATTTGTTTACAAAAGGTAAATCACCACTACAGATTAACAGCCTCACAAACACATTACAAACTATGAACTCCTGGAAAATAACCACACAATTCTTACTAACTCCTTCGTTTCTTCCCAATTAACTACTTTCCTCAAACTCTAACAAAACTATACACCACGGTCGATCTACGCTCAACAATTCCTCTCAACAATTCCTCCCGAACTAGACTAACATTCTCTTATATAGACTAGCTGGACAAAGCATCCTATCATTCTAAAGTCTCCCATTCAATGCATAATTAAGTTTGGTGAACCTAGCAGAATAAACGTGACATCGCACTTCTAATGTTAATTGAACTCCTCCCCACTGACACATTGTTTCTTGCCTTGATTTATTTGTAGCACAGCCCTACCCTGAACTCATGAACCTGCCCACGTCTACGCCTCTTCCTGAATTCTACCTGGACACTATTCTTTGTCTAAAGTCCCCCTACCTCGTTAAAGTAAATGGGTTCTGTCTCCCTTTCTGCTCCCCCATCTCATATCAAATTACATTAAACTGTCCCAACGTTTGAATTGAAGATCACCTACACCCTGACATACTTTCACTGTCCTGACAGATGTTTTTTTAAATATCTAAAAGTCTTTGTCATAAAATGTTCTTTTTTTTTTTTTGCTGAAACTAAAGTTTGTCATGAAATTTGGGTCAACAAACAAATTTAAGTTCCAAACTTTCATTATCTTAGGGTCAAAATTTACGTGGGAAATATTTAATGAGAATCAATACCAAAGTTTTTTTTACTATCAGACTATTTTAATTAAAATAGAAACGGTTAAAAAAAATCAATGTTCATTGTTGCATTTTGTTCAAAACTAGAGATTAGTTTATAAAAAAGAGAAAATCAACAGTGAAATTATTGTTTGTTTATTTTGTGTCCATCTTTGAAAGTTAACGTAAGTCTGTTAACAAACTTTTATTGAAACACACACAAATTATATTTTAAATCAGATATGGTTTCTTTTTTAAATTTAAATCACAGCAGATTGTGTGAATCTCAGTAAAGTAACCATAACCCAGTACATTTATTGATTTATTTCACACTTTACGTTTACATTATGTTTCTTAGGTCATAAACAATGGCATTGTAGAAAATTAAATGTATATTTGTTGGGGCAAATGAGTCATTTAAAACAAAAGAAATATTTGGACTTTGTACTGAAGGATTTCTTTACTAATGAAAGTAGAACCAACAGAATTCTGTGAGCTTCCGTAAAGTTGCTTGAATGTCCCCCCCCGCCCCCCCCCACCAAGTCCACCCAGTTTTAAATGGGTGTCTCACTTTAGTTGGAGGAATAAAATGCGGCTTGGCGTGGTGCTAGTCGTACAACCTCTTTATATGTGATGGCTTCATGAACAGATGAATTCTACACTTCATCGTGTATATGGCTAAGAGAACTTGAATTAATAAGTAATGAAAGTACATTTAAAGGGGCATAATGCATGATTGCACAGTTTTTTTTAGTATAGTTGTAATTATGTCCCTTTCGCCTAAAAAAAAAGCTGAAAAATGTTTTTTTCGAGCTTTAATCACACATTTCAAACATTCTTTTGGGATATGAATGAGTGAGTGTGTATGTATGTGTGAGTATGTATGTGTGAGTGTGTATGTGTGTGTGTGTATATATGTGTGTGTATGTATATATGTGTGTGTATGTATGTGTGAGTGTGTATGTGTGTCATTGTCTATGTCAGTTTACGTTCTCTCCAACTGTTTACTTGAATGATGGTCAGATTATGTAGATTAAAAGGTCAACTCTATTTGATCTATTTATTTATTGACTAGTGGAACTGCTTGTACAACATCCCAATACAATGACGAAATAGAACATAAAAGTAATGAAAAAAAATTCTCACACATTATTTTTTACAAAAATTAATTCAAAACAATCACGTGATCAATATTCCTCAATCAAGAAAGTGCATAGTTCAATTGAAATCAATGTTTTTACCCCCACCACAAAATAGATGTTCTCACTCTTCAGAAGTAGAATTTAGATGTGAAATTGACTTATTGTGTTGAATTTAGATGTGAAATTGATTTATTTTGTTAAATTTTTTCCTTGAAGTATCTAACGATCTATTTATTTAAGGTTTTTGATTTCCAATATACAATAACTGAGCTCATAGGGTGCATCATTGCGCTCACACATTGACATAAAATTAATCTGATTTGAAAGAAGTGATTCAGACATCAGACAGATTTGTTAAAAAAATCTTTATTATTGACCAAATTTGAATCTAAATTGGTTCATATGTTGATCACTGTTAACATCTTGTGATAATACATTAATACTCGTTTGACTATAATTAATTATGAAGTGTTGCATGTTATCACACAGATTAATGTAGATCTGAATATCTATGATCTTGAAGTGTTGGATGCTATCTCAAAGATTAATGTAGATCTGAATATCTATGATCTTGAAGTGTTGGATGCTATCTCACAATTTAATGTAGATCTGAATATCTATGATCTTGAAGTGTTGCATGTTATCACAGATTAATGTAGATCTGAATATCTATGATCTTGAAGTGTTGGATGCTATCTCACAGATTAATGTAGATCTGAATATCTATGATCTTGAAGTGTTGGATGCTATCTCACAGATTAATGTAGATCTGAATATCTATGATCTTGAAGTGTTGGATGCTATCTCACAGATTAATGTATATCTGAATATCTATGATCTTGAAGTGTTGGATGTTATCTCACAGATTAATGTAGATCTGAATATCTATGATCTTGAAGTGTTGCATGTTATCACAGATTAATGTAGATCTGAATATCTATGATCTTGAAGTGTTGGATATTATCTCACAGATTAATGTAGATCTGAATATCTATGATCTTGAAGTGTTGGATGTTATCAGCAAAATGTCTATCAGAGACAAATCAATCTATAGACAAATTAGAGAAATGCCTAATGACGAGGGACGGGTGGCTGAGTTATGTAGAGTGCTCGACTGTTGACCTGAGAGTCCTGGGTTCGATCCTCGGGGAGAACCAAGGGAATTTTTTGCTGGTCTTGTCGAAAGTTGGTAAAACGTCCCTTTAGACCTCCCATCTTTAAATCTGTAAAAGTTTGGGAAGTAAAGGCGACTGGGCGTTGTGCTAACCACACAATCCTTTCATATGCCGAGGTTACAGAAAGAGATGAATTCTACACTTCATCTGCCCCGATGACCTTCTTAGGCTAAGAAAACATTTTTTAATGATAATTCACAGTGCTAAATAAACACAGACAACATGAACATGTAATTCACAGTGCTAAATAAACACAGACAACATGAACATGTAATTCACAGTGCTAAATAAACACAGACAACATGAACATGTAATTCACAGTGCTAAATAAACACAGACAACATGAACATGTAATTCACAGTGCTAAATAAACACAGACAACATGAAAATGTAACCTGTTTGTTATCACAGCAGCATAGCGTATACCTATGTTAGTAATATATACATTAGGGTGCATCACCACAATAGAGGAAAAAATTGATTGTTTGTTTTTGAGCTGTCTATGTTTCTAGTTTGTTCTAATATCATTAATAATAACTTGTGTCAAATATTTTCAAACCAGAGTTGATTTAGAGGTCCCCCCCCCCGCCCAAGAAATCACAAAACATGTAAAGAAAAAAAAAGTTTATTCTAGCCTATATAAAAATTACATTAAAGTATTAAATTATTTATTACTGTTGCATTTAATTCAGTTTCACTTTGTTGCACGTTTGTAAGGTTTACGCACATTTGAGATGTTTTTGCGGTCCATTTCTACCACTTGAAGAATGTTTTGAAAATGTTCATCCGTTCGCGCTGCTTCAACAAAGTCAGATGCCGGTTGCACTCCTCTCTGGGCACAATCGTTAACAACGTAAATAGCAGCAACATTTTCTGCACTGGCAATGTAAGAAGCTGTTTGGCACCAATCATCAACAGGCAGTTGGAGGAATACTGTGTCCAGTTGAAGTCTGTATATAGTAAACCACGAGTCAACTCCAGCCAGATCACATAACCGAGTTTTAGAATCAATTGATTGGAATCGTGGTTTTCCCCCACCATTTCCAAATCGATTCTGTGGAGTTTGGAGGGCAACCACTGGTCGAAGCCTTAGCAGAGCATCTGCTAAAGCTCGCTTTTCCAACACAGGTACTTCATTGCTGAACAGAGCAAGTGGGATCATTTCAGCAGTGAGGTACCACAGATGCCTATTCAGGGCGCGGATTGCCATCCATCGTGCTTTGTGCAGGGCACCTGTTCTTTTAAAGTTAACCTCCTTATTTGTAGCATTCAGGTAAACAAGGGACAGCTTAAGGAATTCGTGGTAGTCGTCTCGCAAGAATTCGGTTTGTTTACTAGAGTTGGCATGTGCAATTACCGCATCTCTCATTATCGTAAGTCGCTCTTGAGCCTTCAGATCATGATCAGCTAACGTAAACGAACTACAAACGTGAGACCAATCATGTGCCACCAACTCCCAATTACTTCGCAGCTTGGTGAACAAAGTTATACCCGGGGATTTGGAAACTTCTATTCTCATGTCTGCAAACACATGCGAGAGGATAATTTCACCAATGTGATGGCGACAATCTGACCACAGAAGAGCACGTTGCAGCATATTTTGTATGGCAATGCAGGCAGCAGTCTGATGACCAGTGTTTGATCTTGTTGTGTCGAATGTCATATTAACGATACAATCATTACAATGCCACTCTGTCATTAGCTTCATGGTTAATTCTGCAATTATTTCACCAACGGGTTTCTTTGTTGCCTTGGCATAATTTGGCACTCCTAGAAGTTTCAATTGCTTTGCATAACCGACAACAACTGTTATGCGTTCTTCAGTGACACGATGATTTTTTTTAGAGAAGGTGTCAGTTTGCCATCCCAGTGGAGAGTGCAGAGTTTGGGTGATTCCCAGGAGTCGTGGATCTTTGTAGATATCTCACTTACAACTTTGCGACGTGAACGATCTGCAGTGGCATAGGAAGAAGCCACCATTGATACATCACCCCCAGACTCGCTAATAAGGTCCAGTGTGAAAGCTGCCTGCTGTGTTGGTGTCATCTTTAATCTTGTCGCTAGTGACACAAGATTTGGTCGGCTTAAAACATCTGGAGGTACAAATACCAAAGCTCCTGTTGGCTTTCTTCGCTTTTGCAATGGCATTATATCATCCAAACAGTTATCAACAAACTCCATATTATCTTCAGATTTAGAAGTAGAATCATCGGGTTCGTCACTGCTACCCTCGCTGGAAGGCACTGATATCGTTGAACATGCTGCATTTTCTTCTCTTGCGCGTTTCCTACGTTCCAATGTTGCGACATCTCGTGAATGACGTCGAGCGACTTTTTTTGCAAGTGTTTTGTCAAATGATCCAAAGCTGCAAGACCTGTCTCCTTTCATAGGCCTCAAGAATGCTAGATCTTCTGCATTCTTGATAATAGTCTCGACATTTGGTGGCCACAGTTGAAAAGTTGTTGCCAACATAGATTTCATTTGTTCTAGTTTACGTTTGGTGGCTGGTGTGTTTCGGCGACTTTTATCAATTGAACGAAGTTTATTGTATTCATCAAGAAGCTGAACAATCTTCTCACAAGCTCTCCTCTCTGTCACCATTGGAATGTTTGCTTTTTCGTAGAAAGCAGTAACTTGATTCAGCACAATTTTGGCAGTTGTAAATCGAGAAGGTGCACCTAGAGAACCTGGACGCTCACTGTGTGCTGCTACATTGCAGTGATACATCATGCACCTCAAAACTTGTAAACAAGTTGGTAGTCAAAGAACTCCAGTAATTATAGCATCATCAACACAGATTGCAGGGCCAATGCCAAACAATTCAGTTTTCAGAAGAGTTTGTGGTTTCTTTGTTCGCGTGGCAGGAGACGCAGTAATAACTGGATATGCAACTGTTGAAGTGATGCCAGGGTCAGCCAGCATTTCCTTAGAAGGTGTAAACATTTTATTGTTGTTTTTCATATCATTTCCATGTTCTGATTTTATAGGTCGTGTGTATCAGAAATTAAAATAATATAAATAAAGAAATTAAAATGCTTGCTTTGGTCATCAATATGCGGTAAGAAAAAGTGTTGTTTTTGCTAATAAAATGTGAATTATAAATTTTATTTCTAGCACAACTGCTTATCAAAATCAATCATAGCTACCAAACATTATAAAACCAAAGACTATAAAACAATTTATATAGCGCTTCACTTTTTGTATGTAAGTCTGTAAGACTTTACAAGAAGGATGGTTTTATCTAGTTTTCGCTTAATTATGCAAACTTTGTTGAAGTCCGGGGGACCTCTAAATATTGTCAAATATTTTTTATTTTTTTACACAATGCTTTTTTTTTTTATCAATGGAACAAATTTAAATAGCAGACAGATCAATTATGAAAAATTTTTTTTGGTGATGCACCCTAATATACATGTATTACTTTTATATACTCATTTTTGGGTTTACATGCCACATTGCCAAACTAATATTATAACTTCAGGATTTTATTGTTTAATAGTGAATGAATCTTCATCATTAAATACGTTATTAAAATTCAAGATAAAATAATTAATGAGTCTTTAACATGGAACATTTTTTACGTAGGTTAGTTTATAGAACTAAAGTACATTCTTGTAAAAATGTTTTCAAAAGAACCTAACAACTGGGTAAAACTGGGTACAATTATAGATGTCAAGCCCACTGCGATGGAAACCGAAACTTGGAGTTTAGTGTCTGCCGCACACAAAAGAAAACAGGAAGTTGTGTATTGACCTACATGCGCCGTCTTTGATAATGGCAGACGAAATGAAATAAATTGATTATACAGAAGTTAACATAACACGCATCAAATATCAGCTGCAATTATTTTTTTTTATCTATCTGTTGAATATTATATAATTCAATTTTGTCGTATTACAATTCACAAATGGCGCCCACGCTTTCATTTCTAGTCATCTGAATTTTAATAAATATTTGAATCACCGCGTGGTATATTTTAAAAAGTTTGAAGTTTTTGTTTTATACTGTTGAAAAATATTATCTTGCATTTCCGTTTTCACCTTATTTAACATCACAAATGTAGAAAACACATATTTATTTTGTTTTTCACGATGAGTGCGAACTCCATCTGTTTCCTCATCACTACCTACATTGCACTCCATCTATTTCATCATCACTACCATATTGCACTCCATCTGTTTCCTCATCACTACCATATTGCACTCCATCTATTTCATCATCACTACCATATTGCACTCCATCTGTTTCCTCATCACTACCTACATTGCACTCCATCTATTTCATCATCTCTGTTAGGCATTCCTTGAGACAATATAACTCTCTGTTGGGCATTCCTTGAGACAATAAACTCTCTGTTGGGCATTCCTTGAGACAATATAACTTTCTGTTGGGCATTCCTTGAGACAATATCAGCTGTCTGTTGGGCATTCTTTGAGACAATATCAGCTCTCTCCTTCTCTCTCTCTCTCTCTCTCTCTCTCTCTGTAATTATGTATTTTCTTATTAAGTATCAAAGCAAAACCCCAAATCACCACTCATTAAGTTTATCTGTGATTTATTTGAAAAGTCTAGTTCGCTGAAGAGCAATTGGAATAAATCTTCTTAGTATTTCACTTTAGAGGTAGTTTGTTCTCTGAAAGACTTACTTGTCTGTGATTGTTTGATATAGGCCTAAGTTTATGGTCAAGTTCTGTTTAAGGCAGTGTGAGGTGAACACTTTGCTGCTCTTTCACAACATTCCGTCTGTCAGGCTTTATCTTGAACACGTACTTATATTTGATCTTGTACATGTACTTGTATTTGATCTTCTACATGTACATGTACTGTATTTTGCTTGAGGTCTGATTGCATCAATGTGCAGTCGGATGTCGATGTGAGTGGATGGATTCAATCAGAACATACACCAATGCATCAGTGTTGTTCATTTAATATGAATATTGGGTAGGTCTAAATAGTTCTTTCAATAGACTGAGTGAATTAAGTTATTTATTCTTTTCCAGGCTGATGGGATTTCATTTTAAATTTTTATACTAAGCTAACTTTAATATGGCATGTTAAACCTAACAATGTTGTCTTTAATATGGCATGTTAAACCTAATATTGTTGTCTTTTAAATATTCTGAAAAAAAAACAACAACTTATCATTCATTGTTTAGCCGAAATTTAATCAAATGTAAGACACATTTCATTGACCTAACATGTTAGGGTACACATTTCATTGACCTAACATGTTAGGGCACATATTTCATTTACCTAAGATGTTAGGGCACAGATTTCATTGACCTAAGATATTAGGGCGCACATTTCATTGACCTAACATGTCAGGGCACACATTTCATTGACCTAACATGTTAGGGCACATATTTCATTTACCTAAGATGTTAGGGCACAGATTTCAGACCTAAGATATTAGGGCATACACTTCTACTTCTCATTATTGTGTTCCCATTAGGCAGTGATGGGCGCTAACAAGATGTTTTTTAGTTAAACTTTTAATTAAATCTAATACAAATACATATTTACAAGCTAACTAATTTTTCATGTTCCAACCTTTATGCATGAGAACATTATTTTAGAACTTTACTGAACACTGGCGAAATCAAATATAACACGGAGAAATGACAAACGTGGAACATGTTTCTTCAGTGGCAAATCAGAACCTACATGTAAGAAATTAGAATATGTATCCGTAAAACAGAATTTACTGCGTACGCCGCCATTGTTTATAATTTGATACTATTTGAGCTAACGTTAATATAGTTCTTTTATATGAGTCCGAGAAAAATCAGTGTATTGATAGTTTCATCAGTCATTCAGTGTATTGATAGTTTCACCAGTCATTCAGTGTATTGATAGTTTCATCAGTCATTCAGTGTATTGATAGTTTCACCAGTCATTCAGTGTATTGATAGTTTCATCAGTCATTCGGTGTGTTGATAGTTTCATCAGTCATTCAGTGTATTGATAGTTTCACCAGTCATTCAGTGTATTGATAGTTTCATCAGTCATTCGGTGTATTGATAGTTTCATCAGTCATTCAGTGTATTGGTAGTTTCATCAGTCATTCAGTGTATTGATAGTTTCAGTCATTCGGTGTATTGATAGTTTCATCAGTCATTCGGTGTGTTGATAGTTTCAGTCATTCAGTGTATTGATAGTTTCACCAGTCATTCAGTGTATTGATAGTTTCACCAGTCATTCAGCGTATTGATAGTTTCACCAGTCATTCAGTGTATTGATAGTTTCATCAGTCATTCAGTGTATTGATAGTTTCATCAGTCATTCAGTGTATTGATAGTTTCATCAGTCATTCAGTGTATTGATAGTTTCATCAGTCATTCGGTGTGTTGATAGTTTCATCAGTCATTCAGTGTATTGATAGTTTCACCAGTCATTCAGTGTATTGATAGTTTCATCAGTCATTCGGTGTATTGATAGTTTCATCAGTCATTCAGTGTATTGGTAGTTTCAGTCATTCGGTGTATTGATAGTTTCACCAGTCATTCAGTGTATTGATAGTTTCACCAGTCATTCAGTGTATTGATAGTTTCACCAGTCATTCAGTGTATTGATAGTTTCACCAGTCATTCAGTGTATTGGTAGTTTCACCAGTCATTCAGTGTATTGATAGTTTCATCAGTCATTCAGTGTATTGATAGTTTCATCAGTCATTCAGTGTATTGATAGTTTCACCAGTCATTCAGTGTATTGATAGTTTCATCAGTCATTCGGTGTGTTGATAGTTTCATCAGTCATTCGGTGTATTGATAGTTTCATCAGTCATTCAGTGTATTGGTAGTTTCACCAGTCATTCAGTGTATTGATAGTTTCAGTCATTCGGTGTATTGATAGTTTCATCAGTCATTCGGTGTGTTGATAGTTTCAGTCATTCGGTGTATTGATAGTTTCACCAGTCATTCAGTGTACTGATAGTTTCACCAGTCATTCAGTGTATTGATAGTTTCACCAGTCATTCAGTGTATTGATAGTTTCATCAGTCATTCAGTGTATTGATAGTTTCATCAGTCATTCAGTGTATTGATAGTTTCATCAGTCATTCAGTGTATTGATAGTTTCATCAGTCATTCGGTGTGTTGATAGTTTCATCAGTCATTCAGTGTTTTGATAGTTTCACCAGTCATTCAGTGTATTGATAGTTTCATCAGTCATTCGGTGTATTGATAGTTTCATCAGTCATTCAGTGTATTGGTAGTTTCAGTCATTCGGTGTATTGATAGTTTCACCAGTCATTCAGTGTATTGATAGTTTCACCAGTCATTCAGTGTATTGATAGTTTCACCAGTCATTCAGTGTATTGATAGTTTCACCAGTCATTCAGTGTATTGATAGTTTCATCAGTCATTCAGTGTATTGATAGTTTCATCAGTCATTCGGTGTATTGATAGTTTCATCAGTCATTCTGCCTCTCTCAATTGCTATTACACACGTAACTGCAATCAATTTTTTTTTGCAGAACTTTGAACTCTACACTACTCTTTGAACTCTTTCACTACTCTTTGAACTCTTTCACTACTCTGTGAACTCTTTCACTACTCTTTGAAATTTGTCACTACTCTTTGAACTCTTTCACTACTCTTTGAAATGTGTCACTACTCTTTGAACTCTTTCACTACTCTTTGAAATTTGTCACTACTCTTTGAACTCTATCTTTTCTTTTTGTAAATGCTTTGTGGAATTTAGGGAACACTTATGTGAAAACTGGATCATCTCCATTATATTTGAAAAAATATCATTTGTGAATGAGCAGTATTCTAAATTTAGGTCTACAAAGGAGTCTTATAACGTAACGCCTTTAGGAGAAGGGTGCTACTGATGTGTAACACATTGTGGACAGGGAGAGGAGGCAGAGCAGATTAAGTCAGAGCTGGGCCAATAACATTTGTTACTAGGAGGCTTCAGGTCTGCTCTAGGCGCAGGTCTCCCAGTAGCGCGGGGCCCGGATCATTTGATATTTCTACTACTAGGCTAATCTCGGGGCCCGGATCATTTGATACTTCTACTACTAGGCTTATCTCGGGGCCCGGATCATTTGATATTTCTACTATTAGGCTAATCTCGGGGCCCGGAGCATTTGATACTTCTACTACTAGGCTAATCTCGGGGCCCGGAGCATTTGATATTTCTCTAATGGGTTAATCTCGGGGCCGGGAGCTAATGATACTTCTACTACTAGGCTAATCTCGGGGCCCGGATCATTTGATACTTCTACTACTAGGCTAATCTCGGGGCCCGGATCATTTGATGCTTCTACTACTAGGCTAATCTCGGGGCCCAGAGCATTTGATATTTCTACTACTATGCTAATCTCGGGGCCCGGATCATTTGATACTTCTACTACTAGGCTTATCTCGGGGCCCGGATCATTTGATACTTCTACTACTAGGCTTATCTCGGGGCCCGGATCATTTGATACTTCTACTACTAGGCTAATCTCGGGGCCCGAATCATTTGATATTTCTACTACTAGGCTAATCTCGGGGCCCGAATCATTTGATATTTCTACTACTAGGCTAATCTCGGGGCCCGGAGCATTTGATACTTCTACTACTAGGCTAATCTCGGGGCCCGGAGCATTTGATATTTCTACTACTAGGCTAATCTCGGGGCCCGGAGCATTTGATACTTCTACTACTAGGCTTATCTCGGGGCCCGGAGCATTTGATATTTCTACTACTAGGCTTATCTCGGGGCCCGGATCATTTGATATTTCTACTACTAGGCTAATCTCGGGGCCCGGAGCATTTGATACTTCTACTACTAGGCTAATCTCGGGGCCCGGAGCATTTGATATTTCTACTACTAGGCTAATCTCGGGGCCCGGAGCATTTGATACTTCTACTACTAGGCTAATCTCGGGGCCCGGAGCATTTGATACTTCTACTACTAGGCTTATCTCGGGGCCCGGATCATTTGATACTTATACTACTAGGCTAATCTCGGGGCCCGGATCATTTGATACTTCTACTACTAGGCTAATCTCGGGGCCCGGAGCATTTGATATTTCTACTACTAGGCTAAACTCGTGGCCCGGATCATTTGATATTTCTACTACTAGGCTAATCTCGTGGCCCGGATCATTTGATATTTCTACTACTAGGCTAATCTCGGGGCCCGGATCATTTGATATTTCTACTACTAGGCTAATCTCGGGGCCCGGATCATTTGATATTTCTACTACTAGGCTAATCTCGGGGCCCGGATCATTTGATATTTCTACTACTAGGCTAATCTCGGGGCCCGGAGCATTTGATATTTCTACTACTAGGCTAATCTCGGGGCCCGGATCATTTGATATTTCTACTACTAGGCTAATCTCGGGGCCCGGAGCATTTGATACTTCTACTACTAGGCTAATCTCGGGGCCCGGAGCATTTGATATTTCTACTACTAGGCTAATCTCGGGGCCCGGAGCATTTGATATTTCTACTACTAGGCTAATCTCGGGGCCCGGAGCATTTGATATTTCTACTACTAGGCTAATCTCGGGGCCCGGATCATTTGATATTTCTACTACTAGGCTAATCTCGGGGCCCGGAGCATTTGATACTTCTACTACTAGGCTAATCTCGGGGCCCGGAGCATTTGATATTTCTACTACTAGGCTAATCTCGGGGCCCGGAGCATTTGATACTTCTACTACTAGGCTTATCTCGGGGCCCGGATCATTTGATATTTCTACTACTAGGCTAATCTCGGGGCCCGGATCATTTGATATTTCTACTACTAGGCTAATCTCGGGGCCCGGATCATTTGATATTTCTACTACTAGGCTAATCTCGGGGCCCGGATCATTTGATATTTCTACTACTAGGCTAATCTCGGGGCCCGGATCATTTGATACTTCTACTACTAGGCTAATCTCGGGGCCCGGATCATTTGATACTTCTACTACTAGGCTAATCTCGGGGCCCGGAGCATTTGATATTTCTACTACTAGGCTAATCTCGGGGCCCGGATCATTTGATATTTCTACTACTAGGCTAATCTCGGGGCCCGGATCATTTGATACTTCTACTACTAGGCTAATCTCGGGGCCCGGATCATTTGATACTTCTACTACTAGGCTAATCTGGCACTGGGAATGAGATACCTGTCGAATTTTCAAACACTTGTTTGGTCGTGACGATCTTTGAAGTCATTGAAAAGATATGTTTACCTGTCAGATCCTATGGGGCCGTTTTGTAGAGCCCTTCTTTCATCCCCACCATAACCGATTGTTGACATCGAAAAGAATGACACTTTGTAAATATCACAGATGATTTATTCTTATTTACTTCTTTGCCATTCCATTGAAGCGATTCATGTGTATGGGACAACATGCAGTGGGTCTCAACGTATTGTGGGTCGCCATTCACAATCTGATTTGATGAGGTTCACTTTAAATTGTCTTCATTTATCAAGAATATGTATAATTTAAAGGTGTTTTTTTTTTAATGTGGCCGTGGCAAAAACCGAACATGTTATTAGTGCGCAGCTTAGCGCCAGAATATTTTAACTTATGGGATTTAACTGGTATGGCTCTTTATTATTGGCAAGAATAAGGTAAGCCAGACATGACATATTTTACTTGGGGGTAAGTGTGTGAAGTGTGACATTGTTAAAGGGGGTAAATGTGTGAAGTGTGACATTGTTAAAGGGGGTAAGTGTGTGAAGTGTGACATTGTTAAAGGTTGTAAGTGTGTGAAGTGTGACATTCTTAAAGGTGGTAAGTTTGTGAAGTGTGACATTGTTAAAGGCTGTAAGTGTGTGAAGTGTGACATTGTTAAAGGGGGTAAGTGTATGAAGTGTGACATTGTTAAAGGGGGTAAGTGTGTGAAGTGTGACATTGTTAAAGGCTGTAAGTGTGTGAAGTGTGACATTGTGAAAGGCTGTAAGTGTGTGAAGTGTGACATTGTTAATGGGGGTAAGTGTGTAAAGTGTGACATTGTTAAAGGGGGTAAGTGTGTGAAGTGTGACATTGTTACAGGGGGTAAGTGTGTGAAGTGTGACATTGTTACAGGGGGTAAGTGTGTGAAGTGTGACATTGTTAAAGGCTGTAAGTGTGTGAAGTGTGACATTCTTAAAGGAGGTAAGTGTGTGAAGTGTGACATTGTTAAAGGCTGTAAGTGTGTGAAGTGTGACATTGTTAAAGGCTGTAAGTGTGTGAAGTGTGACATTGTTAAAGGCTGTAAGTGTGTGAAGTGTGACATTGTTAGAGGGGGTAAGTGTGTGAAGTGTGACATTGTTAAAGGTTGTAAGTGTGTGAAGTGTGACATTGTTACAGGGGGTAAGTGTGTGAAGTGTGACATTGTTAAAGGGGGTAAGTGTGTGAAGTGTGACATTGTTAAAGGGGGTAAGTGTGTGAAGTGTGACATTGTTACAGGGGGTAAGTGTGTGAAGTGTGACATTGTTAAAGGCTGTAAGTGTGTGAAGTGTGACATTGTTAAAGGTTGTAAGTGTGTGAAGTGTGACATTGTTAAAGGCTGTAAGTGTGTGAAGTGTGACATTGTTAAAGGGGGTAAGTGTGTGAAGTGTGACATTGTTACAGGGGGTAAGTGTATGAAGTGTGACATTGTTAAAGGGGGTAAGTGTGTGAAGTGTGACATTGTTAAAGGCTGTAAGTGTGTGAAGTGTGACATTGTGAAAGGCTGTAAGTGTGTGAAGTGTGACATTGTTAATGGGGGTAAGTGTGTAAAGTGTGACATTGTTAAAGGGGGTAAGTGTGTGAGAGTGTGGACATTGTTACTTGGGGGTAAGTGTGTGAAGTGTGACATTGTTACAGGGGTTAGTGTGAAAGTGTGACATTGTTAAAGGCTGTAAAGTGTGTGAAGTGTGACATTCTTAAAGGAGGTAAGTGTGTGAAGTGTGACATTGTTAGAGGGGGTAAGTGTGTGAAGTGTGACATTGTTAAAGGTTGTAAGTGTGTGAAGTGTGACATTGTTAAAGGGGGTAAGTGTGTGAAGTGTGACATTTTTAAAGGGGGTCAGTGTGTGAAGTGTGACATTATTAATTAAAGGTTGTAAGTGTGTGAAGTGTGACATTGTTACAGGGGGTAAGTGTGTGAAGTGTGACATTGTTACAGGGGGTAAGTGTGTGAAGTGTGACATTGTTAAAGGTTGTAAGTGTGTGAAGTGTGAAATTGTTACAGGGGTAAGTGTGTGAAGTGTGACATTGTTAAAGGGGGTAAGTGTGTGAAGTGTGACATTGTTACAGGGGGTAAGTGTGTGAAGTGTGACATTGTTAAAGGGGGTAAGTGTGTGAAGTGTGACATTGTTAAAGGTTGTAAGTGTATGAAGTGTGACATTGTTACAGGGGGTAAGTGTGTGAAGTGTGACATTGTTACAGGGGTAAGTGTGTGAAGTGTGACATTGTTACAGGGGGCAAGTGTGTGAAGTGTGACATTGTTAAAGGTTGTAAGTGTGTGAAATGTGACATTGTTAAAGGTTGTAAGTGTGTGAAGTGTGACATTGTTAAAGGTTGTAAGTGTGTGAAGTGTGACATTGTTAAAGGCTGTAAGTGTGTGAAGTGTGACATTGTTAAAGGTTGTAAGTGTGTGAAGTGTGACATTGTTAAAGGTTGTAAGTGTGTGAAGTGTGACATTGTTAAAGGTTGTAAGTGCGTGAAGTGTGACATTGTTAAAGGCTGTAAGTGTGTGAAGTGTGACATTGTTACACGGGGTAAATGTGTGAAGTGTGACAATGTTAAAGGGGGTCAGTGTGTGAAGTGTGACATTATTAAAGGTTGTAAGTGTGTGAAGTGTGACATTATTAAAGGTTGTAAGTGTGTGAAGTGTGACATTGTTACAGATGTTAAGTGTGTGAAGTGTGACATTGTTAAAGGCTGTAAGTGTGTGAAGTGTGACATTGTTACAGGGGGTAAGTGTGTGAAGTGTGACATTGTTAAAGGTTGTAAGTGTGTGAAGTGTGACATTGTTAAAGGTTGTAAGTGTGTGAAGTGTGACATTGTTAAAGGGGGTAAGTGTGTGAAGTGTGACATTGTTAAAGGGGGTAAGTGTGTGAAGTGTGACATTGTTAAAGGCTGTAAGTGTGTGAAGTGTGACATTGTTAAAGGTTGTAAGTGTGTGAAGTGTGATATTGTTAAAGGTTGTAAGTGTGTGAAGTGTGACATTGTTAAAGGTTGTAAGTGTGTGAAGTGTGACATTGTTAAAGGTTGTAAGTGTGTGAAGTGTGACATTGTTAAAGGCTGTAAGTGTGTGAAGTGTGACATTGTTAAAGGCTGTAAGTGTGTGAAGTGTGACATTGTTAAAGGTTGTAAGTGTGTGAAGTGTGACATTGTTACAGGTGGTAAGTGTGTGAAGTGTGACATTGTTAAAGGGGGTTTTGTAGATCATACTAATATATTTCTACATTTTGTAGATCATACAAATATATTTCTACTTTTTGTAGATCATAAAAATCCTTGCCTACTTTAATCATTGAAATTTTAAAAGATATAAATATTTTTCCTAAGATTTGATTGTTTTTCTAGAATAATATTTACACTATCTTTTTTGTAACGCCTCCCCCCCCGGGCCCATTACCTTTTACTTCTCACATGACCTCCAACAATATAACACCGCCCCTGCCTACGTGAGACTCCATCAGATGGTTTTGCTTAATTGAAAGTAGAAAAAAAATCACAAATCACCAAGTAAAGGTAGCACAGGTAAATGTCACTGATTTTGCTCAAATCTTCATTTGGAACAGTTGACATTAACGTACCAAGTGGGTGGGGGAATGACTGGGGTCTTGCATGGCGACACAACTCGCCGCCAGCCATGGGCGCCATTGTCAAACTTTGGTGTAACGGGCAATAAAATAAAATATTTGAGTACTTGCTTCAGATCAGTCAAAAAGTAAAATGTTTGAGTACTTGCTTCAGTTCATTCAAAATATTTGAGTACTTGCTTCAGTTCAGTCAAAATATTTGAGTACTTGCTTCAGTTCATTCAAAATATTTGAGTACTTGCTTCAGTTCAGTCAAATTACACTGTATTTGAGTACTTGCTTCAGTTCAGTCAAAATACACTGTATTTGAGTACTTGCTTCAGTTCTGTCAAAAAGTAAAATAATTATCTACAATAGATTCAAATGTTAATCAAAACAATATAAAATGAGAACTAGTTTCACTGAATCACGGGTAACATTATTTGACTGGCTTATTCACATTTCAGTTTGAGTTATTCCATGGATACAAGAATCAACCACATCAGGGACTGCAAACCTATGGCACTAGGGCCTAACATGGCACGCCAGAAAATTGTCCTGGCGCGCCGAAATTTTTTTAAATTTCACCACACATAAATTCTATTACAAATACTTCAATAAAACACACGAAGTATGAAATTCATCTTAAATGGCTATTTTTTAAATATTTTTTTATACGCGTAAAAATTTCATATCAGTTTTATTTATTTCTGACACTTTGAACAAGTCCTATTTGCTATCTCTGTATTAGACTTACTTTACTATCTCTGTACTAGACTTATTTTACTATCTCTGTACTAGACTTACTTTACTATCTCTGTACTAGACTTACTTTACTATCTCTGTACTAAACTTACTTAGCCATCTCTGTACTAGACTTACTTTGTCAACTAATTAACTTTGAGAGTTATGCTATACAGGCGTGTGCGGTATTCGGGCCACAGCAGTGAACAAAAAAACATAATTGGTCTTTAATTTATTAGCCAACGGTCAATAACGTTTGGTATTTTTAATTTAAGTTACCAATGCAAGCCATAAGTGCAGACGTTATAAATAGGTTTCCATTGATCACGATATGATTTATATTTGAACACATACAATAAATGAAAGTTTAGTTGTCATTACACATACAATAAATGAAAGTTTAGTTGTCATTACACATACAATAAATGAAAGTTTAGTTGTCATTACACATACAAAAAATGAAAGTTTAGTTGTCATTACACATACAATAAATGAAAGTTTAGTTGTCATTACACATACAATAAATGAAAGTTTAGTTGTCATTACACTTACAATAAATGAAAGTTTAGTTGTCATTACACATACAATAAATGAAAGTTTAGTTGTCATTCATTACACATACAATAAATGAAAGTTTAGTTGTCATTCATTACACATACAATAAATTAAAGTTTAGTTGTCATTACACATACAATAAATGAAAGTTTAGTTGTCATTACACATACAAAAAATGAAAGTTTAGTTGTCATTACACATACAATAAATGAAAGTTTAGTTGTCATTACACTTACAATAAATGAAAGTTTAGTTGTCATTACACATACAATAAATGAAAGTTTAGTTGTCATTCATTACACATACAATAAATGAAAGTTTAGTTGTCATTCATTACACATACAATAAATGAAAGTTTAGTTGTCATTCATTACACATACAATAAATGAAAGTTTAGTTGTCATTACACATACAATAAATGAAAGTTTAGTTGTCATTCATTACACACACAATAAATGAAAGTTTAGTTGTTATTACACATACAATAAATGAAAGTTTAGTTGTCATTACACATACAATAAATGAAAGTTTAGTTGTCATTCATTACACATACAATAAATGAAAGTTTAGTTGTCATTACACATACAATAAATGAAAGTTTAGTTGTCATTACACATACAATAAATGAAAGTTTAGTTGTCATTCATTACACATACAATAAATGAAAGTTTAGTTGTCATTCATTACACATACAATAAATGAAAGTTTAGTTGTCATTACACATACAATAAATGAAAGTTTAGTTGTCATTACACATACAATAAATGAAAGTTTAGTTGTCATTACACATACAATAAATGAAAGTTTAGTTGTCATTCATTACACATTCAATAAATGAAAGTTTAGTTGTCATTACACATACAATAAATGAAAGTTTAGTTGTCATTACACATACAATAAATGAAAGTTTAGTTGTCATTCATTACACATACAATAAATGAAAGTTTAGTTGTCATTCATTACACATACAATAAATGAAAGTTTAGTTGTCATTACACATACAATAAATGAAAGTTTAGTTGTCATTACACATACAATTGTGCAGAGCCCCGTTGGACAGACCGCACTTGTGGCGTCATTATTGTTGGAGTTAATGAAGCCAGACATTATTGTTGGAGTTAATGAAGCCAGACATTATTGTTGGAGTTAATGAAGCCAGACATTATTGTTGGAGTTAATGAAGCCAGACATTTTTGTTGGAGCTAATGAAGCCAGACATTATTGTTGGAGTTAATGAAGCCAGACATTATTGTTGGAGTTAATGAAGCCAGACATTATTGTTAGGCCCTGGAATCCATATCATTGTTAAATGTAGCACATACATGTCACCATATAAACGTCGCCCAATTCCAGCTCAAAAAAAAAAATCAATAAATTGGTGAAAGCTAAACACTGCAGTGGTTCTAAAATTGTGGTTCACGACCTTATTGTGGGTCCAGAGTTGTAAAGTTAAACACTGCAGTGGTTCTAAAAGTGCGGTTCTAGACCTTATTGTGGGTCCAGAGTTGTTGTAAAGTGGTTCGCCAACGGTAAATAGAAAAATAAACAGCATTGCATGAAGGTATGCCTAAATGAAAGATCGTAACTGTTAGCAGTGTAGTACTGAGAGAACAACGTTCTACATAGTCAATAAAGGTCCATTATCTGATATTGTGGTGGAGGAATATATTAGGATACAGACACATACAATGACATACATATTGTGGTGGAGGAATATATTAGGAGACAGACACAGACATATTGTGGTGGAGGAATATATTAGGATGCAGACACAGACATATTGTGGTGGAGGAATATATTAGGAGACAGACACAGACATATTGTGGTGGAGGAATATATTAGGATGCAGACACAGACATATTGTGGTGGAGGAATATATTAGGAGACAGACACAGACATATTGTGGTGGAGGAATATATTATGATGCAGACACAGACATATTGTGGTGGAGGAATATATTAGGAGACAGACACAGACATATTGTGGTGGAGGAATATATTAGGAGACAGAGACAGACATATTGTGGTGGAGGAAGACATTGACACACAGATACAGACATACAGATACAGACAGATACAGACAGATACAGACATACAGTTAGCGAGATTAAGTCAGTCTAGCATTTCATACTATTTGTTATTTTAACAAAAAATTGAGTTTTTCTCTCATCACACATTTTCTAGTTGTCACAATTCCGCAAGGTACAAAGCAATTGATTATTGTGGCTTTCTTTGTTAAGTTTTTAGAAGTCACCATTCCGCAAGGTCAAAACGATTGGTTAATGTATATGCACATGTGAGTCACGTGGTGTTTCCCGTCATTCAATAGTCTCGATCTTCTCACCGGCACACACACACACACACTCACACACACGCGCGCGCATACACACTGACTGATGTCATCAACTTGGATCCACGGATCTAATGTTTACATTTCTCATAAACTGGTAACTAAATTTAAATTAGGTGTTATTCTATTGTTATTCTTAATATTTAAAATTGAGTGTTTTATTGAACTTTACTTTCTAGGTGTTAGCTGCAGTTTATTGACTTCATCTCGAGAACATTTCTTTGTCAGAAGTTTGTTTTTTTTAAACTATTTTTCTCTGATTCGAACTCGTAATATTTCTGTGAAGTACGGAGTGAGTTGCAGAGTGAGTTACAGAGTGAGTTGCAGAGTGAGTTACAGAGTGAGTTGCAGAGTGAGTTACAGAGTCAGTTGCAGAGTGAGTTACAGAGTCAGTTGCAGAGTGAGTTACAAAGTCAGTTGCAGAGTGAGTGAGAGAATGAGTTGCAGAGTGAGTTGCAGAGTGAGTTACAGAGTGAGTTGCTGTCGTTTGATTGTGACTTTAGCCACTGTAGAAGTTAGAATAACCCAAAAAAAAAATGAATTGTGACATAGTAGAGTTTTAATTTGTTTTTAATTCCAAAGAGAATCATGGTGAATTCCTAGTGAATATTGTGTTTACAGCACAATATTTCAAGTTCAATTTGAAGATTGCAATTATCAAAATTTCTTTGATATAACTCAGAATAAATATTTTGTATTTACTTAGAATAAATTGGCCGATAACACGCACTTAGTCGCACTTATCAATTTTTTAAAAGAGTTGATTGGTTTGTGATTTAACTCTCAATATTTGAAAATTAAACCTTTTATTTGAAAGAGTTGATTGGCTTGTGATTTAACTCTCAATACTTGAAAATTAAAACCTTTTATTTGAAATAGTTGATTTATTTAACTCTCAATACTGGAAAATGAAAAACTGTTTTTTTGAAAGAGTTGATTGGCTTGTGATTTAACTCTCAATACTTGAAAATGAAATCCTTTTATTTGAAAGAGTTGATTGGCTTGTGATTTAACTCTCAATACTTGAAAATGAAAACCTTTTATTTGAAAGAGTTGATTGGCTTGTGATTTAACTCTCAATACTTGATACATTACATTGTTAATCACAATGAACGAAACATTTAAGACTAACAATATTAAGACTAACACTATTCCTCTTAACATTTGGAATCCATTGGAAATGTTTAAACATAAGTCGCTTGGGTAGGTGGGTTTAAACATATGTAGGCAGGTGGATTTGAAAGATATATGGGAATGTATATTATGAAAGATATCTTGGATGGTGGACTTTGAAAGATTATGTTGGAAGGTGGATTTTGATTCAACGGTGTGAATTTGGATTATGATACAAAGGGTGAAGTTGTATTATGATACAAAGGGTGAAGTTGTATTATGATACAAAGGGTGAAGTTGTATTATGATACAAAGGGTGAAGTTGTATTATGATACAAAGGGTGAAGTTGTATTATGATACAAAGGGTGAAGTTGTATTATGAAAGCTCTTTGGGAAAGAATGTTAGGAATGAGGTGGTAAAAACTCGATTTTTATTTTTAATAAACTTTCATTCTTTTGTTTAAATGTTTAGAAATAAAAATCTTTTACATTTGTTCCTTCTTTATTTGATATTTATCTCAAAAAAATGTTCTTTCAATTTGATCATGTTCAACGTGTTCCTCTGTTAGATCATGTTCCATGTTGTTCCTTCTCTTCGAACATGTTCGACGTGTTCCTTTTGTTTGTACATGTTCAACGTGTTCCTTCTGTTTGAACATGTTCAACGTGTTCCTTCCGTTCGATCCAGTTCAACGTTTTCCTTCTGTTTAAACATGTTCCTTCTGTTTAAACATGTTCCTTCTGTTTGAGCATGTTCAGCATGTTCCTTCTGTTCGAACTGTCATCTTAACTCATATTATAGCAGCTTCGTGACCTAGGCATTGTTTTGTTTTTCTGACCCTGGAAATTACAATTGTACGGAAGCCCCATTATCTCAATGTTTCGATATTTTTATTTAATCAGTTTAGAGTTCTATAATGAACCACAGTGTAATCAATGTAACAGGATTGTGAAATAAAATTAAAGAACAAAACTGAATAAAACAGAAATAATAAAGTTAATTATTTAGTTAGTATATGACAATAAGTGTTCCGTATTCTTTGACATTTTATGACGATGACAACAAGTGTTCCGTATTCTTTGACAGTTGTCCCAGCACTAATGAGGTAGAAATGCCTTGTGTCATTTTTTAGGATTGTAAGTGTATGGGGAGGGATAAGCCAGACTAACTTGGGGGTGAAGGTGGCCAAATATGACAGGGATGGAGGGTGGCCAAATATGACAGGGATGGACGGTGGCCAAATATGACAGGGATGGAAGGTGGCCAAATATTACAGGAATAGAAGGTGGCCAAATATGACAGGGATGGAGGGTGGCCAAATATTACAGGAATAGAAGGTGGCCAAATATGACAGGGATGGAGGGTGGCCAAATATGACAGGGATGGAAGGTGGCCAAATATGACAGGGATGGACGGTGGCCAAATATGACAGGGATGGACGGTGGCCAAATATGACAGGGATGGAGGGTGGCCAAATATGACAGGGATGGAGGGTGGCCAAATATGACAGGGATGGAGGGTGGCCAAATATGACAGGGATTGAGGTTGGCCAAATATGACAGGGATGGAGGGGGTTTGACACATGTCATGTTTTGGAACCTACCGTCCAGTGAATGTCATTTTTGACGTTGTTCATAAAAATACTAACATCACTTGAATTAATTGATAAATCTGGTCTTAATAACTTTTATACAATAGACATATGTTACTAGTTGCAAGTACCCGGCTTTGCCCGGGTTTAAAATAAGCTTTTCTGTTTACCTTCTGTTTTCTCCCTCCCTCCCTCTCCCTTCTCCCTCTCCCCCTCCTTCTCCTCCCCCCTGTCCATCCCCCCTCCTTCCCTCTCTCTCCCTCCCTGCCCCCGTCACTCTTTATCTCTCTCCATCCCCCTCACTCCCTCTCCCCCACTCCTCCCTCCCTCCCTCCTACCATCCTTTCCTCTCTCCCCCTGCCCCCTCTCTCTTTATCTCTCTCTCTCTCTCCCTCCCTCCCTCCCTCCCTCTCTCTCTCTCCCTCCCTCCCTCCCTCCCTCTCTCTCTCTCTCTCTGTATATATATATATATATATATATATATATATATATATACTTATTATTATGGCTTCACACTTCTTCTAAAATCCTTCTTTATTTCTTTACCTTCCTCAAACTGTACAAATCAGGGAGCATGAAAAAACAACAACAATTCTTTGCACCACAAAGGCACGATACAGCACCAGCGCGCAAGTTTTATTCGATCATTGGGAAATGACTTCACAGAGGAATTTTATTTATGGCGCCGTCGAGATTACTTTAATATAGTAAAATACTAAAATAAAAATAATTAATTACAATTAAACTACCCATCGAGATGAAACGAAACCTGTCCTATAACCTTCCCCATGTAATTATGTGTATGTGTAACAAATTTCACGTTATTTGGTTGTCTGGATCTTGAGTTATAAGAGAACAGACAGACAGACAGACAGACAACAAATGCGTTTTATAAGTATAGAGATTACTTAATCTCTTTTGTAAATTAAACTGACTAGTTTATTATGCCAACGTTTTGATATAATATACTAACAAAACTTGTAATGTACCGACAGACTTGTAATATACCGACAAACTTGTAATATACCGACAAACTTGTAATATACCGACAAACTTGTAATATACCGACAAACTTGTAATATACTGACAAACTTGTAATAAACCGACAAACTTGTAATATACCGACAAACTTGTAATAAACCGACAAACTTGTAATAAACCGACAAACTTGTAATATACTGACAAACTTGTAATATACCGACAAACTTGTAATAAACTGACAAACTTGTAATATACCGACAAACTTGTAATATACTGACAAACTTGTAATATACCGACAAACTTGTAATAAACCGACAAACTTGTAATATACTGACAAACTTGTAATATACCGACAAACTTGTAATAAACCGACAAACTTGTAATATACCGACAAACTTGTGTGAATACAAAAAATATTAAACCATTTATGATACGTTGATAAATTTGCATTTAATTTGCGATTCAATTTTTAATCATGGGTTAATTTCGATGATTTTTTTTAATCCAACAGCAGCACTAAAATAAAACTAACTGTAGTGCTCTTTTCCTTACACGAAATAATATATAGCTACTAACATAGATATATAGGACCATGGTTACTAGCAGTGTACCCGGCGTTGCCCGGTAAGTTGGGAGTTCAAACGTGACACTTGAAACATTTCTATCACACCATTAGGTAAAAGGATGGGTGCTAATTTATGCCACCTACCTAATGTGCAAAAATGATCTACATTTCATAAGTCACAAATTGAAGTTTTACCCGTCAACACTAATAACTTAGGGTTAGTTGCTTAAACAGTAATTAATTCTCTCAATGTTAAAATCAAAACGAAGCATTATAAAAAAGTTTTTATAAAAATGCACTGAAAAGTAAAAATTAACTACTTCATAATGACGTTTTGCATCACATAGGCAAGTTGGTGTGGCACGATACAGCACCCGCGCGCAATTTCAAATCGGCTTCTTACTATCTTTCTTTCTTAATTTCTTACTTGCACGCTGTTCGTATATATATAGTTTCTCTTCCCTCTTCTCTATTCTCTTCTCCATTCTCTTCTCCATTCTCTTCTCCATTCTCTTCTCCATTCTCTTCTCCATTCTCTTCTCTATTCTCTTCTCCATTCTCTTCTCTATTCTTCTGAGAAATTTGAATCCGAATCAGTATAGTTATGCGCTCAGCCTGGCTTGTAAACTTTTTCTGGGGATACTTAACAATTAGCTCTACCTGTCCCTCAGATTTTGTCAGTTATTGGTGCAATAACATATACATAAAACTTAAACCAAATCAATTTTATATTCAGTAACATATACATAAAACTAAACCAAATCAATTTTATATTTAGTAACATATACATAAAACTAAATCAAATCATTTTATTTTTTGTAACTTAAATGTTTAAGCTAAATGAAATTAATTTGTTCAAGAGACTGAAAAATACCGTACATACCGAAAACAAAATATTGCATAGAAATACCTATAACGTATGGATCGTGTATTATTGTTATACTAGCTGTACCCTGCAAAATATTTGCATAGAGTTATATCCCCTTAGGGTTGATCGGTAGGCGAGGTTATTTTTGCATGATTGTATTTTAAACTGGAATACTGTTGTATTAATTCTTTACTTTCGATTTAACGCATAACCCAAATCGCTATTATTATATTAGATTGTTAAAATTCAACGCATATACAAGAACAATAGTTAAAATAATGAACATTTAACAGGTCAATTTATCTTTTTGGATCCTATTCGTGCTTGGAGATGAGCGACAGCTGCACATTGTGCTTTTTGAATGAGGAATTACTTCTTGTAGGATTTCATTTTTTAAAATCTGCAGTGAAGTTAGTGAAAAACTAAAACTAAAAATACTTTCGCACAAAACGTCGACGTAAATAGACTACAGCCAACACCGACGTATGGATATTTTCTCTGAACACTGAATACATATCAAAAGATCGTTGAATTGGTTCTATTCTTCGACATATTTTTTTCTTAGAAATATATATTTTATTACATATTTTTACAGATTTCTGAACACATGCTGCGACTAATACATTCCTTCATTCTTAAAATTACTGTTCGCAGACCGTATTATTTATGTAATGGGCACCTTGCATTGATAGACTATTAAATTTCAAACACTTAAGTTCTGGACCAGTAAAATTTGCATACACATTGATAGACATTTATTATGTATTTATGTGTGTGTGACATTCATATACATTTATTATATATTGGTGTGTGTGTGTGTGAGACTCATTCATTATTGTTATGGTGTGGCTATTGTATGAACCAGGATTGTGAATTGAATGGTTTTTGTACGAAATGATTTATGTGACTGTCACATACAGCTGTAATGTTTTTTTTAACTGCGGTGGATAAAAGGTAAGGGATATCAGCCAATATGTGATAATACCTGATATCAGCCATTCTGTGATAAGTCCTGATATCAGCCAGTCTTGATAAGTCCTGATATCAGCCAGTATGTGATAAGTCCTGATGTAATGCACGTAATGTAGTGAAATACAGACATGTAATACATGCAATGTAGTGAAATATAGAAAAGTAGTACACTTAATATAGTGAAATACAGACATGTAGTACACGTAATGTAGTGAAATACAGACATGTAGTACACGTAATGTAGTGAAATACAGACATGTAATAATCGTAATGTAGTGAAATACAGACATGTAATACACGTAATGTAGTGAAATACAGACAAGTAATACACGTAATGTAGTGAAATACAGACATGTAGTACACGTAATGTAGTGAAATACAGACATGTAATACACGTAATGTAGTGAAATACAGACATGTAATACGCGTAATGTAGTGAAATACAGACAAGTATTACACGTAATGTAGTGAAATACAGACAAGTAGTACACGTAATGTAGTGAAATACAGACATGTAATTCACGTATTGATTAGAATGGAACCATTTCAATTTTAACAATTGCAGCTGGGTTTGGAAAAAAATTTGCAAACTTGAAGGTCTTTCTAAGAGTTGAATTTGAGCATAACTTGTGTATACCAGGTAAGCAAAGTTTGAGGTCAGTCGGAGTAGCCATATTGTTTGTTTCTATGTGTACTACAAAATACCACAAGAGCTGTCCTAAAGAAGATTAAAAAAGAAGAACCAGATTTAGCCACCATTATACATGTAGAACTACTTTTGGTCATCATTGTACTTGTAGAGCCACATTAGGTCATCATTGTACTTGTAGAGCCACATTAGGTCATCATTGTACTTGTAGAGCCACATTAGGTCATCATTGTACTTGTAGAGCCACATTAGGTCATCATTGTACTTGTAGAGCCACATTAGGTCATCATTGTACTTGTAGAGCCACATTAGGTCATCATTGTACTTGTAGAGCCACATTTGGCCAACATTATACATGTAGAGCCATATTTGGCCAACATTATACATGTAGAGCCACATTTGGCCAACATTATACATGTAGAGCCACACTTGGCCAACATTATACATGTAGAGCCACATTTGGCCAACATTGTACTTGTAGAAATACATTTGTTCACCATTGTGCATATAGAAATAGATTTGGCCATCATTGCACATGTAGAGCCATCATTGCACATTTAGAGCCACATTTGGCCACCACTGTACACGTATGATCTTATTTGGCTATCATTATACACGTGGAACTACTTTTGGCCACCCTTATACACATTAGGGTGGTGCTTAGGAACCACTAAAAATTAAAACTTTGATTTCTTTAGGTCTCACCCTTTTAGATTGTTCCTTTGGATGTAGAAACATCTAGGAAAAAAATTGGTGCTGATATCTTAATATTTAGAGGTAGCTCAATGAAGCCAAAGTCTAGGTATGCCACGTTCAACAAGTAAACAGATCACGCTTTTGGAATTTTTGGCTTTTTTAATCAAAGATAGTTTCTCAAACACAACATTAAACAGTAGAATGAATTATTGAACAAGCACAAACAATCCTGCATCTACAATATTCTACCTGTAATTATAGTTCAATGTTATCAGTCCGATAAGAAGTCATTTTGACACTGTCTGTTTCTTAGTGTCTGGATAGGATTGTCGATGCTGTTGAACAGTCTGCATCAGGAACTGAAGTTGCTCCTCTTATCTGGTGAGGATTCCACTGTACTCTTGAATCAATGCTACACCCCTCTCTGCATGGTCAATGACAACTGAATCCGCCGAACGATCTCCAGAGATCGCCGATAATCTTCATGGTTGGTCCACTCATCTGGGGCAGCATCCAGGAATCCAGTTTGAAGCTCCATCATGTCAAAGAATCTCTTAGACTTTGGCGACACGAAGTCCTCGAGCCTCCTGTTGTTGAAGGATTCCAAATCAACAGAGATTAGCTTGATGTCCTCTGGCTCCTCATTACCGCTTTCATTCTTGGAATTTACCATGCGTCTTTTTGTTTCCGCCGATACCTATCATCGAAGAATGCCAACCCAACCAATTCAGGGGACAGGTACCAGAGGTGCTTTGAAAACTTGTTGGATGCTGCACTGGAAACAGCTCTGTTGATTCCGGAGCTGAGAATTGATTGGAGCAACAGCATATCATTGTATGGAGCAGCGGCTGCCAGATTACCCTTGAACCAGGCTCTCATGTAGACACGTACAATAAAGATGCATAGCTCTTGAAGACGTCTCTCTTCCTTGTTGTCAGTCTGAATTGCCCTTTGAACATCCATATCTTCAGGCTGTACAGAACCTTCGACATCCAGCGATCATGGTGCATTGCTCCAGGAGCAATGAAGTGCACTCCTCTTTCAGTCACGACCCCAAGAAATAGCAGAGCAAGTTCCAAGAATTCTCGATAATCATCTCTTGGCTGCTGCTCTTGAATATGCTTCTGAGCAAATTCAATCAGAGAGTTGCGCACATCTTCTAGCGAAGTGATGTTTCATAGTTTGCTCTGTCAATGAACTGCCAATGATCCTTGAAGCGTTTGAATAGCAGAACCTCAGGAGATGAAGTGGCACCTAGACAGACTTGGAAGACTGCGCACAGAATCAGTTCCATAATGTGATGTCTGCAAGCAAGTGATAGAAGACCTCGCTGAAGTTTTTGCTCCAGCAGGATGCAGGTACCACTAATCCGACCAGTGTTGGAACCAGTGTTGGAACTAGTAGTATCAAAGCACATGCCTCTGATCTTGTCACTATCACCCCAGTCTTGCAGAGCTTGAAAGACAGCTCCGGCCTGTGCAGCACCAGTTCCGGAAGGCAGTTTCGCAACAGCTAACAACTGTGATGCTCCTTTCCCAGAAACAATTACAGGAAGTCTGTCGATGCATTCTTTATTTGTGAGATCTGGAATCAACTTTTCATCCCAAAGCACAACCATAGGATAATCAGCTTGGAACTCGGCTTTGAGATGTTCTGCATACTGGGATCTGTGTAGCATTCTTTGACGGCGAACTGTCCAACGGTATATGCAATGCTATAAAATTTATCTCTGAACTATTTGTTTGCTGGCCAATTGCCAAACTGGCACTTTGCCAATAGTTTCTAGGTGGTGTAGGTAGGCCTATACTGTGTTGCTAATAGTTTCTTTGTCTAGGCCTACTAGGCCTGCTGTGTATTAAATTACCACTTCCAGGCCTATTTACATGTTTTATATGGTTAGTACAGCAGTGTATGACAATCCACATAACTTGAATTAATATTATAGTGTTATACACACAACAACAGTGCAGTACACTATGTATTTTCATCACGGTCCAATACTCCTAAACTTTGACGCCATTGAGCTACCAGTAAACATGAACTGAATACCTTAATATTTTATTTTAAGAGTTTCTATATATAAATGAACAAAAATAGGGGGTGAGAGCAGATATTTTTGAAAGTTCGTTTCTAAGCACCACCCTAATACACATAGAACTACATTGGGCTTCGATTGTACATGTATAGCCACGTTATCCACTATTGTAATGTACAGCCACATTTGGCCACAATTGTACATGTACAGCCACATTTGGCCACAATTGTACATGTACAGCCACATTTGGCCACAATAGTAATGTACAGCCACATTTGGCCACAATTGTACATGTACAGCCACATTTGGCCACAATAGTAATGTACAGCCACATTTGGCCACAATTGTACATGTACAGCCCCATTTTGCCACAATTGTACATGTACAGTCACATTTGGCCATAATAGTAATGTACAGCCACATTTGGCTACAACTGTACATGTACAGCCACATTTTGCCATAATTGTACATGTACAGCCACATCTGGCCACAATTGTATATGTACATCCACATTTGGCCACAATTGTACATACACATTTGGCTACAATTGTACATGTACATCCACATTTGGCCACCAATGTACATGTACAGCCACATTTTGCCATAATTGTACATGTACAGCCACATTTGGCCACAATTGTATATGTACATCCACATTTGGCCACAATTATACATGTACAGCCACATTTGGCCACAATTGTACATGTACATCCACATTTGGCCACAATAGTAATGTACAGCCACATTTGGCCACAATTGTAATGTACAGCCCCATTTAGCCACAATTGTACATGTACAGCCACATATGGGCACATTAGTAATGCATTGCCACATTTGGCCACAATTGTACACGTACAGCCACATTTTGCCATAATTTTATATGTACAGCCACATTTGGCCACATTTGTTTATGTACATCCACATTTGGCCACAATTGTACATGTATAGCCACATTTGGCCACAATTGTACATGTACAGCCACATTTGGCCACAATTGTACATGTACAGCCACATTTGGTCATATTTGTACATGTACAGCCACATTTGGCCACAATAGTAATGTACATCCACATTTGGCCACAATAGTAATGTACAGCCACATTTGGCCACAATTGTACATGTACAGCCACATTTGGCCACATTAGTAATGTACAGCCACATTTGGCCACAATTGTACATGTACAGCCACATTTGGCCACAATTGTACATGCACAGCCACATTTGGCCACAATTGTAATGTACAGCCCCATTTTGCCACAATTGTACATTTACAGCCACATTTGGCCACATTAGTGATGCATTGCCACATTTGGCCACATTAGTGATGCATTGCCACATTTGGCCACAATTGTACACGTACAGCCACATTTTGCCACAATTGTACATGTACAGCCACATTTGGCCACATTAGTAATGCATTGCCACATTTGGCCACAATTGTACACGTACAGCCACATTTTGCCATAATTTTACATGTACAGCCACATTTGGCCACATTTGTATATGTACATCCACATTTGGCCACAATTGTACATGTACAGCCGCATTTGTTCACCACTGTACATGTACAGCCACATTTGGCCACAATTGTACATGTACAGCCGCATTTGTTCACCATTGTACATGTACAGCCACATTTGGCCTCCATTGTACATGTACAGCCACATTTGGCCTCCATTGCACATGTACAGCCACATTTGGCCTCCATTGTACATGTACAGCCACATTTGGCCACCAATGTACATGTACAGCCACATTTGGCCACAATTGTATATGTAGAATGACAAGTACACTCAGCTCGTCCTATCACTTATTTTTTCTTGGCTTTAATTTTGTGATATCACCAGGTTGAGACAGATCAAAAGAAATGTATGTAAAGAGGCAGACAGATCACAAAAAATGTCTGTAATGAAACAGACAGATCAAAAGAAATGTATGTAAAGAGGCAGACAAATCACAAAAAATGTCTGTAATGAAGCAGACAGATCACAAGTAATGTCTGTAAAGAGGCAGACATTAAAAATAAACGTATGTCATGAGGTGGACAGTTCAAAAGAAATGTTTGTAATAAAGCAGACAGATCAAAAGAAATGTATGTAATGAAGCAGACAGTTCAAAAGAAATGTATGTAATGAAGCAGACAGATCAAAAGAAATGTATGTAATGAAGCAGACAGTTCAAAAGAAATGTTTGTAATAAAGCAGACAGATCAAAAGAAATGTATGTAATGAAGCAGACAGTTCAAAAGAAATGTCTGTAAAGAGGCAGACTGATAAAACAATTGGGGCACTTAGTGGATGTGTCGAGCCAATTGTATATTTTACATTAGTGTCAGCAGTCGCATTGGGTTCTTTGGTCTCACATAATGATATTCACACGCACATCTGTGTGTGTGTGTGTCATTGAATGTATGTGTGTGTCACTCTGTGTATGTGTGTGTTTATGTCTTGCTACAAGGTGGTTTTCCGTGTTTATCTTTAGGCCCATGTTGATGTGTGACGAACGCCTTAAATCATGAGTGTAAAGAAAACTTGAATGTGTTCATTCATATACATTCATTCCGTATTTAATGCGGTAGTCATTCATTCAGTCAAATTCAGTGTTATAGTGATGATACGACACTCATTCTGTATTTAGTGATGGCTTTACGACGTTGAATCAAACCGAGACATTAACACTTCTATTCAATTTTCATTGTGTCAACATCAAGACACTACCCACGTGACACAATGTTGATCACAACAGGCAAGTTTATCAAATCTTATTCTCACAATTATAGCCTGGTTTTATGGTTTAAATGTATATAAACCGTTACAGAGTAATGTTTGATATAAAGTAATGTATGATACAAAGTAATGTATGATACAAACTAATGTATGATTAACCAGTTGAGTCTAAAAGCGTGGGGGGAAGGGGAGGGATATTCATACAAACAGTTGGCCCACCTCTGTTTGTGAAAAATAAAGTCAACAAACTGTCATACAACTGTTACAGATAACGTGCCGCAAACTAAACTAGAATCTTGCTGAAAATTATGATGTCCCTTACTAATACCATCTGTACTCTGTAACGAATATGAAAAGCCTCTCTATACAATTATCTTCATGTGTTGACTAAGACACGTGGTTATAACCTAATCAACGGTGTAGTAATCTACGACACATACAGAGTAGCAGTAAGGTGTGTGTGTGTGTGTGTGTGTGTGTGTAATGCAAAGGATTTTCCCGAATAAAAAAAAAAGAAATTTGCATTCATGGGCGTTCATGTATAAGTTGTGAACTCCAGTTTAAATAATAGGAATAATAGCTGCTACGTAATGGGTTTTATCTAAGACTAGCTGAACAGGCCCGGTACCCGAACCGGCTATTAGGCACGCAGTTGGGGTTGAAAATGGTGATGTGCTCACAACACCATATCATCGACTAATCTGAATTCATTCATAATATTTTAAAGGACTATCCTTCCCTCCCTTCCTCCCTCCCCCCCCCCGCCCGCCAACCCCCTTCCACTCAAGACATGCCCGAATCGCAGTGGGTCTCAATGTACAAAATTACAAAAAGGGGCATTTAGTATAACTGCATGTTCACCCTGTTAACAATACCACGTGACACTTCTCCCTTCCTCCCCCCCCCCCGGCTTAACACTCCTTTACCAACCCTACACCCCCATTCCAACAGTTCTTTTTTTATAACATGGCATATTTAAAAAAAAAAAAGAGAGACGTGAGGTTAAAAAAATAGCGGTGTTGCATCTTGAATCGTCTGCTTGACTCCCCCCCCCCCTTTCCTACCCCTATCCCAACCAACTCGGTAATATATATTTGAGCGCGTTAACTATCAGTCTATATACAAAAAAATAGCTTTTTATATATTCATCCCAAAGAAAATAATCCTCATTATGGGTACAGAAGCTTAACAAAAAACAACCCCCGACTATTAAACATAATTTGCGCACACTACTCAATATCATTTAAAAATCTTAATTCATTAATAAGAAATCCTTGTGTTTAGAATTCCCCAGCATTTCATTTTTATTCAAGAAAGATTCATTTGATGAACAAAATGCGCACCAAACATACTCTCATTTAACATACATTGTCTCTTTTCAGTTTCTATAATTTTGGAATTCCCCAGACTCGGTCGATGACGCGCGTTAGTTTTTTTTTTTTTAACTCCGCAAAGGTGTGACGTAGAACAGACTTTTTTTTAGCGATGTAAGCTTTCAACTCGTACGGTGCCGTGTATTTGTAACGTGCAGACATGAACATACTTTACACCGCACGGTGTGAAGGTCTGTCGAACCACCGTCTATGTTAGCCGATTATGTATATAGATGGGTGAAAATCTTCGTATACTTTTTGGGGTTCATTAGTTCTGTATAAAATCTATATGTTCTGTCTGGGCTTCATTAGTTCTATATAGAATATATGTGTTTTATATGTATGTCGATATATCTGAAAAAAATCTGTGCTGTATATGTGTGTTGTTAGTTCTGTATAAAATCTATGTGTTGTATTTGTGTGTCGTTGGTTCTGTATAAAATCTATGTGTTGTATCGTTAGTTCTGAAAAAAATCTATGTTTTATATGTGTGTCGATATATCGGAAAAAAATCTTTGTGTTATATATGTTTGTCGTTAGTTCTGTATAAAATCTATCTGTGTAGTTAGTTCTGTATAAAATCTATATATTCTGTCTGGCATCATTAGTTCTGTATAAAATCTATGTGTTGTATATGTGTATCGTTAGTTCTGAAAAAAAAAATCTTTGTGTTAAATATGTGTGTCGTTAGTTCTGTATAAAATCTATATGTTGTATATGTGTGTCGTTAGCTCTGAATAAAATCTGTGTGTTGTATATGTGTGTCGTAGGGACGAGGCGTGAGTGTGCCGGACATAACTCTTAGAGAAAAATGTTTTTATGCCACATACAAAGCACAAACGAACATAGATTTATATATTTGTATAAATAATTAGACAAATAACATATATATATATATATATATGTATATATATATATATATATATATATATATATATATATATATATATATATATACTTGTAGTCATTTTATTTTGAATGATAAATATATTTAATAAACACAGTACCATTCTGTAGCATTTTCTATAAATAAGACTATGACCAGCAACACTTACACCTCGTCCCTGGTGTGTCGTTAGCTCTGTATAAAATCTTGATGTTTCAACAGTTTAGGACACATATGACGGGACGAATTGGTTCATTCAATATGTTTATTTCAGGCTTATGTTTATTTCACCGGACTTATGAAAAAAAAATTCTGCAGCTTTAGATATTGTTCTCTTTCTCATTGATCTAATATAGATTATTGTTCTTCTACTGATTGATCTAATATAGGTTATTGTTCTTCTACTGATTGATCTAATATAGGTTATTGTTCTTTCACTAATTGATCTAATATAGGTTATTGTTCTTTTACTGTTTTATCTAATATAGGTTATTGTTCTTTTACTGATTGATCTAATATAGGTTATTGATCTTTTATTGATTGATCTAATATAAATTCTTGTTCTTTTACTGATTGATCTAATATAGGTTATTGTTCTTTTACTCATTGATGTAATACAGATTATTATTCTTTTACTAATTGATCTAGTAAAGATTCCTAATTCTGCAGTTCGATAGCCCGGTAGAAAGTTTGGTATGAAAGAATCCAACTTTAAAAAAAAATATATCTGAGAGTTCACGTCCTTTGTTTCTAGTAGTTATCTTCCTTAGAAATCAAACACAGATTAAACACACTGGTATCATTACCAAATCATCTTGACATTATCATATGAGGGAAAGTGTATCAATATCATCCTGATATTGGATATGTTTTATCTGAAATACAAATACAAATCTCCAGTTCTCGTCGGCTTCTTTAAACTTATTTAAATAGCGTCCATACTGAACATCTGGTACATTATACTTTCTGTTACGTACTAGTCAATTAGTGGTTCTCTTACCCCTGTGTCACAACCCCATGTGATGTTCGCCTTATGATGGCTTTGTTTAATATTTATTTTTACAATGACTTTGGGTTTGAGATTCCATATTTCTATTCCGGTATAGAGTGAAATTTGATAATTACAAAAAATAGCCTATTTATGAGAATGTTGGACACCGTTGATTCAAATGTAGGTGTGTCTTCATGTATGTGTCGTTCGACACACCGTTGTTTCACATGTAGGTATGTCGTTATGTATGTATGTGTCGCTATGTATGTATGTATGTGTCGTTATGTATGTATGTATGTGTCGTTATGTATGTATGTATGTGTCGTTATGTATGTATGTGACGTTATGTATGTATATATGTGACGTTATGCATGTATGTGACGTTATGTATGTATGTGTCGTTATGTATGTATGTGTCTCTATGTATGTATGTATGTGTCTCTATGTATGTATGTGTCGTTATGTATGTATGTGTCTCTATGTATGTATGTATGTGTCGTTATGTATGTATGTGTCTCTATGTATTATGTGTCGTTATGTATGTATGTATGTGTCTCTATGTATGTATGTATGTATGTGTCTCTATGTATGTATGTATGTGTCGATATGTATATATGTGACGTTATGTATGTATGTGTCGTTATGTATGTATGTGTCGTTATGTATGTATGTGTCTTTATGTATGTATGTATGTGTCTCTATGTATGTATGTGTCGTTATGTATGTATGTGTCTCTATGTATGTATGTATGTGTCGTTATGTATGTATGTGTCTCTATGTATTATGTGTCGTTATGTATGTATGTATGTGTCTCTATGTATGTATGTATGTATGTGTCTCTATGTATGTATGTATGTGTCGATATGTATATATGTGACGTTATGCATGTATGTGACGTTATGTATGTATGTGTCGTTATGTATGTATGTGTCGTTATGTATGTATGTTTCGTTATGTATGTATGTATGTGTCTCTATGTATGTATGTGTCGTTATGTATGTATGTGTCTCTATGTATGTATGTATGTGTCGTTATGTATGTATGTGTCTCTATGTATTATGTGTCGTTATGTATGTATGTATGTGTCTCTATGTATGTATGTATGTATGTGTCTCTATGTATGTATGTATGTGTCGATATGTATGTATGTGACGTTATGTATGTATGTGTCGTTATGTATGTATGTGTCGTTATGTATGTATGTGTCGTTATGTATGTATGTTTCGTTATGTATTATGTGTCGTTATGTATGTATGTGTCGTTATGTATGTTTGTATGTATGTGTTGTTATGTATTATGTGTCGTTATGAATTATGTGTCGTTATGTATGTATGTATGTATCGTTATGTATGTATGTGTCGTTATGAATTATGTGTCGTTATGTATGTATGTGTCGTTATGAATTATGTGTCGTTATGTATGTGTGTGTCGTTATGTATGTATGTATGTATGTGTCGTTATGTATGTATGTGTCGTTATGTATGTATGTATGTATGTATGTTTGTGTCGTTATGTATGTATGTGTCGTTATGTATGTATGTGTCGTTAAGTATGTATGTATGTGTCGTTATGTATGTATGTGTCGTTATGTATGTATGTGTCGTTATGTATGTATGTATGTGTCGTTATGTATGTATGTGTCGTTATGTATGTATGTGTCGTTATGTATGTATGTGTCGTTATGTATGTATGTGTCGTTATGTATGTTTGTATGTGTCGTTATGTATGTTTGTATGTGTCGTTATGTATGTATGTGTCGTTATGTATGTATGTGTCGTTATGTATGTATGTGTCGTTATGTATGTATGTGTCTCTATGTATGTATGTATGTGTCTCTATGTATGTATGTGTCGTTATGTATGTATGTGTCGTTATTTATGTATGTATGTGTCGTTATTTATGTATGTATGTGTCGTTATGTATGTATGTGTCGTTATGTATGTATGTGTCGTTATGTATGTATGTGTCGTTATGTATGTATGTGTCGTTATGTATGTATGTGCCCTTATGTATGTATGTGTCGTTATGTATGTATGTGTCTCTATGTATGTATGTATGTATGTGTCGTTATGTATGTATGTGTCGTTATGTATGTATGTGTCGTTATGAATTATGTGTCGTTATGTATGTATGTATGTGTCGTTATATATGTATGTGTCGTTATATATGTATGTGTCGTTATATATGTATGTGTCGTTATGTATGTATGTATGTGTCGTTATGTATGTATGTGTCTCTATGTATGTATGTATGTGTCTCTATGTATGTATGTCTGTGTCTCTATGTATGTATGTGTCGTTATGTATGTATGTGTCTCTATGTATGTTTGTATGTGTCGTTATGTATGTATGTGTCTCTATGTATTATGTGTCTTTATGTATGTATGTATGTGTCTCTATGTATGTATGTATGTATGTGTCTCTATGTATGTATGTATGTGTCGATATGTATGTATGTGACGTTATGTATGTATGTGTCGTTATGTATGTATGTGTCGTTATGTATGTATGTGTCGTTATGTATGTATGTTTCGTTATGTATTATGTGTCGTTATGTATGTATGTGTCGTTATGTATGTTTGTATGTATGTGTTGTTATGTATTATGTGTCGTTATGAATTATGTGTCGTTATGTATGTATGTATGTATGTATGTATCGTTATGTATGTATGTGTCGTTATGAATTATGTGTCGTTATGTATGTATGTGTCGTTATGAATTATGTGTCGTTATGTATGTATGTGTCGTTATGTATGTATGTATGTATGTGTCGTTATGTATGTATGTGTCGTTATGTATGTATGTATGTATGTATGTGTCGTTATGTATGTATGTGTCGTTATGTATGTATGTATGTGTCGTTATGTATGTATGTGTCGTTATGTATGTATGTGTCGTTATGTATGTATGTGTCGTTATGTATGTATGTGTCGTTATGTATGTGTCGTTATTTATGTATGTGTTTTGTTAGTATGTTTCGTTATGTATGTATGTGTTATGTATGCAGGTGTTATGTATGTGTCGTTATGTATGTATGTGTCGTTATGTATGTATGTGTCGTTATGTATGTATGTATGTGTCGTTATGTATGTATGTGTCTCTATGTATGTATGTATGTATGTGTCGTTATGTATCTATGTGTCGTTATGTATGTATGTGTCGTTATGAATTATGTGTCGTTATGTATGTATGTATGTGTCGTTATATATGTATGTGTCGTTATATATGTATGTGTCGTTATATATGTATGTGTCGTTATGTATGTATGTATGTGTCGTTATGTATGTATGTGTCTCTATGTATGTATGTATGTGTCTCTATGTATGTATGTATGTATGTGTCTCTATGTATGTATGTGTCGTTATGTATGTATGTGTCTCTATGTATGTATGTATGTGTCGTTATGTATGTATGTGTCTATATGTATTATGTGTCGTTATGTATGTATGTATGTATGTGTCTCTATGTATGTATGTATGTATGTGTCTCTATGTATGTATGTATGTGTCGTTATGTATGTTTGTATGTATGTGTTGTTATGTATTATGTGTCGTTATGAATTATGTGTCGTTATGTATGTATGTATGTATGTATGTATGTATCGTTATGTATGTATGTGTCGTTATGAATTATGTGTCGTTATGTATGTATGTGTCGTTATGAATTATGTGTCGTTATGTATGTATGTGTCGTTATGTATGTATGTATGTATGTGTCGTTATGTATGTATGTGTCGTTATGTATGTATGTATGTATGTATGTATGTGTCGTTATGTATGTATGTGTCGTTATGTATGTATGTATGTGTCGTTATGTATGTATGTGTCGTTATGTATGTATGTGTCGTTATGTATGTTTGTATGTATGTGTTGTTATGTATTATGTGTCGTTATGAATTATGTGTCGTTATGTATGTATGTATGTATGTATCGTTATGTATGTATGTGTCGTTATGAATTATGTGTCGTTATGTATGTATGTGTCGTTATGTATGTATGTATGTATGTGTCGTTATGTATGTATGTGTCGTTATGTATGTATGTATGTATGTATGTATGTATGTGTCGTTATGTATGTATGTGTCGTTATGTATGTATGTATGTGTCGTTATGTATGTATGTGTCGTTATGTATGTATGTGTCGTTATGTATGTATGTGTCGTTATGTATGTATGTGTCGTTATGTATGTATGTGTCGTTATGTATGTATGTGTCGTTATGTATGTGTCGTTATTTATGTATGTGTTTTGTTAGTATGTTTCGTTATGTATGTATGTGTTATGTATGCAGGTGTTATGTATGTGTCGTTATGTATGTATGTGTCGTTATGTATGTATGTGTCGTTATGTATGTATGTATGTGTCGTTATGTATGTATGTGTCGTTATGTATGTATGTGTCGTTATGTATGTATGTGTCGTTATGTATGTATGTGTCGTTATGTATGTATGTATGTGTCGTTATGTATGTGTCGTTATTTATGTATGTGTTTTGTTAGTATGTTTCGTTATGTATGTATGTGTTATGTATGCAGGTGTTATGTATGTGTCGTTATGTATGTATGTGTCGTTATGTATGTATGTGTCATTATGTATGTATGTGTCGTTATGTATGTATGTATGTGTCAAAGAAACCTAAATAAGATGCTGCACTGTCTCTGTGTACAGTGACAGATGATCGGAGAAATATCTTTCAGTTGAAATATTGCGTTCTACAGTTGCATTGACTGTCACTGTCAACATACAGAGTTAGTTGTTGTCACTGTCAACATACTGAGTTAGTTGTTGTCACTGTCAACATACAGAGTTAGTTGTTGTCACTGTCAACATACAGAGTTAATTGTTGTCACTGTCAACATACAGAGTTAATTGTTGTCACTGTCAACATACAGAGTTAATTGTTGTCACTGTCAACATACAGAGTTAATTGTTGTCACTGTCAACATACAGAGTTAATTGTTGTCACTGTCAACATACAGAGTTAATTGTTGTCACTGTCAACATACAGAGTTAATTGTTGTCACTGTCAACATACAGAGTTAATTGTTGTCACTGTCAACATACAGAGTTAATTGTTGTCACTGTCAACATACAGAGTTAATTGTTGTCACTGTCAACATACAGAGTTAATTGTTGTCACTGTCAACATACAGAGTTAATTGTTGTCACTGTCAACATACAGAGTTAATTGTTGTCACTGTCAACATACAGAGTTAATTGTTGTCACTGTCAACATACAGAGTTAATTGTTGTCACTGTCAACATACAGAGTTAATTGTTGTCACTGTCAACATACAGAGTTAATTGTTGTCACTGTCAACATACAGAGTTAATTGTTGTCACTGTCAACATACAGAGTTAGTTGTTGTCACTGTCAACATACAGAGTTTATTGTTATCACTGTCAACATACAGAGTTAATTGTTGTCACTGTCAACATACAGAGTTAATTGTTGTCACTGTCAAAATGTTTTGTAAAACTCTTTAAGTGGAAAATAGTGTTACTTTGAAAATTTAATATTAAGAGCACATTTGACCTAATTAAGAAACATGATAATGAAATAAATAGCAAATGTGACCTAATTAAGAAACATGATAATCAAATAAATAGCAAATGTGACTTAGTTAAGAAACATGATAATCAAATAAATAGCAAATGTGACCTAGTTAAGAAACATGATAATCAAATAAATAGCAAATGTGACCTAGTTAACCAACAACAAAAATGTTGTCTTCGTTGACGTCATGTGTATGAAAAGAACGATCACCGTGTAGGCAATATGTACTAAACATATTCTCAATTACTTCCCCTTTCTAAAAAAAATATTCAAATGTTAGTGATGTCCCCCTAAGGAAGCAAATTAAAATGTGTCATGCTGTTTGTCATGCTGTTCCTGATTGGGTTTCAGGATAAAGACGGTATAAACTCAAGAATGTACTCATGTCAATTGGTGGTCATACACGTGTGCACACAGCCATAGATACAAACATTGAATGTCTCAATCTGTCCCCGGGTCTGTTGATGGTGACCAACTCATTACAGATACCATTGTAAAACACACACACACACACACACATGTGTTTCGATTCTTTGTATTCGAATGACGAATTTCACTGTCCTACTCTCTAGATGACTCTATGAATCAGAACTTGAGTCCATGTTTTATTTGTATCATACATGTAACTCTTAGGCTGTTTCTTTCAATGTTATCTTTTAATGAAGTTTTACATTTACTATTAACACATGATAGCTTTCAAGGCACGCGATATTTAAGTTCACTAACACTTTCAAAAACACATGACATTTACGTTCATTGTCACATGCTTTTTTTTACTTTCCATAACAAATACTTTCCATACACAAGCTAATTATTTTCATTGTCACATGATATTATTTAGCTTCAAAGATACATATTTACAGTCACAAATACCTTCCATGTCACATGATATTTACTTACTAAAACACATATTTACAGTCACAAATACCTTCCATGTCACATGATATTTACTTACTAAAACACATATTTACAGTCACAAATACCTTCCATGTCACATGATATTTACTTACTATACCACGTATTTACAGTCACAAATACCTTCCATGTCACATGATATTTACTTACTATACCACGTATTTTTTCATTGAATTACTTTCAATGACATCATATTTCACGTTAGCAAAATGATTCGATTCTAAATTGTGCTCTTAGAACTTCCTTACTAATTCGTGTTTCACTGTTTACAATTGCAACTCAGTAATAAAGAAAATGAAGCAATACTGTCAGACCACATAGGTCACGTGATCCTGATGGCTGTGACTGACGTTGGATGATGTACAGTTTGAGTCACTCCCTTCAGTCATAAGTCACACACTCTTGTGTTACGATGAATGATTGCTGCATTTGGAAAGTTTAGTTTTGTGTTGTTTTTGAAAGTTTAGTTTTGAATTAGAACAAGTTAGTGTTGTATTATGTGAGAATAGATGAAATTTGTGCCTCTTTGAATGACAGGTCAGATTTTCTTTTCAGCAATATACAGTTTTAGCTCGTTTAACGCTGTTTCTATTCATGTGATGTTATCTCTTCTAAAATTTCTAAACTGTCATTCGTTCATTGACTTAAGCGCATCTAAAAGTTAGATATGTAGTAAACACAAGAGTGTCGTGTTCCTGTCATATTGTTCCATACACTGATAGAGCAATATAGTAAGTTAACAGAATGTGTTAATGTGTTGATGACTGAAATTATAATAGTACTTTACTGGAGCGATAGTTTGCATTGTCTGTTGATGAATGAAATTATATAGTTCTTTACTGGAGCAATAGTTTACATTGTCTGTTGATGAATCAAATTATATAGTACTTTACTGGATCGATAGTTTGCATTGTCTGTTGATGAATGAAATTATATAGTACTTTACTGGAGCGATAGTTTGCATTGTCTTATGATGAATGAAATTATATAGTACTTTACTGAAGCGATAGTTTGCATTGTCTGTTGATGAATGAAATTATATAGTACTTTACTGGAGCGATAGTTTACATTGTCTGTTGAAGAATAAAATTATATAGTACTTTACGGGAGCGATAGTTTGCATTGTCTGTTGATGAATGAAATTATATAGTACTTTACTGGAGCGATAGTTTACATTGTCTATTAATGAATGAAATTATATGAGGAATATTTCAATTTGTTATTTAAAGTTGTGTAGGCCGATATGAGGAATATTTCAATATGTTATCTCTGTATGATGCCTGCAACAGGAGAAGAAGGTAAACATACTAGTTGTATAAAGTTTATCAGTAGCAAGATGGTAGCTTGAAGTGATGTTTTACGAGAACTCTCTAAGCAAATCACTTAGAAATTCAAATCATATTGTGATGTTCCTGTATAAAGAACATATACCACCATCACCACCAACTGTTTGTGTAATCTTATCTCTAGTTATAAGTAGATCACTTTAAAACTGCCTTTTGTTTTTAATTGGAAAAATTTCCTTCAGTAGATTGAAGTTGTCAGTAATGCTTTAACATGAACTGGCTATGGGGATGTAATATAGTCCTAGAGAAAACAGCTTCCATGGTACACACATAAAGCTAATCAATGTGGAGGTGATCTGTGTGGATATGATCTGTGTAGAAGTGATTTATGTGGATATGATCTGTGTGGAGGTGATTTATGAGGATATGATCTGTGTGGAAGTGATTTATGAGGATATGATCTGCGTGGAAGTGATTTATGTGGAAGTTATTAGACGATTAAGATATGGTACAACGTATTTCAGTTTAAGTCTGATTGCTAGTAATAATTTACTTACTTAACAGTTTTACTTTTTACTTGTTTTAATCTAATTTTGCAGATGCAAAAAATATGTATAGCTAGTATCATCTGATTATATTTTGTTTCTAAAAAAGATATATTTCCATTTTATTCTTTTTTTGGTGTATTTAATTTTTGTTAATTTCAGTGGGCCACTGAATGTTAGTGTGGCAGATTTGTGAATAAACCCTGTGTCTCTTCCTGACACTGAACTAAATAATATATACCCATGTTTTATTTGCTGTTTATGTATGTTGGTATATATTTTGTACATATAGTAGGGTCCGAGATATACATGTAATGTGTCTTGTACATATAATCTGATCTGAGTAATGTAATGTGTGTTGCACATATTGTCTGATCTGAGATATACATGTAATGTGTGTTGTACATATAGTCTGTTCTGAGATATACATGTAATGTGTGTTGTACATATAGTCTGTTCTGAGATATACATGTAATGTGTGTTGTACATAATCTGATCTGAGATATACATGTAATGTGTGTTGTACATATAGTCTGATTTGAGATATACATGTAATGTGTGCTGTACATATAGTCTGATCAGAGATATACATGTAATGGGTGTTGTACATTTAGTCTGATCTGAGATATACATGTCATGTGTGTTGTACATTTAGTCTGATCTGAGATATACATGTCATGTGTGTTGTACATTTAGTCTGATCTGAGATATACATGTCATGTGTGTTGTACATTTAGTCTGATCTGAGATATACATGTCATGTGTGTTGTACATTTAGTCTGATCTGAGATATACATGTCATGTGTGTTGTACATATAGTCCGATCTGAGATATACATGTAATGTGTGTTGTACATATAGCTGATCTGAGATATACATGTCATATGTGTTGTACATTTAGTCTGATCTGAGATATACATGTAATGTGTGTTGTACATTTAACCAGATCGTTACTCGGACTACTACGGGTATCGTCGTGACCTTCACCCCTACCAGAGAAAGTCGCCCAAGGGTGGCCTAGATGAGGAGGAGGACGACCAGTTCAATGTGTTCATCTGTTTACTGTGCTGCATCATGGGGCTGGGCGTCATCATCGGCCTGGTCATCTTATTGTGTCAGTATGTAGAGCAGAAGGAGCAGGAGCAAGAGAAAGGAGATCTGGGCCCAGGAGATGAAAGTAGGTCACCCAGTAATGTCTCCCTTCACATTTCTCATCATTTGACGTACATATAAAGTCTTAGTTTGTATTTTGACATTATAGATAATTTTCATGCCTGTAGTGGCTTTTTAAACCTGTTTTGACCAAAAAAAAAAGTAAAAAAAAAATTTTTAAACACAGATTAGCTTTTGTAAGAAACAGATAACTAGTTATTTTATTACAGTACTAGCTGTACCCTGATAACTAGTTATTATATTACAGTACTAGCTGTACCCTGATAACTAGTTATTTTATTACAGTACCAGCTGTACCCTGCAAAAACTTTGCATAGAGGTAGACTACAGGTCACATAGTTCAACTTTGAATTATCATGTAAAGGTTCATGTAATTTTATGGGTATATTTATTTTATGTTATGAATTAAATTGAGGAACGTATTAGTTATTTTTTCTACACAAAGTATACATTGTGAAAACAACAAACTTGAGATTCGAATTCATTGAGCCACATTGTATTGTCCAGGCCTATTCCTTCAGCCACACTGTATTGTCCAGGCCTATTCCTTGAGCCAAATGGTATTGTCCAGGCCTGTTCCATGAGCCACATGGTATTGTCCAGGCCTATTCCTTGAGCCACATTGTCCAGGCCTATTCCTTGAGCCACATTGTCCAGGCCTATTCCTTGAGCCACATTGTCCAGGCCTATCCCTTGAGCCACATTGTCCAGGCCTATTTATTGAGCCACATTGTCCCGGTCTTTTCCTCGAGCCACATTGTCCAGGCCTATTTTTTGAGCCGCATTGTCCAGGCCTATTTTTTGAGCCGCATTGTCCAGTCCAATCCATTGAGCCACTATGTCCAGGCATATTTCTTGAGCAACATTGTCCAGGCCTAAGCCTTGAGCCTCGTTGTCCAGGCCTATTTTTGAGCCACATTGTCCAATCCTATTCCTTGAGCCACACTGTTCAGGCCTGTTCCTTGAGCCACATTGTCCAGGCCTATTCCTTAAGCCACATTGTCCAGGCCTATTCCTTGAGCCAAATTGTCCAGGCCTATTCATTGAGCCACATTTTCCAGGTGTCACAAATTTCGCCGTTGTAGGGCTGTTGTGATGGCCGTTGTCTGTGGGTAATCTAGTTCTGAACTAGATACTTGAGGTCAATAATTTATATTTGCGTACGGTCACGTGACGAATACATACAGAACGACTCAAGTCGGGTGCATATATGATAAACAACACTTAGACTTTATTCAAAAGCAGATACATATAAGCATATAGTTCTAAAAAGAACTCTTAGCGGGGCTGCTAAGTTACAATATGCAAACCATCCGAATACAAATACTCTAAAAAAAAGAAGTTTACAATCGGGAGTCTAAACAGACTCGTATAACGTGGACCCCCTCGTAAAAGAGTGTGTGTATTGTCATCCCCTTAAGGGGATGGACTGCGCCCCGATCACTAAACTCATCTCAATTTATACAGTTGAAACATACTCTGAAAACATACATTAACGTCGTGTCACCCAGGTGTGCTGGACAACGGTACCATATGATAAGGCGCGCATGCTCTGTTATCATCCGGCCTGGTCCGAGGAATTAATCTCATGGGGAAGGGGAAGATGGATGTCCGGCGGAGACGTGTCCACCTTCACGGGCCATTGGTTTGATGGTCAAAATACGGGCTCGCCATATTAGACCGGGGAAGGGTGGGGGTGTAGAGATAAACAAGTGGGGGTTAATACAACGCGGGAAGAAAAGGGGGTGGGTGTTGAACGCGGGAGGATGTCTTAAATGCAGTTTGTAACACCAGGACTAATCCTCGAGCCACATTGTCCAGGCCTATTCCTTGAGCCATTTTGTCCAGGCCTATTCCTTGAGCCACATTGTCCAGGTCTATTCCTTGAGCCACATTGTATTGTCCAGGCCTATTCCTTGGGCCACATTGTCCAGGCCTATTCCTTGGGCCACATTTTCCAGGCCTATTCCTTGAGCCACATTGCTCAGGCCTATTCCTTGAGCGACATTGCTCATGCCTATTCCTTAACCATTCGTCCATCAAAACCTAACAGGAAACAAAATTTTAACTTGCCATGTACAGATGAGAGACGTAAAATATTTATATAGACCACTGGCTGTGGGCCCAATCTGTATGTGACAGTCTAACCTGCATGGTCTAGGTCTCAAGTTCAACACCAAGACGAGTCCTACCACTTATGTATGTCTCTCGTGATGCCTCCATGGCCATTGCACTCACGACCATGGTGGAAATAAAAGGCCACTGTGAAAACCGTCCCATTAGTCATTAGTCGTTTATTGGAGTCACAGAGATAAGCATATCATCCTTTCATGGACATAACCACACACACTAATAACAAAACACAGACATACACATAACAAATCACACACACATATAACATAACACACACTGACACATAATAAAACACACACACGTACACATTCATACATAACAAAACACACACACGCACACATAACAAAACACACACACATGCACACATTCACACATAACAACACACATACACGCACACATAACAAAACACATACACGCACACATAACAAAACTCACACGCACACATAACAAAACACACACGCACACATAACAAAACACACACACATATGCACACATTCTCACATAACAAAACACATACACGCACACATAACAAAACACATACACGCACACATAACAAAACACATACACGCACACATAACAAAACACATACAAGCACACATAACAAAACACCCTCATGCAAACATTCACACATAACAAAACACACACGCACACATAACAAAACACACACGCACACATAACAAAACACACACACACATGCACGCATTCACACATAGCAAAACACACACGCACTCATAACAAAACACATACGCACACATAACAAAACACATACACGCACACATAACAAAACACACACATGCACACATAACAAAACACACACATGCACACATAACAAAACACACACGGACACATAACAAAACACACACGCATGCACACATTCACACATAACAAAACACACACATGCACACATAACAAAACACACACATTCACACATAACAAAACACACACATGCACACATAACAAAACACACACGGACACATAACAAAACACACACACATGCACACATTCACACATAACAAAACACATACACGCATACATAACATAACACATACACGCACACATAACAAAACATACACGGACACATAACAAAACACACACATGCACACATTCACACATAACACAACATACACGCACACATAACAAAACACATGCAAACATTCACACATAACAAAACACATATACGCACACATAATAAAACACATACACGCACACATAATAAAACACACGCACGCACACATTCACAATAACAAAACACACACACAGGCACACATTCACACATAACAAAACACACACATGCACACATAACAAAACACACACATTCACACATAACAAAACACACACATGCACACATAACAAAACACACACATGCACACATAACAAAACACACACATTCACACATAACAAAACACACACATTCACACATAACAAAACACACACATGCACACATAACAAAACACACATTCACAGTAATTCACACATAACAAAACACACACATGCACACATTACAAAACACACACATGCACACATAACAAAACATAACGACATACGTCTCAGTATGTTAAAAACATAAATAAACTTGTCCTCACTGGCAATGTTACTGTCAGCTATAAGACGTGGGTGTTGTTTATGAGTGGACGCATGTAATTATTGGTTTGTTCTGAATAGTGTCATCTGTGTTTTGGAGACTTATATGTTCATAGAAACAAGAGCCATAATTTTGCGAATGTTCGCATGACTAAGACACGGGCCTGTAATTTCGGCAATAACTTCTCTATTATTCTGTCGACTGTGGATACATCACTTGATACAGAGCTTTAAATAATAATACTACTGATGCATACAATTATAATGGTTACCAGTAGGGAGCGACCGATATGCCTTTTTACCGATAGTCCGATACCGATATTTTCCCCCAGCATTTTACCGATACCGATATTTTCTTTTTAGGGGTTGTCCATTATTTATGTCAACAAATTTTTGGCGATTTTTACTCCCCCCCCCCTTGTCAACAACTTGTCAAACTTTCCGAGACCCCCCTATAAAATTACGTCAACATTTGATTACCCCCCCCCCCCAAAAAAAAGGTGGCTTCCAAAATGTTTATGTGGCAAAATTAGTAGGAATATAGTTAGTTTAATTAAAATACTGAATGTTAAGCGAGTGTGTAACACAAAACTACAAACGCTGCTTAATTTTCCTATTTATTAAGTAATTATATTCAATTTAAAAAAGTAACATTGTTGACTTCAACTTTTCTTGACCTCCCCCCTCCTCCTTGTCAACAATTGTCAAAAATGTTCTGACCCCCCCCTCCCCCCTATTTTGTTGACGTAATTGATATACAGACCCTTAAGCAACAACAATGCCAAAACAGGTGCTATTCTCGTGCTATATGCCGTACTTCAAGCCAAGTTCACATATTTTGTAACAATTCCCCCACGCGTGTCTTGTTTAACTTCCCCCCTCCCCAGATACCGATATTTTTTTTATCAACAACAATGCCAAACACGTGTTTCTCTCATGCTACAGCCAATGACGTATGTCAACCCATAGCGATCCGATTATCGGTCGCTCCCTAGTTACCAGTAGGGAGCGACCGATAATCGGATCGGTATCGGACCGATATTTGCACTATCGGTTAATATCGAATCGGCCGATTTTTGTAATGAGCGACCGATAGTCGGACCGATATTGGCACTACGGGTTAACTATCGGACCGGCCGTTTTTTGGCTGCCGATACATTGTTTTTTTTTTTTCACAACAGAGTTGCAGAAAAAAAATTCGTAAATAACCCAATTCTATAACCAGATCAGACAAGATTTAAAAAAAAAGGAAAAAAAAAACCCGTACACAGAAATGGTCACGTCTACTAAAATTGCATCAGAGATATTACCTTGAAACAATAGGATTGGCCATGGAAATCTTGATATAGCATCAGGAAGGAAAACCAATATTTTAAAGAATACGTTTTAGGCTGACACACAATCAAGTGTTTAGCGTTAGTCTTTATGTTTCATAGCAGTTTTGTATATTTGGTCCTTTTGTTTTTATGTAATAAACACAAACGCAATTAAAGTTTGAAAACTTTTAATAACACATTTTTTTAAATTTAAAATCTTTATTTTGTCAATTTATTTATTTTTCGTTTTTTTCATTGTTTTTTCATGAACCGTCTCATTCAATTGCTTAACATAATTTTTAGACGAACAATTAAATTGTTTTTACAGAATTAAGTTCTTTTAAATTATGATTGAAATTACAAAAAAATTTCTTCATTCAGCAGTGACTCATCAATTGTTACTCTATCAACAATTTAAAATATTTTTTTTTATTTGTTTGTCCGAGAAATAGTTTCAGACTACTTGCTGATCTTTTCAATGAATTGAATACTTTCCAATTTTGTAGGCAAATAGAGAAGGTGTACTCAGATGGCTTCAATAGCCCTCCTCTGTTGACATCGTTCAAAAAAACATCCAGCTTTTTCAATCTTAATTCGTCAATGTCTTTAAAATTTTCATTCGACTACTATTTCTCTAAAGCTGGTGCACTTATTCTGATGAAGGATGGAATGTGCAATTGCTCCTGCAACATAATATATTGTAATTAGGGCTTTCCGAAAATTTTAAACAATCTAAAAATTGCATTTACATTTTCATCCGTACCAGTTGGTAAGCTTTTAACATCATCAATGAAATCATTGATCTCGCTAATAGTCACTTTCGAATGACTTAACAGAGACATCATTTTTATCTTGGTGTTGCTATCTGCAACTTGCCGAACTGAGACAAAATAATTGCCCCCCCCCCCCCTGAAATTTGGCGCAACCATCCAAATCTCAACTCTATGGGGTCCGACTGCAAGGAGGATGAATTTCAATTCTGTCTCACTCATGCAAATATTTGCAACAATAAGCAAGAGCAGAACATGTTTGACCAACAGCCAAATAAGTCTCACGACTGAGTCCTTTTGTTTTTGCGTTTTGCCAGCTGTGTAGGAAATCACGAAATTCTAAGAGAAAGTCTATTTTCCAATCAGAGGAAGATTTTACTGGATCCATGTGGTAGTTTCTTTTTCTTTTCCCCTTCGAACATTTTTTACATTTAAAACTTCCCAGAGTTTGGTGATAATACACACAAACCAAGCTGTTGCACTCCATTCAACTTTATTTTCATGCTCCACATAATATTTTAAAGCATTCACAGTCGATTCGCAAAACACTGACGATGAGAGTTTGACAGACATTTTATCAATATATGTAGGGTTCAGTACTTTCGTATTCTGCCTCCACAAAGTTCTTGAATATAAAACTTTCTGTTAACAGCTGCATTGTCAACCGAAATGCCAATTACAGTAACCCTGCTCGGTGCACCATTTCCATCACTTCTGTATAACGTTGATGCATTTGGCCAGCAGTCAAATTATGGATAGGGTAGAGAGCTTGTGGGACGGATGGCCGAGTGGTGTAGATACTAGACTGTCGACCTGAGAGTCCTGGGTTCGATCCTCAGTGAGGCCCATGGAATTTTTCCAGATGAAATTTGGTGCAAAGTCGTCCCACAAGTTCACCCAGCTTTAAATGGGTACCTGACTTAAGTTGGGAAAGTAAAGGCGGCTGGGCGTTGTGCTAACCACACAATCCCTTCATATGCCGAGGTTATAGAAACAGATGAATTCTACACTTCATCTGCCCCGAAGGCCCGTTAGGGCTAAGAAGGGAACTTTACTTAGAGAGCTACCATATCTCTATATTTATGCCAAAGAGATTTAGCCATAAAACACAGAAGAGTAGAAGCTTTTTCTCCTTCAGCTGTCAGTCCATGAAACTTGCCACATATAATTCATCGATTATGATTGTGCAAAACTTCACTTTCCAATATTTTAGAGTAAGATGCAGTGCTTGATGCATATACTAGATATGACCAAACAATAATTTGTGGTGTGTATGTTCTCGCATGTTTGTTCACCCCACCAATTTCAAATGATCGACAAGAAATTGTATTTGTTGATGAACAGAATCTTCATAAAAAGTCATCATTTTTTTCAAATTTGATTTTGCTTCTTGCTTGATCTCATCAAAGGTTTCATGAAATGGAGTTTCATCAAAACATTTTAAACGAGCAAGGAAATTCAACAACTGACTCATTGTTTCCAAATTGGCAGAACAAATATCGTTTGAAAATGATTTAGATAATTGTTTTCCTTTGTGATGTAGTGATGAATGATATTGAAATTGAAATTGATGAGTTAATAAACAAAATGTTATTCTGAAATTCCAACAAATAAATATATAAATGGTTCATTTTGAATATGGAGTTGATATCCAGAAAATATTTTCTCTTTACTTAATTTTTCTTTTAGTTCAACTGAAGATAACTTGTTTACGACATCATTTTCATTAAACAAGTTTTACAACTCCATCATTTGATTTTCAATAACTTCTTGTCGAGCTGATGACGAAGACTTCATTGTTGTTCTACGGTGCTTCGGAGTTGATAAGTATGATGGTGCATTCTGAAAAAATACATGGCACTGCATCATCTTTCAATTGCATCTTTGGTCTAGCAGGTTTATTAGATTCAAATTTTTTCTTTGATCGAGACATGTTTGTATCTATTACATCACTAACAAAATCACTTGGCAAGAAATGGAGCGAACACGTTTTTGAATATTTCTCAGGCTGAAAATTTTGGCGAGGATTAGCTCTAATCCATTTTTCACATAATTCCACATTGTTTAATGGATACGAATGAAAAGAAACTCCTTTACTTTCCACTTTTTCAACACTGTCATATCCACTTTTGCATACGTATGCAGAACACTTATTGACCATTTTCTTAGTTATTTATAATATTTAAAATTAGATTTATAAACCAAAACAATTATTATACGTAAATTTTACCGAGGAAAATAGAGATTTTAGAAAAAACAACAGTAATAACACAAATCGATAACGCAAAATAACAACCCGAATAAACAATGGACGAACGAAAACAAGCAAGCATGTATATGGTATATATAATTGTGCAACTTTGTTTAACCCTTGCGTCAGCCTAAACCGTACAAAGCTAGAATGCAATTTTGTTTGGTTGTGCATCCTGGTGTTATATGTAGATATCCATGCCAAAAGCACATCCATCGTTGGCACGATAAGGCAGAATCGAAGAGAGTTGCCAGCTATGTGTAAAGACACAGCTCCAGAACGTTTTTCTTCAAAAGTCCTCGTCAGTGGTAAAAAAAAAAAATCCTCACAATTTTCGTTGCAAGCCAAAAAAGTATGTCTGTATATTTATTAACTTGCACAAAAATTTTGAAATTGGTGAAACAAAAAAAAACTTTCAGAAAATATACAAAATTATAATTTTTCTAAGTGTGGAGTGGATGTTCTGGACCCAACGAGCCGCCTGTCACAACGAGATCAGCATCACGAAAATGGCCTGTTTATGTTCTACAATGTTCTGGACTTTACGGCTATAAACGCATTTATATTATTTCCATTATGCAAATATTCCAGCACTTCTAGGCGGTCTTATATTTAGAACCTTGTTCACGATTGTGGCATTCCTGTGAAAAGTGAAGCAAGGAGAAACTCACGCCGTCAATGATTGTTTTGTCGTAACAAAACACAAGATGACTAATGAACATAATGTGATTACTTATGTATATATTTTGAAGAATACTGTTTATAATTCTATAGAAATTGTTTTTTTTTTTTTGGTTGCTACATATGAAAAATAATTATTATATGACATAATTTGTTAATGCTTACCGCTGTAAAATGACCGCTTCAGTCGTTAAAGGTAGTTTAAATGATCCGTCGTTCTAGTGTTAACAAGTGGCGACAAAGAAAAATAACAAATAGTTTTAATTTTACTAATTAGTAACAAAAGTATAAATTTTCAACCATAAATCTGCTCTTATAAATAAAAGCAATCGCTCAAGCGCAGTAGTCATTCTATAAGTAATACATTTATCTCACTTAAATGTTTTTCGCCACTCAACATATCCGTCATCTATGTAATCTACTACATAAACTACTGTTCATACAGTTCATTGACATCACACAATAGCCTGTTAGCAAACATTGGCAGCAATATATACAATTTTAAGTTCCTATTAAGTCAAACACTAAAAACCCGCCGACTGGTACTTCCGCCTGGGATCATTAAACAGCTCTGGTAGGTCCCTCACAAGAACGAACAGTAACTACTCTGTGGTGGACATGTTGGTGACAAGATGTGAGGTTCTTGAAACTGGATAAAAAATTAGTTAACAATTTGTGTTTTTGATTAGTTTATCAAGGGTGTTGCCAACTCAGTTAAAATCCACACTTAAAAAAAATGTTAACGCGATGTCTCAATAACTATAAATAATTATCACATGTTTCGCAAAACAAAACAACAAATAACAATACAACAACAACACTCTACATCAGAGGTTCTTAAACTTATGTACTCCGCGAACCCCCACTTGAAAAAAAAATTTTTGACGGACCCCCATCCCAACTTTAGGTACTTTATATATGTATATATTTTACGATGATTTTTTTTTTCAAATGGCTTTGCGGACCCCCAGTAAAGGCTTTGCGGAACCCCAGGGGTCCGCGGACCACAGTTTAAGAACCACTGCTCTACATAAAAGCGATAAAAGGGTATAGCCTGGTGCCCTATGACTCGTCAATATGTCTTCTTTGTCCGGGATTCACACAATTGTTAAGTTTGGAATTTCCTCAAAAAATCCTGACGCCGTTGTATCGAAAGAGGCCCTTCTTTAGTGGAGGCGCTGACGACAAGATGTGAGATGGTTGACACTGAATAAAAAAATTAGTTAACCAATTGCATTCTTTAGTATTTTTCAGGGTTGTTGCCAACTCCGTTAAAATGTACACTTTAAAAAATGTTAGCATGATGTCTCAAGACTTATAACTTATTATTATATATAATTTTCCCATAAAACAAACAACCCACATAAAAAAAGATAAAAATTGATAGCCGCGTTCCAAATGACTCGTCATTGTGTCTTCTTTATTCGGGCCCCAAACAATTAAGGTTGGACAATCCTCACGACAGGACTATTTCTGCAAGCAGTACGGTCCTATCACTGCGAGCAGTACGGTCCTATCACTGCAAGCAGTACGGTCCTATCACTGCAAGCAGTACGGTCCTATCACTGCAAGCAGTACGGTCCTATCACTGCAAGCAGTACGGTCCTATCACTGCAAGCAGTACGGTTCTATCACTGCAAGCAGTACGGACCTATCACTGCAAGCAGTACGGTCCTATCACTGCAAGCAGTACGGTCCTATCACTGCAAGCAGTACGGTCCTATCACTGCAAGCAGTACGGTCCTATCACTGCAAGCAGTACAGTCCTATCACTGCAAGCAGTACGGACCTATCTAAATTTGAAAACACACGTTGAAGATACTGTATCTTATATACACTACATATAGTAATCGTAATTATTTTTCTTTCTTTATTTCAGGAAGTAAGCCACCAATTCTGCAGTTTTGGTGTAGGCCATCCATATGAAGATAACTTAAATTTCCTTCATCTCTTACATGATTCTATGGAAACAAGTGATTCAATGATACAACGACTTAATATGGAATTCCGTAATTTTGCATATTCATCAGGTTTAACACCATATGCCCAACATTTACTTCGGAGATTTGATTTCGCCGCCTCTGCCTTACTAGCTCTTTTCAGGTAAGTACACTATGCAGACAAGAATGAAATATTCATGAAAGATTTCTTTCACGTTGACCCACAGTTGGTCTCAATGATGAATGAAAATCAGATGAAGAGAATTCCTCAATGTGGAAATTATATGATGGAGCTTGATGAACATATAGACAAAGCCAAAAAATACCTGCGTCTCTGTCACAGTCGTTCTGAGAGAAGAATCCATTTAAAAAAACTGAAGATTTTTACAGCACTTTTACAATTAAGAGAGCCTTCCTATTCAACTGCATTACATTTTTATTAAAAACAAGATGAACTAACTTAATGATATTTAGGCCTACTGTAAATTTTTGTCTTCAGTTTTTGTGTAACTATCTTCTCATCTTTTTACGTGTCATATAATTTATAAATAAAAACTTATACTCTGGAGAATATTTCATTCCGACTTATATATTACTTTCAATTGAGCAACATATATTACTTTCAATTGAGCAACATATATTACTTTCAATTGAGCAACATATATTACTTTCAATTGAGCAACATATATTACTTTCAATTGAGCAACATATATTACTTTCAATTGAACAACATATATTACTTTCAATTAAGCAACATATATTACTTTCAATTGAGCAACATATATTACTTTCAATTGAGCAACATATATTACTTTCAATTGAGCAACATATTCGTGGATAATAATCATTAAGACAAATTTTTATTGTAAAAAAGTTGGTCTAGCAATTCTGACCGCTTAATGAAATTCCTGTGAATTTAAAGAGTAGTTTATTTCGATTCAGGTCTATAAGTTTGATTAAACGATTGCTAAGAGGAATACCGTGAGATTTGCAGAGTGCAAACTAGAGAGCTGCACTGGACTATAGTTTTCATCTAACCCCACCCAATGCCGCACAGTTTGAACTCCCCCCCCACTCCCGTCAAATTCTTTTCCGGCCCTTTCTGTACATATTAGTATCAGCTGAAATAAACATAACCTCATGACAACATGTTTAAAATATCAACAAGGACTGACTATAATTTAAAATTTAAACCAACAATCAATTTATAATAAGAAAAATGAATAAGAAAATTTATTTCAGAAAAATGAATCAGCAAATATTTATTTAAAAAAATTAAAACAGCAAATGTATATTTAAAAAAAAAGTGCGAATTTATATTTAAACAAATAAAGACACATAAAGTTTTAAAGGTTCAGTGTTATTAAAGTTTTATTTTGATTGGCAGTACCAATTGAATTTTTGGATTTTTTGACTGAAGATAATCATTTTGTTTGATGTTTCAAAAAGCTCTAAAATGTCTATTACACTCTTCACCAGTCCTTCTTTAATGCCAGCCAAACAAAATAGAATGTGTGATATCTTCTGTTACATTACTTAAGGCAAACAGTTCTACATAATTGGATGCTACTGACCTCAGTATTGTCAAAACACTGAACCATCATGTAAGATTCTACACTGCTTCAGAGTAGCTAGTAATAGGTCGTTATACTTTTGTTTGCAAGTGTTATTGGCTCTTTGATTATTATTTTTTTTTACAGTAATTGAAATTTTATTTTCGTGGAAATAAACCATGTGATACTCTTTCATTCAAACAGTGCACCAAGACCATATTAATATTTGTCATTCACTGCCGACCCATGTCATTTCTATAAAATAATGCAGCCCTCATTTTGATCACATTATCTGATACAACCAGACTACAGTGAAGCCGCAGGGTTGATCAAACAATCCGGTGGTCGGATATTTCGACCCCGGACAGTTCGACCCCGCGACACTTCGACCCAGGGGCAGTTTGACCCCGGACTATTCGACCCCGTCAACTGATAAAAATGCGTGTTTTAATTGTTTTAATTTTTGTTTTAATTGTATGAAATGTGTGTTTTAGTTTTCGATGTCACAAGCTGTGTCATTACACTCAACAAATCCCCCCCCCCATTTGATTATAACCCAGCTCTGATAAGCCAAGACGCAAATGTGATAAGTGTTGCCAGACAGGTAGGCATATAATACAGGTATAATAACAATGTACTGATCAGTCAGCAGGTAAAAGTTATACTGAACCCATCTACCCTGGATATTAGTCACATACGTCATTTGTGCCAGTGGCTAGGGTAGACACAAACCATTGGTCAATGAAACTCATGTACAAGTATGAGAAGTGTATGTAAGATATCATGTCGGTCTTTAAAAACTTTTGAAGGTGGTTAAAGTGTCAGAACTCAAACCTTACAGAAACACATAATTTTAAACAATTAAAACACATGTTTTAAAAAAAATTAAAAGAATATAAATATTTATAACAATTACACACATGTTGAACCAAGTTAATAAAAAGTATTTAAAAAAAAAAGAAATGATAATTCAAAAGTTCTTTTTATCAGTTAACAGGGACGAATTGTCCGGGGTCGAACTGTCCGGGGTCGAACTGTCCGAGGTCGAACTGTCCGGGGTCGAAAAGTCGTGGAACCAAACAGTCCAACTAATTGTACTTGACTCGCGAGTTCTAATATGTCCGTGTCTAGCACAGACAATAGTCGGTCCATGTGTATATATCGTCACTGTATTTCAGTATACCAACACCTGGGATTACATCATGCCGTCTCAAGGAGTGTCATGTTTTGAGATCATGTCATATAATCTCTTAATAGTCAATTATCTAATCTAATTAAGTGACAAGGAATTAAGGATTATAAGTTTTCCTTCCAGCGGGTTTTCCCGCTTAGTACATCCCGTCCCTACGTGATTCCCATAAGTTTACAACCAACCCCTTGGACTTCCCGTCAATGGTGGTTCCATCCTTGGGGGGGGGGGGGGGGGGGGGAACCACAAACCTGTCCCCGTGCCTCTCTCTAGTGCAAACTGCTGATAGTCTGGGATAGGAGATTAGTTGTCAGAGGAGGGGGGAACATAATGAAAACTAGAAGAAAGGGTAAGAGAGAGAGAGAGAGAGAGAGAGAGAGAGAGAGAGAGAGAGAGAGAGAGAGAGATGGGGTAGATTGGAGGGAAGGATAGTACTTTGGAAAAGAGTTTGGTAAAAGTTGATATTTTAATATTTAAAAACGAGTGTTGTTTGTTACAAGTTTGTTTTTGTTTGTTTTCGTGTTTTAAAATTGTGAAGTTAAAAGCATTTGATTTATGAGAACAAAATAAATTATGAAAGTTGAATCTATCTATCTATCTATCTATCTTATCTATCTATCTATCTATCTATCTATCTATCTATCTATCTATCTATCTATCTATCTATCTATCTATCTATCTATCTATCTATCTATCTATCTATCTATCTATCTATCTATCTATCTATCTATCTATCTATCTATCTATCTATCTATCTGTCTGTCTGTCTGTCTGTCTATCTATCTATCTATCTGCCTGTCTGTCTGTCTGTCTATCTATCTATCTATCTATCTATCTGTCTGTCTGTCTGTCTGTCTGTCTATCTATCTATCTATTTATCTATCTATCTATTTATCTCTATAAATATCTTCTTCCTTTGGCTCTACAGCCCATTTAGGGCCCTAACCTGCCATACCATTCTTCTCTACTTTTCCCGATCCATGGTCTTCTTCCTCCACTCTCTCCCCACTCCTATGGGTTTAAGGTCTTTCTCCACTTCCTCTAACCATCTGCTCCTTGGTCTGCTTTTAGGTCATTCCTCATTGGGTGTTGCCTTATATATTGCCTTTGGACCTCTGTTTTCCCATTCTTTTATGTTCCCTACCCAGTGACGCCGAGAGCGGCCCCCTTAATAAACAATGAGTCGTTAAAAATATGATATAGTCGGGGCAGCCGGGCCCCCTTACAGATGCGGGCCACCTGACATTGACCCCCCCTGTCGGCGTGCCTGGCCCTACCCACCTCAATCTATTCATTTTGATTTCAGCTGTTATATTTGGTTCTTCGTATAGTTCGTACAGTTCTGAATTGGTTCTACTTCTCCACTCGTTATTGTCCTTTACTGGCCCACATATTTTCCTTTGCCAAGTTTTTAGCATATTTTCTGCTTGTTTGCTGATGGTCCATGTTTCACTACCATATGTTACTGCTGGTCGGATCTTTGTCTTGTATGTGGTTTTTTTTAAGTTTTCTGGAGATCTGTCTGTTTTTCATTTTTTTATGCAGTGTATGATATATTCTGTTCAATACTTCTAGTCTGTTTTTGATCTTTATCATTATATCATTTTTCTCACTTATGGTTGATTGCCAGATATTTAAAGTTTTCTACTCTTTCAAATGCTCTATCACTGATTTTGAGTGATTTTTCTTTTCCTTCTTTTTAATTTCTTTGTAATAGCATGTATTGAGTCCTTGATTTGTTTACTGTTAAACCTTCTCCATAAATATTTATTAATAAAATTGGTTTTGTCAAGTACCACTGATGATTAACTTAAACAATGAACTCCGTCCGCCATAAGTGGATTTAGACGGCACCCGGAAAACCACTGCATTAGGGCCCACTAATGATAGAGACTCAAAATAAGGTATTGTATAGATGATTAGTTGGCATGACACTACACCAGGGGGTGGGCAAACTTTAAAGGGGACGTAAATCTGGCCAGCCAGTCAAAAGCAGGTTGATGGAGTGTTATAAATCAGATATTGAAGTCATAAGATAAAAGACTATTGATATGTAGTACCGGTACTCTTTTCTAAAATTATTTACAGATGGACAGTTATGTTATTTTTTTTTAATAGTTTTTATTCATAACTCAAAAGGTTAAATATAATACAGGGTATTCAGATTATTGTATGTAAGGAATAATACAGGGTATTCAGATTATTGTATGTAAAGAATAATACAGGCTATTCGGATTTTTGTTTGTAAGGAATAATACAGGCTATTCAGATTATTGTATGTAAGGAATAATACAGGCTATTCAGATTATTGTATGTAAGGAATAACACAGGCTATTCGGATTATTGTATGTAAGGAATAATACAGGCTATTCAGATTATTGTATGTAAGGAATAATACAGGCTATTCGGATTAGTGTATGTAAGGAATAATACAGGCTATTCAGATTATTGTATGTAAGGAATAATACAGGCTATTCAGATTATTGTATGTAAGGAATAATACAGGCTATTCAGATTATTGTATGTAAGGAATAATACAGGCTATTCGGATTAGTGTATGTAAGGAATAATACAGGCTATTCAGATTATTGTATGTAAGGAATAATACAGGCTATTCAGATTATTGTATGTAAGGAATAATACAGGCTATTCAGATTATTGTATGTAAGGAATAATACAGGCTATTCAGATTATTGTATGTAAGGAATAATACAGGCTATTCGGATTATTGTATGCAAGATATAATACACACACTGTCAGATTGTTGAATGTAAGAAATAATACAGGCTATTCAGATTAGTGTATGTAAGATATAATACATGCTATTCAGATTATTGTATGCAAGATATAATACACACACTGTCAGATTATTGCATGTAAGAAATAATACAGGCTATTCAAATTAGTGAATGTAAGGAATAAACATTTCATAATTATATTTTTGATATTTGTGGAAGAATACAGAGGTATTCTTGCATAGTTAGACTTTGTTGAGGAATGGTGTTTGATAAATAAACCCTTAAACTAATTTTACACCAATGCAATACAAATTAAATACTATTTCATATTCTACAAATATTAAACAAAAATGTGCAAAGTATACAAAAAATTAGGTGCATGACATTCAGCTAACATCTAAAGCAAAAGGGGAAATCATTCAAATCTTTCTCAGTCCACTCTGCCTTTTAAAAACTTTTAAAAATATAAAAAACTCATTGTGAAAATAACATTTTTATTTGTATCAAAAAAAGTTTGTTTTTTTGTAGAAAACATTTGTAATTTCCAATAAAAAAATATTCAGCAACATATAACGTTAGAATATATTTTAATGTTTTACATAGAATACCAGGAATAATTGTGGCAGAAACATTGAGGAAAGAATACCGAGGTCAGGGCATTTTTTTTAACAGATGGCTTAATTATTCTAAAATGAGGTGTACTTTTATACAGAAATAAAACATATTTAAGTGGCTTAGAAGCTAAAAACTATCTTGTTAACTTACTTACATATTTAATTAAAAAAAAATGTGTATGTGGTCTAATCTCAACAAAAAGTCTTCCGATATTTATTAGGCAATTAAACTTATAACATGTAATATTATTAATTTTAAAGACAGGTGCTTAATTTGACTTTCCTAATGATATTGTTTTGCTTGTTTTTTATGATCAACCAGAAAAAAACAAGAATCATATTTTTATTTGAAAAAAAAAAAAAAGAAAAAAACAACAACATATCAGAGAGGTGGGCAAACATGACAGGAGGGAAGAACAAAGAGCAGATAGATAAATTTAAGTCATAAGGTATAAATGGTATTAAAGCTGTTGGCTGTAGGGTGGATCAAAGATTAACTCTGTCCACCCCGCTGAGCATTAGTTTGCCACTCATTATAATTTTTTCATAACGGTTTGTAAGGTCTGAGAGTTCTCTCGCCTTTCAAAATAACACAAAAACTACTAATTTGAAAAATAAATAAAAAATAAACATAAATTTATGTTGCATCAATGGCATTTGAATTCAAACTGTTTGTCCAGTTGACTAGATCTTCCACTTCTTTATCTAAAATATCATGTTCTTCTGTATGAGGCCATTGGTCATTTTTATAGTTAGTAGTTTTCTCCTTTAAAGGTACTGTAAAAAGAAAATATAATGTCATAATTCACTTAAAATTTACATGGGCTAATTCGGTCTAATTTGATAAATATGTTTTTGCTTTGATAGTATTTAAAATGTTTTTCTTCTTATCCCTTTGGCTCTACAGCCCATTTAGAGCCCTGGCCTGCCATACTACTCTTCTTCACTTTTCCCGATCCATGGTCTTCTTCCTCCACTCTCTTTCTCATATGGCTTTAAGGTCTTTCTCTACTTCCTCTAACCATCTGCTTTTTGGTCTGCCTTATGCCATTCGTCATTGGGTTTTGCCTTATATATTGTTTTTGGACCTCTGTTGTTTTCAATTCTTTCTATGTGCCCTACCCACCTCAATCTATTAGTATTAGGAGACTTCAACGCTAAGATTGGCAAAGAAACAATATACAGGCTGACAATTGGAAGCTACAGCCTACACGAAGAAAGCAACGATAATGGTTGTGACTAATCTGTCGAAACTATCCCCTTACTCCAACCCTTAACCTAATAATAGTAATAACGGTAATATGTATATTAAACTATATTAAACTATCCATAACAATCTACGCTCCCGCTCCTCAGTTCTTCCCCGTTTCCACCCCACCCCCGTAATTGCGTCACGTCCAGGTGTTCGACAGAGTCTCCGTCGACGAACCAAAGTAGCTGTTAACAGTAACATGTTATATTCCGCGGGGAAACCTCTGACCACCTGACTGCTGTACCTACTCCGGTCGGCACCTTCAAAGAGACCCGCTGGATGTCCAGTTACTATTGTATGGTGTACTACTTCTCCCCCCCCATCTAGGCTCCACCCCCTAATTTGAAAGTTTGAATGTAGCAGCTATCATATTTGATTGGTTAATAGTCACGTGTGAAAAGTGTTGAGCGAGGTAAAAGATATAGATTCTAGGCAGTCGGCCCGGGAGCGGGTCTTTACAAGTCGACTAGTGAATAGTCTCTGAGTGAGAGACAGAGAGACATATATATAGAGAGAGACATATAGAGAAAGAGAGACATAGAGAGAGAGAGAGAGATCTAGAGTGAACATTTATTGATAATTTTATATTGGATTACCTCGTTGCTGTACCCTTTTGGATTATCTTTGATTTATTTGAAAGGCCACCAGATCCCTGATACGGACTGGTGCCTCTGTACATAATAAATATCTGATTGTTGTACCCACGACTTTGTCGAGTTGATCCTAGTCACCTGTTTTACCTGTAATTGCTGTGGAGACTGTGCGTGTGGCAGGAATACAAATAAAATACGAGTCAAACTTTGAGTCAGCCCTCATACACTTAGACACAAGCCAAGTGTACCCTTCTCGGGATCTTCACCATCTGGGGGTCTCGTTGCCGAGAACCATAACATCTGGGGGCTCGTCCGGGATCGAACCTTCACCTGAAGTAGCATTCTGCAATAACCAGGCGGGGCCGAAAGCTGATTCAACATAGACTCGGGGGGCTCAACCTCTGCCACAAGTCATCAGGAGTCATACCGGACTCACCCAGTCTTCAGGAGTCATACCGGACTCACCCAGTCTTCAGGAGTCATACCAGACTCACCCAGTCTTCAGGAGTCATACCAGACTCACCCAGTCTTCAGGAGTCATACCGGACTCACCCAGTCTTTAGGAGTCATACCGGACTCACCCAGTCTTCAGGAGTCATACCGGACTCACCCAGTCTTCAGGAGTCATACCGGACTCACCCAGTCTTCAGGAGTCATACCGGACTCACCCAGTCTTCAGGAGTCATACCGGACTCACCCAGTCTTCAGGAGTCATACCGGACTCACCCAGTCTTCAGGAGTCATACCGGACTCACCCAGTACGTAGTCCGACTGAAAGTACAGACGAAGTCAACAAGACAGTTAAAGAAAAGGCCGCACTGTTATCGGCGAATAAATAACATTTAGACTTTTGACTTTATGCATGTGTGTGAGATTGTGGACGGTGAAAGATATTTCGTATTCTGTTGAAAGGAGGGAGGAAGCGTCAAGGTAAGCCATTTTAATACACTTCTCTTTTGATTGTGATCATTTGTGAGTGCTCTGGCCGGTGTGTTAAGCTGCACGGCGAGCTCTATCTGGGTTAACCGTTACTCATCTTAGGCTTGTATTAACGTCACCAACCATGAAATCTATGGAGGAGTACGTACAGTACTTCATAGGCTTGGGGTGCGACGTTAATACAGCCATAAAGCACGCTAAATGCGAACGCGATAGAGAGGTGGAAGAGGCTAGGCTGGAACGGGAAGCAGAAGTTGAACGCGCTAAACACGACAGACAGGTTGAGCTAGCTAGACTTGATAGGGAAGCAGAAATTGAACGCTCTAAAAACGATAGAGAGCTCGAGTTAGCTAGAATAGCTGCCGAGCAGGGGGCAGCTAAATTAGCATCTGAGGAGAGGGTGGCCCTAGCACGGTTAGAGAGGGAAGTGGAGCCGGCAAGCCCAACCCCATGCAGTCAGTCAACGACATCCTCCAAACCCAAACTCCCCAAACTTGACGAGACTGACAACATAGACGCCTACATCCGTAGGTTTGAAAGATACGCTCTGTCCGCGGGTTGGGAGAGACATGAGTGGGCCCCCTGCTTGACATCCCTACTCACGGGACGGGCCCTGACGACAGCTACTCGCTTGACGGCTGACGAGTCAAATGACTTTGACTCACTGAAAGCTGCCCTCCTAAAGTCATACGACTATACGGAGGAAAGCTTTAGACGTAAGTTTAGGGGGGGGCCATTTGGAAAGAGGGGAGACCTACCCCCTATTAGGTGCACGGCTAGCCGACCTCCTGACGAGGTGGGTTGAGCTCAGCGGGACAGAGCATAGCTTTGACGGTGTGATGGACCTCCTGCTCAGGGAGCAGTTGATGGACGGGGCCCCTAGTGGGTTACAGGTATTCCTAAAAGAGCGGAAACCAGGGTCATGGGACGAAATGCTCACCTTGGCCGAAAACTACAGGGAAGCTCATGTGGACAAAAGGGTAGAACCCACAAGGACGGGCCCTCGAAGAGAAACAACCTACAGGGAACCCCATAATGTACCCTTTAAGAAGGAGGGACCCAAACCAGAGGCCCCTAAAGGTAATGGGAGGCCCAATGTTCCTCCTAGGCCAGATACCGGGCGCCATTGGAGACCGAGAAAGTCCTGCTTCACGTGCGGGTCCCCTGAACACTGGTCGGGAAGGTGTCCACAGCGGAAAGTCAGTCCGATGGGGGCAGTAAGATCAACATTCCCTCTCACCCCGCCCCAGGCCACAGCAACGTCGGTTCGTGAGGGAGAACAGGTAACTGAGGTAGGGGCTGCTGTCACACCTGAGGACACTTCCCCACTTTCAAAAGGGTTTGTTAACGGACACCCGGTGCAGGTCCTAAGGGATTCGGGATGCTGGGGGGTCGTGGTTCGGACCTCCTTAGTACCGGTCGAGGGCAGAACTGGACGGAGGGGCCAGTTGAAGACCATTAACGGGGGCGTGTTTGAGGCCCCAGTCGTTGTGGTACAAGTAGACACGCCGTATTACGTGGGGCAGTTGGAAGCATGGGCACTAGATGAGCCCCTCTATGATCTCATTATCGGCAACATACCAGGGGCTCGACGCCCCTTTTCACCCAACCCGGACTGGGAGGGGAAATCCACTACCCCCGACCCGACGCCCCTGCACCCTTCAGAGGAAGGCCCAACCAACTGTGCGGTGATGACCAGGGGGCAGGAGAGAAAACAGATGAAGCCTGTTAAACCCCTCTCCACGCCCCCGTGCCCTGCATCAGCCGTTACCCCTTCCGAGTTCCACCTCCAGCAACAAAACGACCCCTCCCTTCGTAAGTTAAGGGAATGGGCAGAAAGTGGAAGGGTCAACAATCACCGGGGCCACATGGAGAGATATACAATAAAAGGGGATCTGCTATACCGAGAGCTAGTAGGTAAAAAGGGGGAGACATCCACCCAGTTAGTGGTACCCAAAGAGCAGAGGAGCGAGGCGATGAGAGTGGCCCATGAGATCCTTTTCGGGGGTCATCTGGGGGCAAAGAAGACCCTTGAGAGGACCCAATCTCAATTTTTTTGGCCAGGTATAGGGGGCGACGTGAAGAGGTATTGTAGGTCGTGTGACCGGTCTCAGCGCACCACACCTAAGGGGAAGACTAACAAACTACCCCTAGGTACCATGCCACTCATCGATGTCCCCTTCAAACGAATAGCAGTTGATATTGTGGGCCCCTTCGACCCCACGTCAGATAGGGGGAACCGCTACATTCTGACCCTTGTAGACTACGCCACACGGTACCCCGAGGCGGTACCTCTTCGGGTTATTGATACAGAGAGGGTGGCTGAGGCCTTAGTGGAAATATTTACTCGGGTAGGGGTCCCAGAGGAAATATTGTCCGACCGAGGGAGCCAATTTACATCCCAGCTGATGGAAGAAGTATCGAGGCTACTGTCTATGCGCCAGCTCTTGACCACTCCATACCACCCCCAGTGTAATGGGCTAGTCGAAAGGTTCAATGGCACTCTGAAATCAATGCTGGGGAAAATGTGTTGTGAGAGGCCCAAAGACTGGGACCGGTACCTCCCGGCCCTGTTGTTTGCTTACAGAGAGGCCCCTCAGGAAAGTCTGGGCTTTTCCCCGTTTGAGCTTCTGTATGGGCGGAAGGTAAGGGGGCCCAGCCATATACTCCGTGAGCTATGGTCCAAAGAGCAGGGACCCATCGAAGTTCGGACCACTTACCAATATGTGGTCGACCTTCGGAACAAACTGGAGGAGACCTGTCAACTAGCCCAGCAAGAGTTGAGTCGATCCAGTGAAAGGGCTCGCAAATACTTCAACCAGAAAGCTAAACTCCGAGAGTTTGCCCCGGGTGATAAGGTTTTAATTCTCATGTCAGATGAGAGGAATAAATTGCTCATGCAATGGAAGGGCCCCTACCAAGTGATCAAGAGTGTGGGGCTCCTTGACTACCAGCTCCAACTACCCAAGGGGACTAAGGTCTTCCATGGGAACCTGTTAAAAGCTTATATAAGCCGGGACCCAGAGGATTTGATGGGGGCCCTGCGAGTAAAGTGAGGTCAGCGGAAGAGGGGAGGATAGAAGGGTCAGACAGAGGCCAAGTGAAGTCAAAGGGGGAAGAAAGCATTCTCGCCGCAGGGGCAATAGTTGACCTGAGTGAGGAGGGCTTGGATGAAGGGGAAGTAATGCTACCAGGGCAGGGAACAGAGACGGCCGCGGACGTGGTGATCTCCCCCCTACTAACCGAGCCCCGAGTCAAAGAAGTAAAACAACTCTGCGACCGTTACTCGGACGTCCTGACTGACCTCCCCGGTCGGACTCACTTGGTCGAACATGACATCCGGCTGATAGACGCCAAACCCGGTCAGGGGAAGGTGGAGGAGATTCTAAAGATCTCCACACCAAAGACCAAAACTCAGGTCCGGGCCCTGATGGAGCTCATAGGCTACTATCGGCGGTTGGTCCCGAACTTTGCCGCCGTGACGGCCCCTCTTACCGAATGCCGTGAGAGTGAAGTTATGTCAATTGTCACATTTATTTATGCATGATTTCCTCTTTATTACAGGTTTAATGTTGTAACGCTGTTGTACTTATTAATGTAAAGTCATCCCCTCAAAGGGAGACTATCTTGATTACCTTTCCGTATCCAGTAACGCCTATGTAGGCTTACTGATACAATCAACCTTGTTTTAAATACCACCGTTCGGAGGAAAGAGTGTTCACCATTTTTTTGGTTTTTTTTTTTTTTTTTATTTTATTTATTTTTATCTCTGGACCAACTTGTGTTGGCCAGACCTTGTGTCCGGCTGGCCCCATCATGCGGTACGCCTGGTAATTGTTCTGTTATTTTTGGGATTATTTAAGTATGTATGTTTTTACCCACTGGCCCTATTCATTATGCTGTGGTCAGGGTTACTGAGATAAGTTTTCCTTTTTATGTTATGTAATGGCCTCACCTACTACGGTGTCGTCATCCCTATAGTTTCGATTGGGTTGGGGGGTGATGTCACAGGTTGTGACTAATCTGTCGAAACTATCCCCTTACTCCAACCCTTAACCTAATAATAGTAATAACGGTAATATGTATATTAAACTATCCATAACAATCTACGCTCCCGCTCCTCAGTTCTTCCCCGTTTCCACCCCACCCCCGTAATTGCGTCACGTCCAGGTGTTCGACAGAGTCTCCGTCGACGAACCAAAGTAGCTGTTAACAGTAACATGTTATATTCCGCGGGGAAACCTCTGACCACCTCGGCACCTTCAATGAGACCCGCTGGATGTCCAGTTACTATTGTATGGTGTACTACTTCTCCCCCTCCCCCCCCCCCATCTAGGCTCCACCCCCTAATTTGAAAGTTTGAATGTAGCAGCTATCATATTTGATTGGTTAATAGTCACGTGTGAAAAGTGTTGAGCGAGGTAAAAGATATAGATTCTAGGCAGTCGGCCCGGGAGCGGGTCTTGACAAGTCGACTAGTGAATAGTCTCTGAGTGAGAGACAGAGAGACATATATAGAGAGAGAGACATATATAGAGAGAGAGACATATAGAGAAAGAGAGACATATAGAGAAAGAGAGACATAGAGAGAGAGAGAGAGAGATCTAGAGTGAACACGTCATTCCATTTATTGATAATTTTATATTGGATTACCTCGTTGCTGTACCCTTTTGGATTATCTTTGATTTATTTGAAAGGCCACCAGATCCCTGATACGGACTGGTGCCTCTGTACATAATAAATATCTGATTGTTGTACCCACGACTTTGTCGAGTTGATCCTAGTCACCTGTTTTACCTGTAATTGCTGTGGAGACTGTGCGTGTGGCAGGAATACAAATAAAATACGAGTCAAACTTTGAGTCAGCCCTCATACACTTAGACACAAGCCAAGTGTACATTTCTCGGGATCTTCACCATCTGGGGGTCTCGTTGCCGGGAACCATAACACCAGATGGGGTGACAAGAAATCAAATAGATCATTTACTAATAGACAGGCGACATGATTCAGATATTCAAGATGTCAGAAGCTTCAGAGGAACAGATGCTAACACAGACCACATGTTAGTCAAAATAAGTATAAACAAAAAATACGTCTTTTTCACAACACAAAAGCATAGAAACAAACCGATTTGACTATGAAAAACTAATAAAAGAGCCACAAACAAAAGAAAATTATGCACAAGAAATTAAAAGCAAACTAGAAACACTAACAATAGATAATACTGAAAATCTAAATAGCCACTGGGAAAAGATTTAACAAACTATAAAAAAACAGCAGAAAGTGTCATAGGATACAAGCAAAAGAACTGAATGGTATAACGATGAATACCAAAAAGAATTGGAAGAACGAAACAAATTGAGGATGATAATGCTACAAAAAGCAACCAGAAAGTCAACTCACGCATACCCTGAGGCTAGAAGGAAGGCTACTAAAATATGCAGAAAGAAAAAATGTGAATGGGAAAAAGGAAAACTAGAAAAACTAGAGGAATTCTCAAAAGAAACAAGAAAAATGTACATAGCAATCAAAGAAGAAAGCAACAGTTTTCAAGCAAGATCTCACATGTGTCTTAGTCAATCAGGCGACCTCCTTATAGAAAATGAAATGGGTCTAGAAAGGTGGGCGGAATATTTCTAAGAAATGAACAATAATACTGACAGCCAAAGAGATGTACCAAACATTGCAGAGGACAATGGAGCAGAAATAGAAGAACCAACCATAGAAGAAAAAAATAATATTATAAAAAAGACCAAAAACAATAAAGCACCAGGAGAAGATAACATAAACGCTGAGTTACTCAAATATGGAGGATGCACACTACACCTAGAAATACACAGGATGGTCAATATAATATGGAGAGAAGAGATAATGCCAACAGGATGGGAAACATCCTTAATAGTTCCACTTAACAAAAAAGGTTCGAAACTAAACTGCAACAACTACAAAGGCATCTCACGTCTTAACACCGTTTACAAAAATAATCGCTTGCAGAATAGGGAATTTCAGTGAAACAGTATTAGACGACTATCAATGTGGTTTCAAGCCTACACGGACCACATCTTTTCCCTTCAAAACACTCTAAAAAAATGTTATGAACAAAATATATACCCACACCAGCTTTACATAGATTTCAGGATGACATATGACAGCAACACCCAATGAGAAAAGGCCTAAATGCAGATTTAACTTTCTTTGCACATTGTAAAATAAAGAAACCTTTTTTAATTACCTGGTGACTGTCTGGGAGGTAGATACATCTCTTTCATTTTGTTCATTTGAGCCAGCTTGGCTGCTTTGATATCTTCTACTGTTGGCTTGTTTTTAAAAACTCCATAAACCAGATTGCTGTGGCTACAAAATGTGGAAAGAAATGATAGTGATTAAACATAGGTTATGATATTTTCAGTATTCTAGGAAATGTATGGTGGGAGACTTCATTGACTTTGTCATAAAACATATACATGTACTGACAGAAAATATTTCAAAGTGTTGGGCTTGAGTTTATAATGTATTCTTTTCTAAAATGTCAAAATTCATTTTACTTTTTGCAAATTTTAACATATTGTTAGCTGAGAATTATGAAGCTCTATGTCCAAAAACGAAAAATTTTCATCTGAAGCTACAGTATTATACTTTGTCGTTGTGGGCTCCATCTCCTTTATTTTTGGTATATATAGTGTCGAAATTGAGTTCACAGCATAACAGTTGTTTTCCCGTTCAATATGTTCAAAGTACACAAACATGAACTTAAAATTTCATTTTATTCAAAATCACTTTTTGTGGACATAGAGCCAAATAATTCTCAGCTGACGATATAGCTTTGAAACTCATAACAAGTTTCTTTTATATAAACTGCTTTTAAAACTGATACATTAGCCCACTGTTGTTACACTAAGATAACAAAAAAACTGTGAAAAAAAGCTATCTTTATTCTTTACTACAAAATGAATATTAGTTCTGTGTGAATAAAGATGTCTGGCTGGAACATAAGCATTTAGCTAAGTATGTCAAAAATATGTTCACACTTCAGCTAAGTTTTATATAAAGGAATTATACTATACTCTAACAATGTTCTTTTTTTTTGGGACTAAAAACTATCAGAATAAACATCTTGGTTCCATGTTTTCGAATTCTATTCATAAATAAAATATGTATCTCACAGTCTTGATGGACTTACTCTTCTAATTGTTTTTGAAACTGTTGTTCTACTTCAAATCTAGGAATAGCTAGATGAACTTCTTGCAATTTTTCCTTGTCTTTAATTGCATCCAAAACTGTGAATATATATAATGTTTAGATAAGACCTACACTATATAAAATTATGTTTTGGTTTACTTTCTACAATTTTTTTTTTCAGTCGTTTCATTGCTAAGATCTGTACGGTATATGATTTCTGTTGACATTAAATAATAAAAACCATAATTTAATTTGAGTGCACTTTAATTATAAAACTGACATAGCTGGGAAATTTGCGGGCCCCTGAAAAAAAAATATGTGGGGGTCCTTTTGACTCAGTTTCTATTAAATTTCACAGCAAAATAAATGTAAAAAAAATATTTGAAAGTGAGGGCTCTCTGTCCAATGTTTGGGTTGCCTCCCCTGTGTGACATTAAATTTTTATTTGTTTACATGAATAATTCAATTGAGGCGTTTTTAACCCATGCTAGTCTAACCCTCTGAGATCCAAATTTTGGAAAATGGGTTTCAAAGATCAAGCTATCATACTGACCCTATAATAATTATAATTTTTCAAGAAAACTGCATTTATGTCCCTTTATCTATTTCACAGCATGCAGGATTTTAATAATTTATAAATTTCATTTTGAATCTCACAGTAAATAAAATAAATTAGTTACTATCTATTGATTTTATTTAGGAAAAAAAGTATACCTATCTAAAATATAGAAGCTCTTAAAATAAAATAATGACACCACTGTATAAATACTGATTAAAACTAGTCAAATACATACTTGGATTAACTGCATTGAGCTGAGTTTTAGAGGTGGCAATAGCACACCAGGTACTGTGGTAATCTTCAAATGATAGCCTTACAGGACGATGTACAATTGATGTTTTAGGAGCTTTTGAATGAGACTGTTTAGATGAAAATGGTTTAATGTCATTTTCTTTTAGCTCTGCGCTGAAGTTGTCCCCTGCTGTTTACAAAGAAAAAAAAACCATTAAATAAATTATACAATAAAAAACTGGCATAGTTTTTTTGTAGATATTTTATAATCTTTATAGGGAAGTAAATTAATTAGTTTGAATATAGCAGACTTGTGACATTCTGAGTACACAGCAATCTGGACTAGTTCAAAACTAATTATCAACAACAAAATGGGAAATAAATGAGGATTTTTTATAATTATAAGGGTGTTTAAATTTTTTTCAGTAAAAAAGTAAGCTTTTCATCTTCTTCAGATGAATAATAGTTTATGTGTTTCTGTGTGTGTGAAGGAAGATGTGAAATCTCTTCTGGCTGTGTGTCTTTCAATGAATTATCAAGAAAGTGATTCAAAAACTAGCAGTATGCTTATTTCACAACAAAACAAACAGTTCATCACCTTCTAGTTTTTGACTAGTCAAGACACATTCTTTGACCATATTCGCAAATGCATCAGGGGCATTAAGCAACATATGGGCAGCCTCTGCATTTACTGCTTTCTTTACCACAGGATTAGACAACAATGTCTGTAAAATAAAAAATAAATTTATTGTCAATTCCTTTACACCTATTTTGTAATTTAAATCTGTGTACCTACCAAGTGCTAAATTTTCTATTAAATAAACAAATTTATTTTTAAAATGATCATATCTAAATCAAAAAGGGTTTACTAAAGTTAAGTCATCTTTTCTGTTAAACATATAATTAACTAGGGAACAGACAACCTTTGGTAATTATAACCATAGACATTCTTGGGTTTTTGTGGGCCCTAGGTAGAGACATTATCAGGTTTTTGATGCCTTAGACTGCAGCAATTGTCACACCCCTGATTTCTTAGTATGAACATAGGATCATATTTGTATGAAAGTTGTATCATTATTTTATCTCGCACAAGTAATTAGCATGATTTTTTATGACTTATTCTGCCAGTGGGATTCTTGACCATGGGTCACAGAGAAGTTGCCTAGTTCACATAAGAATGGTTTTGATCAAATTATTAATTTAGTACTCACAAACAACTTTTTTGTTTTTTCAAAGAACTTTTCATGTTCATTTCATAATCACTAACACTTAGTACAGTATTTACATATTCATACATTTAATATCTTTGGTAGTGTAATAAATTGAATTGACTTCAATACCTGAAGTGAGACAAGTATCATCGAAAGACTGTAATTTTCTTTCCATAATTCATTATCATCTAAAAAGTCCACACAAGGTTTTCCAGTTGCAACATCAACTGAAAAAATAGATAAAAAAAACAATTTTTTTTTTTAAAAAGACTTTAAAACAAATGTACTAAAAGGTAAAAATATATTTCCTTAGATTTATATCATACAAATATTAATAGAACATATATATATATATATATATATATAAATAAAAGTGTGAGCACCATTATGGATGAATAATTTAATTTATTTCTGGTGTTCACACAGTTTTATCCCTTCTTTGAGATGTTTCTAGACCTCATTAATTGAAGTTGATCAGTCAACGTTAACCAGAAAATTTAATTTAAACTGTTTACTTGATGATTGACATACACTGTCTTAGAGAATCAGAAATAGCTCGTTATTAAAGATATTGATCTAGATAGAATAATCATTTGCATTGATATTGATTCTTAATATAACACCTGTACCATGCATTAAGATTATATCTGACAAATAATAGTTAAAAACACTTGTCCAAGGGGTGGGGGGGGGGGTCATCGTTTTCAAATAAATTTAATTTTTAGTTTGCTGCAATATATGGCGGTAAGGAAGTGGGCCCCATTAGCATAGATTCCTGATTTAGCTATTCCTCATTTACTGAAAGAAGCAGTTAAATCCAAACAATTACATTATGGGGATTACATAGATTACAAGATGCTTACCATTAGGGTGAAACGGTATGGTTTGAAAAAACACTTCTGGTGGTCGAATGTTATAGTGTTCATCAAACTTTATATGTATTTTGAAAACACCACCTAAAAATAAAATTAAAATGAAAATCAACATTTATTGATAAAAAATAGACTACTGTTTTCAGCAAAAATTTTCACCATTCATGTTAAAAAGATAGTGATTAATTTACCAGGAGACAAAATGGAGGCTCTAATACATATTTCTGTAAATATTAACTAATCTTCTGCATAATGACCATGTTTATTTAACTATAGACTATATAGACTATAGTTCACAGGAAACAGGCCGAGATAAAATATAAATACAATTTGTAAATTAAATGGGTCTAAAAATGGTCGAGAAATAAAAATACTATTTCCATTTTCATTATTTAAAAAAAAATTAAGCTAAGTAGCTCAAATAGAAATAAACATGGTTTTAAATCTATTCTTATCACATACCATCCCAGATTGTATTTTTCAATCCTTTTATCTTAGCAGACCACTCAAATATAGTGACATCATTTATTGGTGAAGCTTCTATACCCTAATGAATATGAAATAAAAATGAATGATGAGTGTGACATATCTTTTTGTTGAATTATGAATTTTCATTGCAAAATATTTAATTAAAAAAGGAACAAAAGATCCTAGAACATTGTTGATGTGGATAAAGTACTGCTACTAGCCTGAAATTTCCTTTGATTACAGAATAACTGGTATAATGTCCAAAGAGCAGTACGGAACATTTTTAATTAGTTATAATCCATAAAAAAAAAAAAAAATATATATATATATATATATATATATGCATACCATCTATTGTTAGCCTTATCATATAAACATCAACATTTCTAAATTGCATTATAATGAAATGTATTAATTTTCCCTAATACTGCCTTAATTACTAATCAATAACACACTACATTACAATGTGGGTAATGACATTTCATTAAGTTCTGACATTCAGAACTTAAATAAACTGATGTTTTTAACAAAATAGTGTGTATAATTTTTTTTCAGTTTTCACTATGAACCATTTTATTGTAAGTAATATACAATTTTGTTCTTTAGCTTTTAACAAATAATTATATTTCTACAAATAGACTATGTATTACATGGTCGACAATGGTAAATTCGGTTAAGTAATATAAATTATCAGTGGCATCAATGAATTCAATGGCATTAGTGGCTACTGGGGTGCCATTCCCTTGCTAAAATATTCAGTATTTTGTACTCAAAATGCTGCTTGCTGGTGGCAAAGTAAATGAGCCTTCTAGAACTACTTATGCCATAGTTATCATGATTGGTTTAAAAGTCTGAAAATCATTCGTACATTGTCATTATAGTGTTATACAAGTTATACATAATTTTCTTATCACAAATTGTATTTTTTATTATATTTTCAGGCAAATTGGGACACTTAAAAATGTTTGAATTAAATTTTTTTATATGTATCAATGGAGGCCTCATTTAATATAGACAAATACATTACTTTATAGCTCATATACTCAGTTACTGACATTTCTCAGTCATTACTGATTACTCATCCGACCTTACTGTGTTACATTATTTACTTTGATCTTTTGTTATTGTTAGTTTATTACTACAATTTAACATAATAAAACTGTTTTAAAAAATTAAAAACACAGATTCTAACCCACGGAGGATCTTTTAAAAGTTTCTGTTGTTCTAATTCTATTAAAAGATGCGCTCTCGAAAACATCTTTCAAAATATTTTTCACATCTGTAAGTAAACTACCACTATGTTGTTTTCCTTCGCAACAGACAATGCACTTAAGAGTTGCCAACTTATATTTTAAGAATTATCCAAAGAATATATGACAAATAACTAGATTTTACTAAATATATAGCATGCAATCAAAATGTATATTAAATGAACAAATATAATTGTCTATATCTATTATTTGATTTCATTTTTATTATACCTAGATTATTCCAAAAATATCTAGAGCTGAATAAAAAATTAAGAGATTGGCAGCCGTGAAGCACTAATCTATATCATTATATTCAGCTTTGAAAACTCCATTTTTGTTCCTTTGCAGTCGGAATCGGCGGTCGGCGGAGGTGGATTTAGGTCTTTAAAGGCGCCATATGCAGAAAAAAATATCAATTAGAGAATATTATAATTTCAATTTTGTTTTTCGTTCTCTTGTTTTTTTTTTTTTAATATGGGTCATTTTGGTCGTGAACCGGATCTGCATGCTTTACTAGTGTACTATTGTCTACACACCGTGGGAAGCTTGGGTAACGGGTTCAACTCCTGGCGCATTCAGTCACACAGTAACGGCTTTAAAGAGTGGTTACTGGGATGACCGCCACAGTCTCCCCCCGCCTCGCCCCCACCACACTCACCCCGTTTTGAGTTGTTTTTTTTTTCTAATTTGTTCTTTAATCTTATGAAAATAACGTCTGTTCCAGTCCTCGCATATGGTACCCCTCCCCCCATACTCCCCGCTCTCATAAGGAAAAGCCCGTAGCGTGCGGGGGGGGGCAGGGGTGCCGGGCCCCTTGCGTTTTATCTGCCCCCCCTGCTTATTTGTTCTACTTAGTAAAATGTATTACCTTCCCCCTGCTATTGCCTGGCCCCCTGCTGTAGAATGCCTGGCCCCTCCTGTAGTTTTCACGCTGCGGGGCAGCATAAGGACGCCTCTGACTTACATGCCTATGACTTAATTTGCTGTCTTCATGACCATTGAGCTATTGGATATGTTGCTGATGCAAAAAAAGGGCACCACTCACAATCCATTCAGGGATTTTCAAAATAATCATTGAAATGATGAGTCGGAAATACACGACAGCTCCAGCGGACAGAATTATTACTGCCAAGAGCGGACCTACTGCAAAAAAGATGTCAATTTCATTATCATGTCATACTTAAATCTAATATTGTTTAGATTAACACTTTGAGTGATAAAAATAGCTTAATAATTTATTAATAACGAATAATAATAATTAATAATAATTAACGAATTAATAATAGTCTCCCGTTGAGATATTCCATCAAATTAGTCACACAATCTTATCACCTAACTATCTTAAGTTACAGAAGTCGGCTACAAACAGTTGCCTAATCCGACTCCAATAAACGTATCAAGCGGAATACCACCCTATGATGGCTTTCTACAAGCAAACTTATTCTTCATAGATATCAACTCTGTCATCCAATATTGTCCACTTCACCACTTCAGGCTTCGCTGGTGGTATCTAGTCAGCTTCACCTTGCAGTCTAAAAAGTGTTTGCATTATTTGTATAGGCCAAATATAACTAGCTCTGTTTGGACATATGGCTTTTAAAAAGTATGTTAACTGTAAGAAAATTTACAAAGTTTATTGGTGGCCCCCATTGACAAATGCCCCCCTCCCCCCTCACGGTTCTCTCGCCTGGTATGAATTCTTATCAAATATATTGTTTTTTAGACCCTCAACAAGTAGATGTGCCCTAAGTATACCTACATGTGTCCCAAATATACCAACATGTGCCCCCAATATACCTACATGTGCCCCAAGTATACCTACATGTGCCCCAAATATACCTAAATGTGCCCCAAGTATACCTACATGTGTCCCAATTATACGTACATGTGCCCCAAATATACCAAAGTCTCCGTCTAGACCCCCCCCCACCATAATTTCTCAAAGCTAAGAACAATCTTATTTCACAAAATGTTTAGGTTAGAATGTCATCACTAGTGTACATCAATGACGTGATTTTTTGTTGTTGCTTTGTTTATTCTGTCTTGCCATCAAGACTTTAAAGAATCTTCTTAAACAGTTTTTATTTTCATTGCTACATTTCTAGATGAAGCCAGTAAAATATACTTGTGTACTTCAAGCTAAATTACAACATTAAAAAAAAAACAACAACATGCAAACGATTGTTTTGTAGCAATAGTACTTTTAAAAATTTTTTTACTTATAAAAGTGTATATTATGGTACAATAATTACAGTACAAGAAGTACTTCTTTATATGACATTCTCAATCAGCAATACTTAAAGCATTTTTTTTATTTATATGTACAAACTATAGATTGTACTTCTAGTACATTGTACATCAACACTCATTACATGGTCGTTGGTTGTATTTACTTATGTTGAACGCCCTGTAATGGGAAAAATAAAGAATCGTCTTGAATCTAGAATCAAGTCACAATAGTCTTGAATCTAGAATCAAGTCACAATAGTCTTGAATCTAGAATCAAGTCGCAATAGTCTTGAATCTAGAATCAAGTCACAATAGTCTTGAATCTAGAATCGTCACAATAGTCTTGAATCTAGAATCAAGTCACACTTGCATGGAAGTGTTACAAATCAACATGACATCTATTTCTGCTTGTACTTTTTACGGATTTAAAAAGTAATTCACTCTGCCATACACGTTTTCCTGCTATTATTATATTAAAACTAGGCTAACATGAACATCTATTTCTTCTCTTCACTATTTACTGATTAATAAATTAAATCAACTCTACCGAACAACTTAAATTATGCTATTAAAACTAGGCCAAGTCTGCATTCAGTGTTTATCTTATAGTTCTACAACTAGCATAACGATAAAGCTTCACAACCTTAATAAAAAAAATAGATTACCGGTATCAGAGACTTTAAGTAAAACAATGACTGTTATGCACGTTTGTAAATCACCTAAAATTATCATATGACGCTAATGAACTCCTTATGTTTTGTTTTCAAACTTAAAAAAAAAAATCCTTTGATCTTTTTCGCCAGTTAAGAGAAAAAATATCTACCTGTCCCAGTGACCTTTCTTACCACTGCTTATCACGACAGAGGGGGCCCCTAGCACAACGCGCCATTGCGAAGGGCCCAAGGGCGAATAACACATGCTGGTCCGATAGCCGTTAGTGTCGCTTATAAACTGCATCACAGAATCTCCTATCTGCCGCCACCCCATCCCACCGCACCCCTAACTTTTGGACACGGTGGTTGGGACGCTGCTGGTCATTGGTCCTTTGTGGGCTAAAACGTCACCAAGTTTGACAAAGTAGAAAAAATAAACAACCTTCAGATTCTGACAATCGATTAATTTCTAGTATACACGCTGGAGAAAAAATGTTTGCCTCTCTTCTCGTTCATATAACTATTTAGGACTGCAGTTGTTTTTTTTTTAAATATTTGACCGGAGAAATAATGCATATAGAGGGGGGTGTGGGTCAAGCGATGGGCGAGTGGTGGGCACACAGATAACACATTATATTATTAACATACAATTTGAAATAAAGGATTTACAATATACACATATAGTATTATGTAATTTAGATTAAACATTTATAAGACACCTCATATCACATGTCTTTTATTGTACACATATCTGGATTTATTTGTAATTATGTAAACAAAAAAAGTTGACATGGCAACAAACTTTGGTTCAATATTCGAGTCAAATTTATGTGCATTAAAAGTACATTATACATTATCAATACATATTTACATATAGAAATGCTACAAATGATGAGATTATTCAAGTGGAGGATAGGAGGAGGGATGCAGTACAACTAAACAATTACATTCATATGATTCGATATACAATTACATATCATGTTTTTAAAAGTCAATGAGCAATAAATAAACTAAACATTCAATAGACTTGTTTAAGGGAGATTATATTACGAAAAGTAAGTGTTAAATATGGACAATTACTTCCCCTGCCTACGCTCCATTTTGTTTTAAAGAAAACAACACATTTCCCAGATTAACGATTCAAATAAATCGAAATTAAGCAAATACATTTTTTGGTAAAGTTTAAACATAGTTGCTGGTTACAAAGTCACAAATAATGTAACGTGAATTCTAAGATTCAAACAATTTTAATTAAATTGCATACCCTTCAATGATACTTCATTTTAAATTTTTAACTCTTTTTTCAATCAGTCTAACTATCTCTAGTCCACATAATGTAAATTAAAATTCTGCGCTTTAGCCCATCACTTAAAAACTATGATTGAAAAAAACAAATCGACGACATAAATAGTGACATGATACAACGTTTTCAGTAATGTTCAGCAACAATCTTTGAAGTAAAATAATTATGAACACACACACACACTGAAACTCTATCTTCAATCCAGCTTAGTACATTGAACAATCATCCACACACGAAAACATGATACAGTTAATGATGATTGATTTGCCTCTTTTTAAAATCAAAAAGATAACTTTTAATTTACTCATGTTCATTCGATTATTTACTGGTTCGAGCGGCTGGCAGCGTGGTTAAGAGTTCATGCATCATGACGCAGTCCAAAAGTTCGAATCTCAGGCACGATTTTTACCTCTGCAGTATCCCAACTTTGAGACAGATTATAAGGCATAACAGTCGCATACGTGATGATTTCAGCACCTGTTATAGTATGTCTGCCCATGGCGTGCATGTTACGTTACCATGCACAGTCACGTTAGTTTTGATACACAATTACAATACATACCTAACTGTTTTCACTGAGGCAAATAAAGTCATACTAATGGAGTTCTTCATGATCGTCTCCAAATATTTTATATAAAAAAATATTTCAGTCGTTAAAATCATTCATTTATTAAAACTGCATTTATCATGAGATGAATATAACATAAACTTGTCAGAGAGAGACGTTTGACCGAGCGTAAACTTATCAGAGAGAGACGTTTAACCGAGCGTAAACTTGTCAGAGAGAGACGTTTGACCGAGCGTAAACTTGTCAGAGAGAGACGTTTGACCGAGCGTAAACTTGTCAGAGAGAGACGTTTGACCGAGCGGCTTATCTCCCTCAGCTGTTGACCCGAGAGTCCTGGGTTTGATCCTCGTTTAGAACCAAGAGAGTTTTTCAAGGTCCTGGTGAAAGTCCCTCAAGTCCTCCTAGCTTTCAATGGGCCTGACTTAAAGTTGGAGAAGTAAACGCCGCTGGACGTTGTGCTAACAGGACGACCCCTTCATATCATGCAGTTAAAATCACAGATGCATTCTACAATTAATCTGCCCCCCCCCACCCCTTTCCTCGGTCCATTTGGATTAAGGAAACTTTACTGTTTAAAAATTGTCCTTTAAATGTCGTTCCATTCCTTCTCATTAAAGTTCATATATTTCTATGTTTCTTCATACAATTTGAATACAGGTATAACCCAGTCACATTAGGAGGGTGACAAATTCACCTTTAAAATGTATTTGTCACTGTTTTAATATTTTTATAAATACATTGTCACTGGTGAATTTTAAGCTAAATGTTGAGAAATGTTCATTTTTTTTTAAAATATGTTCATAACATTGTGGGCAAGTTTGGGGGCCCCACTAAACAGTTACTCTCGTAACTTTGTCGCCCGGGGGAATCGCCGGCCACGACCAGTGGCCTCCCTTCCAGCTGGGTGGTGGCGACGGCCTCGTTCCCAATGACGCAGCACAGGACTGGAGTGGTGGTGAAGTTAACGTGGTTGACCACCTGCTTGTTGTTGTTGCTGACGTTGTTGTTCGTGTTGTTGTTGTGCCCGCTGCTGCTGCTCTCCACCACCGAGCAGTGGGTGTTGGCGTTCGCAGCCCGGTGGTGGAATTTGAAAGTATAGGAGTTCCTGTTGGCGCGCCTCTTGGGCCTCGTTCGCGCCCACGCACAGCAGCAGAGAAGAGTTGCCCGGAACGCTTGGCGGAACTTCAGGGACATGATGCTGGAAGTTGCAAAGGAAAAAAAAAAGACAATGTAAGTGAATAAGAAAATCCTGAATAATAAAGAAAACGAATGTTATCAAAAGCCGAATTTCATAATACGCTTTAAAAAATAGAATTGTGTTAGTTTTATTTTGCTTAAATACAAGGCGACCACAGTTAAAGCTTGTATTTAGCCAGAAATGAGTTGTCCTTTAACCAAATCGATTCTGTTAATAGGTGGATCGTCGTGCGCTATAAACGCGCTAAAGTCGAACGGAAGATCTCGTGTTCGATTCCCGATGAAACTCGGGAAATTATTTTTTTTTTGGTCCCACTCACTTCAAAAATGACTACCTGACATTTGTTTGTGTGTGTGTATGTGGGGGGGGGAGACGTTGATATTGTGCTAGTTACCTGCTCAGCCACTGCACACTTAGCTAAGGTGTGTATAATAAAATATGGGTAACTCGGAAAGATATGAGCATCTCATTCTTTCAGGGAGTGAAAAAAAAAAACTGAAATGTTTATTTTAAGGAATATAATGTTATGTGTACGGCGTCAAAATTACGACCTGGCAATGGGACCGACATAAGAAAGTAAAATCAAATGATGTAGGGAAAAACATACTGTGTAAAAAAAAAAAAAGAAAAAACCAACGTTTATAACCACAATAATCACTCTTTCAAATAGGAGAAAATGGCAATGTTTTTTTGAAAAAAAAAATAAGCTATATTTTTTTCCTATAAAAAAAGCGGTCTAGCTCGATATATGTTGGAAGAAAAAAAAACTAAATTCATCCAATTTTAACCTAACAAAAGTAGCAACGACAACTGAAGTTTGTAGCATGAGTGAGTTTACCTGTAGAGTACCGGGTTAACGGTGGCACTAAGGTAGTAGGTCACACCACTGACGTACAGCAGGGCATTGTGGGCCTCAATGTTCAGTGTGGGCGACCCGTCGTACACCGCCATCAGGCGCTGGGTGTGAAAGGGCGCCCAGCAGAGGAAAAACGCGACTACAACAGCGACTGGAGGAAAGATTAAAAAAAAAAAAGTAGTTGTTTAAGAAAATAACATTAAAAATGTTTTTTCCTTGTCATGAAATTGCAATATATATATGGCAACACCTAATGAGAAAAGGCCTAAAGGCAGGCCAAGAAGCAGATGGTTGGAGGAAGTGGAGAAAGATCTTAAAATCATAGGAGTGAGAGAGTGGAGGAAGAAGACCATGGATCGGGAAAAGTAGAGAAGAGTAGTATGGCAGGCCAGGGCCCTAAATGGGCTGTAGAGCCAAATGAAGAAGAAGAAGAAATAATTGACACAACAAGACAATCTACGTAAAGGGTCATAAACAATGGTAGGCTGAGGGTAACATAACAATGGATTACAATGTTTAAATATTGTATTGAGCAAGTTATATAACAATAATCAATGGAAAAAAAGGATAATAATGGTATCATATTGAGTTTGGCAGATTATATAACAATAAACAATGTAACAATGGATCATAATGGTATCAACATGCATTTAAAAGGTTATTAAACAAAACGGAATGTAACAGTGGATCATAATTGGATCTTATTGTATTTGACAGGTAAGGTCAAATAGTACATGTCAGCTAGTAACCCACCCAACATTTTCAGCACCGACTGCCTGATTCTGGCGTGCTGATGGCTGGTGCTGTTCTGTCTCAAGTCGCTGCTAGAGTGTGTTTGGGAGCAGTCGTTGGACGAGTTGGAGCCGGCCCTGATTAAAGTGGACCTCCTGATGGCCAGGGCGATGAAGAAATACAGCAGGGCGATCAAAGACATGGGGATTATGAAGAAAATGAATGTGGACACCTGTCAAGGAAAAACAGAGAAGCAAATAAACAGTTGATAATTAATTATATGGTCAAATAATATATAGTTAAGTCTTGATTTTCTTAAAGTGCAATGTCTTTCTCTCTCCTCTCTCTCTCCCCCTTCTCTGTCTCCCCCTTTCTCTCTCTTCTCTCTTTTTCTCTACACTCTCTCTCCCCCCTCTCTCTCTCTTTCTCCCCTCTCTCTCACTTTTTCTCCTCTCTTTCTCTCTTTTTCTCTACACTCTCTCTCCCCCCTCTCTCTCTCTTTCTCCCCTCTCTCTCACTTTTTCTCCTCTCTTTCTCCTCTCTCTCTCTTCTCTCTTCCCCCCTCTCCCCCTCTTTCTCTTTCTCCTCCCTCTCTCTCCCTATATATATATATATATATATATATATATATATATATATATATATATATATATATATATGAGAAAGATCTAAACAAAATATTTTGAATAATAATATAGATACAGGCAGGTAGTATTGTAAACGATGGGACTAGATAAATATAAGCGGAAAGGATAGGGGAATAAACCGACAATTTGAAAACAGAATTTTTTCAAATGAGTTAGATTTCTTTTACTAAACCGGTATGAAGTATGGAAGTATAATTTATACAATAGAGATGTCGCCACACGTGGCTCATCGATGGTTTAACTGCTGCTCCCAGTGAGCAAATTTTTTACTATTATATTATTATTTTCGTCGAATACATTTTGATAAATTGACTATAGTGCAGCTGCATGGTTGACAAAAATGTACACATTTTTAAAAATAGATTTTGTAATGAAAATGACGTGGATCATAGAAACATCTATTTAAATTTTATAGATTTAAAAAGGTAAGAGCGCCAATACGAATAAATAAAATTCTGGCAAAGTCATAGATATAAAGATATATATTTATGGGCAAAGTTTATATTCACTATTAAAAATAGCGCCTCAGAATATTAATAATAATTAATAATAACTTCAGAACTCATCACTTTTATAAACCGGTGCTAAACTTGATAAGCTATTGTCTCTTTCCAATATTTCCTTATTGATATAAACATTATCAAAATAGTAATTAGCTTCGAGCTCCAACAGAAATTAATTAATTGACACGGAAGTTTTAAAATAGTCTATTGTCATCTCGAATATACAAATGTTAAACATTTCATATCGATTGAGCTTCGATCATTTGTTGAAAATTGTTTTCCGATTTTTTTTACAAACACAGAATCCTTCTATCGCCAGTGAATGTCTGTCATAAAAGTATATAAAACATATTCTTCATATTGTCTTATTCTGGGTCTCAAAGTTTGATTGGGTTGTATAAAAAAATGGACACACATATATAGGCCTACAAAATGACGAACAAAAACAACATTTTTATTGGGTTTTTTTTTTTCTTCTGTCAGTTTCGAATAATTGAAATTCATGTAATACTTTATGTCATTTTGGAACGAGAAAAAACATACGGTCAAAACATAAAAATGCCAACAGAAAAACATACGAACACTACATGGCAACAGTACATAACAACACTTCATACCAGCAGTGTATACCAACAGTTTAACCAACAGTACATACCACATTTACACCTCTTTGTTTTGTTTTTTTAAGGCATGAAATATGAATGCAAAAGCTTTCAATTGCTTTATTGATATAAAAAAGCGATAATATATTATTTAATTCATGAGTTCATGGGTCTTTATGAGCTTTATGTAAATCATAAACATTTCAATTCAATAAATGGACTGATGAGAGTAAATATCATTAATCGTGGCGATGAAAACAAATGTTTCAAATCGAGACTTGCTTAATCTGTATAATATCTAATCTGTGGTACATACCAACATTGCATAGGAGTAGTAAGTACATTGTATGTGATCATCACTAGCCTACATAATTATTTTTAGCGATGTGAGGGTTCAATACGATTTTTATAAGGCAAGGGAAGTAGCTGCCAACTAAGGTGCTCAGCAAAATGGAGGTAATTATCTTTCTTGGATGGCGTGACATCACCAAACGTCTTAAATTTCATTGGCTTCATTCTTTTGCTCTTATGAGTTTTACTTCTAATCGAAGTACTACTAGGTCAAATCGATAAATAAACTTTTTATTAGATGGTGTAGAGAATTAGATATATGTGTGAAAACAGCACTACAGGTAAAGGCAAAGGATATGCACAGGATACAGGACTTGCATGATTGTACTGAGTAGAGTTCATTACAAGTAGTGTTGTTTTCGTCGACGAAAACTAAAACTAAAACCTTCGTTAACGAGAACTAAAACTAAAATTAGCAGCAAGACTAAAACTAGACGAAAACTGAAATTATTACAGAAAAAACGAAATAAAAACTGAAACTAAAATATAGTGTTGCTTTAGTTCACGAAAACTAAAACTAAAACCTTCGTTAACGAAAATGTTGACTTTTCGTCAACGAGAACTAAAACTAAAATTAGAAGCAATACTAAAACTAGACGAAAACTAAAATTATTACAGAAAAAACGAAATAAAAACTGAAACTAAAATATGACCTGGGACTAAAACAACACTAATTACAAGCATAAAAATATCATTGTATGTGGGTATGTTTGTTGTTTTGAGCATCCACATATTTGTGAGGTTTAACTAGACTTACAACAAAACATTTTGTCTGCACTAGACTTCAAACTCATTGAGTATGTAGGTCAATCACAGACAGATGCCCCTGGGCGTAGAGTAAAAAAAAATCAGACATTTTATTAAAAGAGATACATCAAACAAATGTATACAAGTATAGGGATTTCTGGAGCCCCTATCAAGTCGAGGCCTTATCAAGTAGGTCCCTATCAAGTCGGGGCCCTATCAAGTTGGAGCACTATTAAGTTGGGGCCCTATCAAGTTGGGGCCCTATCAAGTTGGGGCCCAATCAAGTCGAGACCCTATCAAGTTGGAGCACTATTAAGTTGGGGCCCTATCAAGTTCGGGCCCTATCAAGTCGAGAGCCTATCTAGTTGGAGCACTATTAAGTTGGGGCCCTATCAAGTCGGGGCCCTATCAAGTTGGGGCCCTATCACGTATGGGCCCTATCATGTCGAGGCCCTATCAAGATTGCACCGTTAAATCCGTCTCTTGTGACATATTGCCTCTCCCCCCCCACCACCACCACCAATATATAGGTTAGTGCTGTACATTATATTTTTTTCTGCTACAGTTTAAAGTCTTTGACTGGCAGATTTAAAAATAAATAAATTCCAGAGCAAACCAGATTCACAGGTGCTAACAGGTGAGGTCATAAAAAAATTACTCCAACATAATGTAATAACTTTTAACCATACAACATAGAAATGAACAGAAAAAAAAATCAATTTTTTTATTTGCTTTTTTTTAAAAAAAAAACCACTTTTTAAAAAGTAAACAATTTGTTGACTTCACCTGATAAAGATTCAAATGACGTCATTCACTAAACTAAAAAAAGTATTTCCTCAATAATAAATTTAAAAAAAACGTTGAAAATTATTGAGACCCAGAAAGAGATGAAAGATATAAATAGAAAAATCTGCTAGAGCAATGACATAATAAACACAGTTACAAGCTCAAATGGAAACCATACAATACAATGAAATCATTGTTTGTATTATTTTGAGGAAACATCAATTCTATGAATGAAATTTGAAAAAATAAAAAATAAATTCTTGATCCTTATGACGTAATCATGAACATTGAGAGGCAGAAAAGAATTCGTACTTAGTGGCAATAGGTTAAATAGTCCGGATGGCATTGATAGGAGAGAAAGGGGGAAAGGGGGGGGCTCAGTGAAAGCCAAGCGGCCTTGACTTGTTTCCCTATAGGCGCTGACCTATGTTCTCAAAGCTGGTCAGATCTTAAGAAAATTGGATTCAATTCCAACTGAAGCAAAAGATGTGTGCGGGGGGGGGGGGAGGGGAGGAAACCCATAGTTCAAATGACAAAGCTAGGCAAAAATAAGGTGACTAAAAGAAGGGACTTGGCTAGGTTTCTTAATGGACGATGTCTTGAGTTACACCAAGGAAGACAAGTCTGTAGTAAAAAATGTTTCAGTAAAAAATGTTTCATTGCCATCAGTGGCTAAAGATATAGGTCATAAGTCATAGGTTAATTAAAAAAAAAAGCCCGATTGAAGTAAAAATAAATGAACAGAATTCAATTTGTGAACTAAAGGCGAAATTTACTTTTTACTTTATAGTTCGTAATGAAATTTCAACTTACACAAGGGAGTTAATTATAATTTTTTTTAAAATAATATTTATGCTATTCTTTATTGGTCCCAGGATTTCACTAATTTATTGACCTCATCAAACTGTCTGGCTAAGACTCTGATCTAAGCTTATTTGTTTTTGTAATGTACAGAAAAAAAAAACGAGAGGGGGGAATTATTTTTGAAAATTATAACAATTAGGGCCGGCGAGATGGGGCATGCAGAAGTGAAACTGAGTCTTTAGATACCCGTGGTTCCAAATTAATTCTCCATCTAAAGGGCTAAGGTGGGCCCGTACATGAGAGTAGTTATGGTATATTCTTATTTTACTTTATTTTGGCCGTTTTTAGGTTATCTGCTTACTGTAGCTATAGGATGACGTGACCCTGATTCTAGGAAAGGGGCCACAAACAGATTTTTCACAATTTAAAAAAAAAAATAATACACTGAATAACTGATGTGTGTCTCCAAAGTTGGTAATGTTGTGCACTTCTGTATGTGGGCCCACCAAACTTTACACAACACCCCCCCCCCAACGTCAACAAAGTAATGGTTTAATGATTATCACCTGGTATTTAAAAGTGTTCAGCGCAAGGTTTGTCACCTGCAAAGGAAATGTACTCTTCCTGTAATGAAAGTGCCGATAACTCCCATTCACAGATATCGCGCATGAATACATCGCTGTAGGCCGCATGTGCAGGAATCCGAAATGAAGATATATAAAAAAAAAAGTTAAAGAGATGTAGATAAAGAAAAACACGTACACCATCCACACAAAAAAAGTGCCGATTGCTTTTAACCAAAGGGGAAGCTTCGCGGAATACCGCGAGATCTGCTGAGTGCAAACTGATAGCACCATAGATATATAAGACTAGATCGCTTATGGGCTATGCATAGACATATATTGTGCGGACCATAACTTTAAAAAGAGAAGAGTACAATTCTGTATAACCTGATGACGTAGTACGCATAGAAATCTTAGTAACCGAGATAAATAGCAAAAGACATTCTGCATTGTTTTCCTTGACAAATTTTCAAAAACTTTTTTTTTCAATTAACTTTGAATGAAATGCCTTCGTGTTGTGTACCCGGTTGTTTGATTATATTATTACTAACCGTCAAATATAATTTTTTCGGACACATCAGTAGATTTTAAAAGCGCCAACCTCTAGCATGAATGGGGATTTTTTTTTTAATTAAAAGGGAGGAAATCTTTTTCGGTAAAAAATAAAGAACTGTACAGAATTGTACTCTTCTCTTTTTAAAGTATACCACACTTTTTCGGTCTCTATTAAATAAGCATAAGCGATCTAGTCTTATATATCTATGGATAGCACCTTGTCTGGGATAGGAGATTAGTTGGCGGAGGGAAAAGGGGCGGGGTTGATGCCGAAACAGAAGAGCATAATGAAAACTAGAAGAAAGGGTAAGAGAGAGAGAGAGAGAGAGAGGGTAGAGGGAAGGGGAGGATAGTACTTTAGAAACAAGCCTGGTAAAAGAGTTGTATATTTTAAATCTATACAACCGGGTGTGGTTTGTTACAAGCTTGTTTTTGTTTATTCACATGTTTGCCGACATTATTTGTTGTGACTTGTGAGTTGTTGTTTTTGATGTTTTAAAATGGCGAAGTTAAAACCGTTGATTGATTTATGAGAAAAACATATTAAATTATGCAAGATGAACCGGGCGAGCAATTGAATTGTCTTTTAAATGTTTTTATGATTGCTGCTTGCTTGTTAAGATGTTTTTGCAATCATGAGATATTTCTACTGTTAAACAAAAATATATTTAAAGGCTTAAAGGAAACCCTATTTAAGATCTTACAATTCTGTACAATTTTAACAACAGATTAGTCTAATAAAAAAATATATATATTATATAAATATATATGTATATATTAGTTCCCTAAAAAGCCTTCAGGGCAGGTAGAAAAGTTTAGAATTCATATGTTTCTGTAGCCAGGTGGACAAGTTTAGAACTCATATGTTTCTGTAGCCAGGTGGACAAGTTTAGAACTCATATGTTTCTGTAGCCATGTAGAAAAGTTTAGAACTCATATGTTTCTGTAGTCATGTAGAAAAGTTTAGAATTCATGTTTCTGTAGGCAGGTAGAAAAGTTTAGAATTCATATGTTTCTGTAGCCAGGTAGAAAAGTTTAGAATTCATATGTTTCTGTAGCCACGGCATATAAAGGAATTGTGTGATTAGCACTAGGTCTAGCCGCCTTTATTTCCCCATCAAAAGTCAATCCTTCAATTATTTTATTTTCTGAGTTCTTTTTTTTTAAATTCTTATCGTTTACAAATTTATCCAGTCCAGTGTTTTGCGTGGAATAAAAATAAAATCACTTGATTCACTGAATGGTTAACCTGGTATTCTGTTTTATCGATAAAGTACCTGTCCATATTGAGTTCATGAGTTATTTTCAACATAGACTAGACCACAGATTAGATATCGAGACTTTGCTATTATTTTCTCATGTAAGATGACGTATGTTGTGTTGTCTTATTGCAAATGTAATCTATATGAATGTAAATTTGACTGTAAATGAGTTTTGTGTTAGACATGATTTTAAATTACCTTACAATAATACAACGGATAGCTAATATGAATAGAAATATTTTACTTGGATTCACTACAAGTTATTACTCTTGTGTTTATACCTAAGCTGTATTATTATCTACTGTAAATACGCTATATAGAAGTGAGATTAACAAATATATCTAAAAATAAAAATACGTTACACATTAAATGTCGGACGGATGGCCAAGGGGTGAAGAGCGCTTAACTGTCGACCTGAGAGTTTAGGGTTTGATTAGCGGTGAGAACCAAGGGAATTTTTCCAACTGAAATCTGATGTAATGCCCTTCCCCCCTACCCCCCCCCCCCCGAAGTCAATCCAGCCTTATATGGGTGCCTGTCTTAAGTTTGGGAAGTTAAGGCGGCTGTGCGGTGGGCATCAAACAATCCCTTCAGACGGGCAGTAATTGACTTCTACACTTCATAAAGCCTCAGTGACGTAGTGAGGGGGAGGCAAGGGGGGCATCATGCCCCGGGCGCTACTAACAAAGGGGCGCCAAATAATATATTTTACATATAATATTATATGGTTTTCAAAAGTTGGGGGGGGGGGGGTCGCTAAAAAGGTATTGTGCCGCGGGCGCGAGTTAAGCTCGCTATTCCACTGTCAGCCCCGATGGCCTTTTAGGCTAAATGAACTTTTACTTTTACAGATACACTATAATTAACATAACACTAACGTAACCGATATGTTACATTAAAAAAAAAAACCCAACAACTTTTAAATATCTTAAGAGAACAATACTCCACCAAATCTCCCACAACAGATATTCAGGCATTTGATTGCATTGTGCCCATCAGTTGGTTAGTTCTAAGCTTCAACTCTTCATACTGAAAGACAGATAATGTCATGGCAAGTCTTCTTTCCCATCGGTAACCAACCACGCTTCCACACATATTTTTCCTTATCATGCAAATGAGTTCATGACCTTCTCCGAGATGTCCCAATAAATCCACCCCTCCTCCTTCCCAGTACTAAGGACACTGGTGTCTGCCACTTTTGCTTCCGAGAATTAGATTACCGCAACCCCCACAAAAATTTCCTGGACGAAAAAGAACAAACTTCTCAAATACGATGATAGAAAAGTCGAAGGAAAATGATTTTCCGTAGGAAAGAAGAAAAATAAACAACATTCCGTTACACTCTCTCTCTCTCTCTCTCTCTCTCTCTCCATCTATCTATCTATCTATCTATCTATCTATCTATCTATCTATCTATCTATCTATCTATCTATCTATCTATCTATCTCTCTCACTCTCTTTAAAAAGGGCGATACGCAGAGCCGGTTTTAGGCTTTAGGGTTTAGGCTTTAACCAACAATACAAAGTTACTTTTGGGGGCCTTAGGAAATGCTAACCAGAGGTACATTCTGGGGCCTTACATTTGAGGGATACAGGTAATTTCGGGGGTCCCTTTGCAAAAATAATGTCAAGGCCACCCCATGCAAATATATTGGTCCCTAATAATCTAGGAAAAACAAAGGACCCATTAAACTTCATAGCTGTTAAGTTATTTCAATCCGTAGCCCCTCACAAACGCTTTACTTTCCATGTGTCTAAATCATAGTTTAAGTCACGCCAGGAGGCGCCCTTAGTATTGGACGGGGGGGGGGGCGGGGCGAGGGGGGATGGATGCGGTGGCTAGTAGACAGTAGTCTAGTTTGCCCATCCATAAGAATGACTCAGCTGATGCGTAAGTAATGAATGATATTCGAGAAACACTGCGTTGTTGCCCGGTGAATAAGTCAGTGACACAGTTCATACGAAAACACATACTGTGAGAAAATGAATTATTGTAACATTCAGGACACCCAGTTGATATATTTGTCTGAATTTCTCAGCTGTTGATGATTAACAAACAAATAAACAATTCACTTGTCTAGACCACGGTAATTAATCTGTTTCAAGTTTGGAAATGAAAATGTGTTTGTAGTTTTATCGAAGACGGTATTTCAGTTTCAAAGTACATGTGTGTGAAGTCCCTAAAAAGGATGAGATGAAATCTCTTAGATCCAATAAAACACTAATGGGAAGATTTTTATGATGCCCTTCTTTCATCCCCACCATAGCCAATAGTATATAAAAATTTTCCTTGGTCCTCACTGGAGATCGAACCCGGTACCTTTAAGTCGACAGTCGAGGGCTTTACCGCACGACAACCCGTCCTCTTCAAAGTACATGTAGATTCTATCATTAAATAACAACCTACAATTTGCCCGAGGGACAGTAGACAGAGCGATGTTGCCGACATGAGATTCACGGGTTCGCTCCTGAGTGAAAACCAAAGGGAATTTTTCAGGTCTAAGTCCTGTTGAAAAATGTTTAATGTCTCTCAAGCACCCATCTTGACTTAAGTTGGTTTAAGTGTTAATCACAACAAACCCTAAATGTTCCATGGTTAAAGGAATAAATGAATCCAAGACTTCATACTCCTCGATGGCCTTAAATGGCTAAGGGAACTTTACTTTTTTTTCCCTTTTTGTCAAGAAGGCAGTTTCTGTAATATGACATTTTATTGTTTCATTTAAATATAAAAACAACTAAAGTCCCCTAATGATCCTCTCTTTATAAATAGGATGTATTCTCATTAAGGAATAATTGGAGTCATAATTAAATGAATCGGTGTTCAACGTTTCATTAATCAATGATTTTTCCAATCATTACATTTCTTGATAGCCCTTGGGAAAACCAGTTCTGATTCTTTTCTTTCATATTACTCAAAGATCTTTAAAAACCAACAACATTAAAAAATAACAATTTCCATTAATGATGTAATAAAAGTAACAACAACAAAACCATTATCAGATTTATATGAATGGTTTGATTGGTTTCACAGATATTTCAAGTCATTTACATGAATGGTTTGATTGGTTTCACAAATATTTCAAGACATTTACATGAATGGTTTGATTGGTTTCACAGATATTTCAAGACATTTACATGAAAGGTTTGATTGGTTTCACAGATATTTCAAGACATTTACATGAATGGTTTGAATGGTTTCACATATATTTCAAGACATTTACATGAATGGTTTGATTGGTTTCACAGATATTTCAAGAGAAAAATTAGCTTGATTTTTCAGTAATGAGAAAATTTTGAGATACCAGTTAAGATACTATGCCAGTTTTAAAAAAAAAATATTTGGACTACTTGACATATACTGTATAGGTTCATTGGTCCTTTAGTCTCCATCTTAGACTCGATGTAATGACACTATCTCTGAAGACTGCACCATGTAATATGATTTTTCACTTTTTGGTAGAGTAGAGCAACATCAGAAAAGGATATTAATAGATTAACGTAAAAAGAAACAGTTAACAAGACATTGTTACGTTTTAAACAAACAGGTTTTAATCCAGCACAATGAGCTTAAAAAATACATAAAACTCACATGCGCTAAATATACACTCCGTCCATTGAATAGAAATAACTGCAGGTCTGAGGCGGACAAAAGTTTTGAAAAAATAAACGCAGGAAAGGAAAATAATAATACCAGTGAAAAATTAAAAAAAAAACCGTTGGTGTTTTGCGGAGGATGGGGGGGGTTGTTCCAAAGTTTGCACCTGTCATTCAATTCATTTCTGACCGTAGTAGTATTCGTGACGTAAGGTGGCGCAAGCTTACGAAGGGCCCTGGTATTCTCATAACCTTAATACATACCCCCCCGACCCACCAAAAGTCACGAGTATGTCAAACAGTATAAGGGACCATCATAATAGCTTACTTGTAGTCGAACAGCATAAGTGAATATCATATTGTTCTACTTGTAGTCGAACAGTAGAAGTGAATATCATATTGTTCTACTTGTAGTCGAACAGCAGAAGTGAATATCATATTGTTCTACTTGTAGTCGAACAGCATAAGTGAATATCATATTGTTCTACTTGTAGTCGAACAGCATAAGTGAATATCATATTGTTCTACTTGTAGTCGAACAGCATAAGTGAATATCATATTGTTCTACTTGTAGTCGAACAGTATAAGTGAATATCATATTGTTCTACTTGTAGACGAACAGTATAAGTGAATATCATATTGTTCTACTTGTAGTCGAACAGTATAAGTGAATATCATATTGTTCTACTTGTAGTCGAACAGTATAAGTGAATATCATATTGTTCTACTTGTAGTCGAACAGTATAAGTGAATATCATATTGTTCTACTTGTAGTCGAACAGTATAAGTGAATATCATATTGTTCTACTTGTAGTCGAACAGTATAACTGAATATCATATTGTTCTACTTGTAGTCGAACAGTATAAGTGAATATCATATTGTTCTACTTGTAGTCGAACAGCATAAGTGAATATCATATTGTTCTACTTGTAGTCGAACAGTATAAGTGAATATCATATTGTTCTACTTGTAGTCGAACAGTATAAGTGAATATCATATTGTTCTACTTGTAGTCGAACAGTATAAGTGAATATCATATTGTTCTACTTGTAGTCGAACAGCATAAGTGAATATCATATTGTTCTACTTGTAGTCGAACAGCATAAGTGAATATCATATTGTTCTACTTGTAGTCGAACAGCATAAGTGAATATCATATTGTTCTACTTGTAGTCGAACAGTATAAGTGAATATCATATTGTTCTACTTGTAGTCGAACAGCATAAGTGAATATCATATTGTTCTACTTGTAGTCGAACAGCATAAGTGAATATCATATTGTTCTACTTGTAGTCGAACAGCATAAGTGAATATCATATTGTTCTACTTGTAGTCGAACAGCATAAGTGAATATCATATTGTTCTACTTGTAGTCGAACAGCATAAGTGAATATCATATTGTTGTATTTGTAGTCGAACAGCATAAGTGAATATCATATTGTTCTACTTGTAGTCGAACAGCTTAAGTGAATATCATATTGTTCTACTTGTAGTCTAACAGTATAAGTGAATATCATATTGTTCTACTTGTAGTCGAACAGCATAAGTGAATATCATATTGTTCTACTTGTAGTCTAACAGTATAAGTGAATATCATATTGTTCTACTTGTAGTCGAACAGTATAAGTGACCATCATATTAACCTACTTGTAGAATCGATAAGGCTTAAACTGTTTTGTTTTAAACAACAGTCTGCTGTGGATCTAATCATTAACTCATATGTACTTTAAAGTACTTCATATAGAAACCATTTTATTGCCGTTTTTTTTAAAAAACATGAGCTTTTACTCAATAAACAGTCAACAAAATAACACTCTTCCTTAAAGTTTAATCGACTCCCGAGATTTCAACACATCAAAGAATCTGTTCCTGAATAACTGACATAATAGTGTCGTACTTTTTTCAGCGGATCTCAAACTTGAGCTTGTTTTAAGGAAAGTTTCTTCAAGTTGTACCCATAGCTGTTAAATTGATAACCCCTGGAATGAGCGGCAAAACGATTTACAGGGCTTGAATTCGAGAGGGCAATATGGGCAGAGTAGGACAATATGGGCAGAGTATGAGAATATGGGCTGAGTAGGAGAATATAGGAAGAGTAGGGCAATATGTGCAGAGTAGGGCAATATGGGAAGAGTAGGGGAATATGGGCAGTATAGCAACGAGGGCAGAGTAGGAAAATATGGGCAGAGTAGGGCAATATGGGCAGAGTAGGGCAATATGGGTAGAGTAGGGCAATATGGGCAGAGTAGGGCAATATGGGCAGTATAGCAACGAGGGCAGAGTAGGAAAATATGGGCAGAGTAGGACAATATGGGCAGAGTATGGCAATACGGGCAGAGTAGGGCAATATGGGCAGTATAGCAACGAGGGCAGAGTAGGAAAATATGGGCAGAGTAGGACAATATAGTCAGAGTAGGAGAATATAGGAAGAGTAGGGCAATATGGGCAGAGTACGGCAATATGAGCAGAGTAGGATAATATGGGCAGAGTAGGGCAATATAGGCAGAGTAGGGCAATATGGGCAGAGTAGGGCAATATGGGTAGTATAGCAACGAGGGCAGAGTAGGAAAATATGGGCAGAGTAGGACAATATGGGCAGAGTAGGAGAATATAGGAAGAGTAGGGCAATATGGGCAGAGTATGGCAACATGGGAAGAGTAGGGCAATATGGGCAGAGTAGGGGAATATGGGCAGAGTAGGGCAATATGGGAAGAGTAGAGCAATATGGGAAGAGTAGGGGAATATGGGCAGTAGGGCAACGTGGGCAACGTGGGCAGAGTAGGACAATATGGGTAGAGTAGGGCAATATAGGAAGAGTAGGAGAATATGGGCAGAGTATGGCAATATGGGCAGAGTATGGCAATATGGGAAGAGTAGGGCAATATAGGAAGAGTTGGGGAATATGGGCAGTAGGGCAGTATGGACAGAGTAATGAAGGGGAAAAGATAACCGAAAACATTGGAATCACCATTCTTACCTGTTTGGTCTGGAGCAGAACAAACAAACAAACAACAAAAAAGAAAAATATAACCAGAAGATAAGAACAAGCCAAGTAATTAGTGTATGTGGAGTTTGTTTGTTGTCGCTAAGTGATAAACAGATAGGACGTTACGCCCTTTACACGAAGTAGCTGATTTACTTCTAAAATAGAGATGAAACGATTTCAGTTCATTGCTTTAATCTTCACCGTTTTCATTGTTTAATTAAGAAGCTAAAGTACGGGCAATCATACCAGAACTTTGTTTTACAATAACAAACAAATCACTGTCAAGGGATGATGCTGCGGTGTGACGTAGACGAAATTAAACCATTCAAAAAACAAATAGAGGATAAAGACGAAAAAAAAAATATATATGTATTTTATTTGAATGTGAATAAATAACCAATCGACTATAATTTGAAGTATCTATCTATCTATCTATCTATCTATCTATCTATCTATCTATCTATCTATCTATCTATCTATCTATCTATCTATCTATCTATCTATCTATCTATCTATCTATCTATCTATCTATCTATCTATCTATCTATCTATCTATCTGTCAGTATGCCTGTCTGTCTCTCTGTCTGTCTCTCTGTCTGTATGTCTGTCTGTATGTCTGTATGTATGTCTGTCTGTCTCTCTGTCTTTCTCTATCTATCTATCTATCTATCTATCTATCTATCTATATATATATCTATCTATCTGTCTGTCTGTCTGTCTGTCTGTCTGTCTATTTGTCTGTATGTCTGTCTGTATGTCTGTCGTATATCTGTCTGTCTGTCTGTCTGTCTTTCTATCTATATCTATCTATCGGGCGTTTTTCGACTTGAAGGTCCCGGGTTAGATCCCTGATGAGGGAGACTCGAGATATTGTGCCGAACTCTTCCATCTTAGAATGGGTACCTGACATTTGTTGGGGAAGCGAAGGCGTTATCCTGTTCTCCCATTGTGACTCTCTGTTATGGTTGGGATGAAAAAAGGGCCCCATTAAAACCGTCACATCAGTGGTTTATAGAATATATAAGATATAAACATCCCATCTTTACTTGGTTTTTACAACAAAACAAAAAACATCCTAAAAATTCTAAGTTATCACTGAGATAGCACTGAAATATTACTGCAATAGCACTGAGATAGCACTGAAATAACACTTCAATAGCACTGAGATAGCACTGAAATAAGACTGAGATAGCACCTAGATAGCACTGAAATATCACTGATAAGGATGAGACGGGATAAAATAAATCTAAAAGAAAAAAAGAAAGAAAGCTTTAGATCGGAATCTTTCAACTAAGAAATTAATTTTGTTTGAATCCATACTAACATTAAAATATAAAAATAGCCAGAGATCTACTTTAAAAAAAAAGCTTAAAACACGTAGAAAGTTTAAACAAATGTCCATCATTAAATTTCACGTCACAAAGTAGATAACGTAATGTTGGGGAAAATTACAATTTCTGTCTAGAGCAGTAAATCTAACCATATATATATAATTAATTTATAGAAAAGCCAGATTATACAGTCGGGTAAATATAAGGCGTCTATTTACATTTAATTTAAAAAAAAAAACAACAACCAAGGCTTGCTTGATATCAAACAAAAGTGAATCGTTCAGTGGTGAATGTTTATTTTAGACATCTTGATTATTTTTGGTGATCCTAGGATACGCTGATGTAAATTTCTCAAACAGTACAAACAGGACAATGTTTTAGAACAGCCACACTACATACAAACATAACAGAACGTACCGCATTATTTTAGAACAGCCACACTACATACAAACAGAACAGAATGTACCGCATTATTTTAGAACAGCCACACTACATACTAACAGAACAGAATGTACCGCATTATTTTAGAACAGCCACACTACATACAAACAGAACAAAATGTACCACATTATTTTAGATCAGCCACACTACATACAAACAGAACAGAATGTACCTACCAAGCAAGTATATCTTATTTCTATTTTGAGCGAGGTATAATTAATCTGTACTAAAACAATGAACAAGTGTACTAAAATAAACTAAAATATTAAAATACTGCATTGAAAATGTTCCACAACAATGAACTAGGTGAATTAAAATGAACAACAACAATTAAAATAATTCGTTGAAAGTGCTCTGAAACAATAAACAAGTTACTAGCTATTATAGAATACAAATATGTTAAAACCGTTACTGGAATGTACTATTAAATGTATTTTGGCACTCGATTTTTAATTCACAAAAATACAGAAATGTATGGGGGGGGGGGGGGGAGAGATTTTTTTCTCACTTGGTAGAGTGAATTGATAAAAGGTCGATAATCTTCGTCAGGTTAAATGTAGTTCAACCAATGAGATCGATTTCACGATTCTCAGTAATAGAAGATGAAAACACCAACATTTGGCAACTAATGAAACATTCTGTACATTAGATAAAAAAACTGCTACAATTATTATTGTAAGAAACTTCACATGCAGGCACGCCGAGAGGGGGGGTCAGGGGGGGTCATTGCCAGGGGGCCCGCATCTGCAAGGGGGCCCGGCCTCCCCGACCATGTCAATTTTTTCACGACTCATTGTTTATTAAGGGGCCCGCATTGATGTCCTGCCCTGGGGCCCTTGTTGGCTCTCGGTGCCCCTGTTCACATGTGAATGATGCATAGTAAGTTACAGGCTAAAGGATCGTTCACTTATTACTTGACGCATTGGAATTGGGGGGGGGGGGGAGGGGAGGGGAGAGAGAGACAGGGGGTCGGCCAAAGTATGACACGCAATGATAAAAAAAATAAAAAAAAATGTTACGCTGGTTTGGGGGGGGGGGGGGGGGGAGGAAGCAGGTGAAGAGAAATTAAATCAAGGAAAAAAAAAGCGTTACGTAATAATAGAATTGCCCCCCCCCCCCCATGTGGGCTTTAAATCATAAAAATATACACTTAAATATAGTGTTTACATGTGATTTTTACCATTCCCGTTCATCATTGTGAGAACGACAGTATGGACTGAATTGCGTTGCACTGGGATGACAGTTTTACTACCGTAAGTCCACGGTTCAGTGTATCAAATTTAGAAACTGTTTGTGTACCTATCCACTATCCAATTTAGCAGAGCTTACTGTATACCATATACATTGAATACATCTGAAAATAATTACAGCACTGGGGGGGGACATCGATACTTGGTACCGTATTCATAAAAGTGTTAAGCGGCACTATCTTCCCGCGCCTTTCCGGGTACCACTGCTTGAAGTATATTTAGAAGATTATGAGCTAAGTGCTTCAGAATGTTACTTGATCAAATAAAAATGTCTAAGCATGAAAATGCGCACAACCTTTGTACTATCTCGTTCACGAAAGGGTCTATTTTTAGTATTTGAAAATATTCCAAAAATTTAAATCATGTCTTTAATGTAACGTGAACATACATTTATAGGTATAGAAGCTGAAATAAATAAATATAGAGATTGTGCCATTGACTAGTATGTAGCCACTAAAATTACAAGCATGGGCGAATAGGACACGGAACATGAGTTGATAAACATAAATAAATTAATAAATAATTTATAGAGCTAGATGGGGCATTCACGGATAATATTTTTTAGAGTGATGATGATTTATATAAATATCTGAATTATATAATACATTTTTTGTGACTTTTTAAAAAAACTTTTTAATGCATTTTTATATAATACTAGTAAACAAAGGCCCGGTACTCGAACCGGCGAGCAGGCACGCAGTTGGAGTTGAAAATAGTGAACAATACATTTGAGTGCGTTAACAATCAGTCTATATACTCGAAGTGGCCCCAAAGAACATGAACATATTCTTGTAGCCAAAATACATTTGAGAAATAGGACCCCTAAGAGTACATCAAATAAAGTTCATATGTTAAATAGTTCATCCCGAAGAAAATAATCCTCACTATGGGTACACAATCATAACATAAACAACCCCCGATGATTAAAATCTGAACCCAACTTCCAACTATACATAATTTGCGTACACAGCACCATATCATTGATAAATCTTAATTCATTCATAATATTTTAATGGACTCTTTACCAAACAGTTCTTCATTTTATGTTTTATGATGTTCAGCATGACGTATTTAAAAGAAAAAGAGAGACGTGAGTGAGTGCCTTACAGTTAAGCGAAACACTACATGTTTAGCAGTTGGTTTATTTAATGCTATACACATTGTAGCATAGTACAACATATCGTACTCATAATTAACTAAGAAAATATTGCCAACCCGGCAGTGCCGAACCTGTGTATTTTGGGGCTCGGTGCATTTTGACATTCGACATAAGATAATGTACTTAATATTTTATGTAAAAAAAAATTGCCCCCCCTTCAAGTTGGTGCCCGGGGGGACTTTCGAATTTCGACCCCCTTCACCCACCCTAGGTACGCCCCTTTGTGACGCCCCCATCATAAAGGGGTTAAATTGCATTGTCTACATTGTGTACGGCGCTATTCAGACTCCACCCTTATACAATTCATTTATGTGACGTAATACTAAAAAAATTAAAAAAAATTGTGACGTAGTTTTAGTTTGTTTGTAAAGGGAGATAATTGTATGTTAGATATAGAAATATTTTAGAAATAATAACAAACTGAACAATATAAATATTACATTATCTTGAGATATCTATAATGCTAAATTCGTTTGCTTTAATATTAAGATTATGGAAAATAATACAGGATATTGATTGAACGATTTCTGTAGATATTTCTCCTATGATCGCTTCTCATTTAATAACAAACAAAACACCTTTAATACTACATTATCATGAGATATATATATATATATATAAAATTTATTTAACCTTGGGCGCGATTATAGAGACAGCGGCAAGACGTCAATTTACGTTTGAGGAGAGTAGCTCAAATTTGAGTTCTTTCCACGCTATAATGGTTTATGGTTAATGTGGGGCAAAGATCAATGGAGTTCTCTAGTCGGGAAAAAAACCATCTTGCAAAGGTTGTGATACTGTGGTCAATGACGACTATCTGAAACCGTAGTATTCACAGCTGCCGGTGGAGACGGATGTGGTCGGCACACAACACCCTTCCACTTTCCCACGCAAGCACACCTACGCAGCCAGCCATTTCGGGCTGAGGGTTCAGGCACATTACACCCTCCCTTCTGTCCATTTGGCAGGAAAAAAACCCCTTGCTTTGCCATTCTGGACGATCAGCGGTACACACACCCTGCTGGTCTGGCCATTTTGGGCAAGTCTTTAAACCCTCTTTTCTGCAATCCCAGCAGTTGATAGCTGGCACACTCACCCCGCCGCTCTGTAGGCGTGCATGTAATGGCGGCGTAAAAAAAAAAGCATTGACAGCGATCTTTAGAGCGACGACATCAGAATTCATGCCAATTAATTATTGAGTTACTCTCCACTAAAAAATAATTACTGAAACAAGTTTCATGTAATACTTTAACGTAATAGGGATTAGAATTTGCGGACACACAAACATGAACAATGGAATAGAGATTAGCCGTGTAATGTATTTGACTATTTATACTTAATCAAGATGTCCTCCCAAGGAACCAATTCAGAACTGTACGAACTATAATACGGAGAACCAAATATAACAGGTGTAATCAAATTTAATAGATTGAGGTGGGTAGGGCACATAGGAAGAATGGAAAACAACAGAGGTCCAAAGGCAATATATAAGGCAACACCCCATGAGAAAAGGCCTAAAGGCAGACCAAGATGCAGATGGTTAGAAGAAGTGGAGAAAGACCTAAAAGCCATAGGAGGGAGAGAGTGGAGAAGACCATAGAAGTAGACCATGGATCGGGAAAAGTGGAGAAGATTAGTATGGCAGGCCAGGCCCCTAAATGGGCTGTAAAGCCAAAGGAAAATGAAGAATTTAAAATACCATGTGGATTGGTTAGTTTCGGGTCGCAATATCTTTTCGCAGTCCAGATAAAAAAGTTCCCTTAGCACTAACGGGTCATCGGGGCAGATGAAGTGTAGAATACGTTTGTTTCTATAACCTCGGCATATGAAGGGATTGTGTGGCTAGCACAACGCCCAGCCGCCTTTACTTCCCCAACTTATGTAATGTACCCATTTAAAGCTGGGTGGACTTGTGGGACGACTTTGTACCAAATTTCACCTGGAAATATTCCACGGGTCTCACCAAGGATCGAACCCAGGACGCTTAGGTCGACAGCCGAGTGGTGTAGACATCCGTCCCATCAGTCCAGATAGTTAGAATGTAATTGGGATTTAAATTGCCTGTTCACCCTCTTTACGACGGTCACAATAATGACGGTCCCGGTGCTAATGGACGATTTAAACGTTTTTTTTTTGTCTTACACGTTATATCGAAGTGTTTACGTTTAAACTAAATGACGTGACAAACTAGGAAGAGAAGTTCCCGTCGATCGATTCTGTTTCACGTTGGCTGAAGGACTTAACATTCCACACAGATTGATTGATAAATTATTCAAGCGTTTAAAAAAAAGAATATAATTCGGTCTAGATGTGCATCCCTGACAGCACAGTTTCATCTCACAGACAGACAAAATAAACATACTTTGAAGATGGGCTGAGAGCTGGAAGCAAAGTTTTATCTTT
>JAGDYQ010000040.1:4287214-4437214 GCA_021962125.1 Bulinus truncatus
CTTTGCTGTCAGCTCTCAGCCCATCGTCAAAGTATGTTTATTTTGTCTGTCTGTGAGATAAAACTTTGCTGTCAGCTCTCAGCCCATCTTCAAAGTATGTCTATTTTGTCTTCTGTGAGATGAAACTGTGCTGTCAGGGATGCACATCTAGACCGAATTATATTCTTTTTTTTTTAAACGCTTGAATAATTTATCAATCAATCTGTGTGGAATGTTAAGTCCTTCAGCCAACGTGAAACAGAATCGATCGACGGGAACTTCTCTTCCTAGTTTGTCACGTCATTTAGTTTAAACGTAAACACTTCGATATAACGTGTAAGACAAAAAAAAAACGTTTAAATCGTCCATTAGCACCGGCACCGTCATTATTGTGACCGTCGTAAAGAGGGTGAACAGGCAATTTAAATCCCAATTACATTATAACTATCTGGCCTGTTGGGACGGATGGCCGAATGGTGTAGACATTCGGCTGTCGACCTAAGCGTCCTGGGTTCGATCCTTGGTGAGACCCGTGGAATATTTCCAGGTGAAATTTGGTACAAAGTCGTCCCACAAGTCCACCCAGCTTGAAATGGGTACATTACATAAGTTGGGGAGGTAAAGGCGGCTGGGCGTTGTGCGAACCACACAATCCCTTCATATGCCGGGGTTATAGAAACAGATGAATTCTACACTTCATTTGCCCCGATGACCCGTTAGTGCTAAGGGAACTTTACTTTTTTATCTGGATGCGAAAAGAAAACTAAACAATCCACATGGTATTTTAAATTCTTCATTTTCCTTTGGCTTTACAGCCCATTTAGGGTCCTGGCCTGCCATACTAATCTTCTCCACTTTTCCCGATCCATGGTCTTCTTCCATGGTCCTCCACTCTCTCCCTCCTATATATATATAGTTAGATTTACTGCTCTAGACAGAAATTGTAATTTTCACAACATTACGTTATCTACTTCGTGACGAGAAATTAAATGATGGACATTTTTTAAAACTTTCAACGTGTTTTAAGTTTGTTTTTTTTTTAAAGTAGATCTCTGGCTATTTTAATACTTTAATGTTAGTATGGATTCAAACAAAATTAATTTCTTAGTTGAAAGATTCCGATCTAACGCTTTCTTTCTTTTTTCTTTTAGATTTATTTTATCCCATCTCATCCTTATCAGTGTTATTTCAGTGCGATCTGAGTTCTATCTCAGTTCTATCTCAGTGCCATTTCAGTTCTATCTGAGTGCTATCTCAGTGTTATTTCAGTGCTATCGCAGTTTTATTTCAGTTCTATCTCAGTGTTATTTCAGTGCTATTTCAGTGCTATTTCAGTGCTATCTCAGTGCTATTTCAGTGCTATCTCAGTGCTATTTCAGTGTTATCTCACTTCTAACTCTCTGCTATTTCATTGCTATCTCAGTGCTATTTCAGTGCTATCTCAGTGCTATCTCAGTGCTATTTCAGTGTTATCTCACTTCTAACTCTCTGCTATTTCATTGCTATCTCAGTGCTATTTCAGTGCTATCTCAGTGCTATCTCAGTGCTATACCAGTGATAACTTAGAATTTTTTAGGATATTTTTTGTTTTGTTGTAAAAACCAAGTAAAGATGGGATGTTTATATCTTGTATATTCTATAAAGCACTGATGTGACGGTTTTAATGGGGCTCTTTTTTCATCCCAACCATAACAGAGAGTCACAATGGGAGAACAGGATAACGCCTTCGCTTCCCCAACAAATGTCAGGTACCCATTCTAAGCTGGAGGAGTTCGGCACAATATCTTGAGTCTCCCTCATCAGGGATCTAACCCGGGACCTTCAAGTCGAAAAACGCCCGATAGATAGATAGATATAGATAGAAAGACAGACAGACAGACAGACATACAGACAGACAGACAGACAGACAGACAGACAGACAGATAGATAGATAGATAGATAGATAGATAGATAGATAGATAGATAGATAGATAGATAGATAGATAGATAGATAGATAGATAGATAGATAGATAGATAGATAGATAGATAGATACTTCAAATTATAGTCGATTGGTGATTTATTCACATCCAAATAAAATACGTTTATATTTTTTTTTTCATCTTTATCCTCCATTTGTTTTTTCGATTGGTTTATTTTCGTCTATGTCACACCGCAGCATCATCCCTTGACAGTAATTTGTTTGTTATTGTAAAACAAAGTTCTGGTAAGATTGCCTGTACTTTAGGCTTCTTAATGAAACAGTGAAAACGGTGAAGATTTAAAGCGATGAACTGAAATCGTTTCATCTCTATTTTAGAAGTAAATCAACTACTTCGTGTAAGGGGCGTAACGTCCTATCTGTTCATCACCTAGCGACAACTAACAAACTCTACATACACTAATCACTTGGCTTGTTCTTATCTTCTGGTTATATTTTTTGTTGTTTGTTTGTTTGTTTGTTTGTTCTGCTCCAGACCAAACAGATAAGAATGGCGATTCCAATGTTTTTGATTATCTTTTCCCCTTGATTACTCTGTCCATACTGCCCTCCTACTCTGCCCATATTCTCCTACTCTGCCCACGTTGCCCTACTGCCCATATTCCCCTACTCTGCCCAAATTGCCTTACTCTGCCCATATTGCCCTACTCTGCCCACGTTGCCCTATTGTCCATATTCCCCTACTCTGCCCATATTCCCCTACTCTGCCCATATTCCCCTACTCTGCCCATATTCCCCATCTCTTCCCATATTGCCCTAGTCTGCCCACGTTGCCCTACTCTTCCCATATTCTCCTACTCTGCCCATATTGCCCTACTCTGCCCATATTGCCCTACTCTGCCCGTATTGCCCTACTCTGCCCATATTGTCCTAATCTGCCTATATTGCCCTCTCGAATTCAAGCCCTGTAAATCGTTTTTTTTTTGCCGCTCATTCCAGGGGTTATCAATTTAGTAGCTATGGGTTCAACTTGAAGAAACTTTACTTAAAACAAGCTCAAGTTTGAGATCCGCTGAAAAAGTAGGACACTATTATGTCAGTTGTTCAGGAACAGATTCTTTGATGTGTTTAAATCTCGGGAGTCGATTAAACTTTAAGGAAGAGTGTTATTTTGTTGACTGTTTATTGAGTAAAAGTTTATGTCTAAAAAAACGACAATAAAATGGTTTCTATATAAAGTACATTACAGTACTTATAAGTTAATGATTAGATCCAGACTGTTGTTTAAAACAAAACAGTTTAAGTCTAATCGATTCTACAAGTAGGTTAACATGATGGTCACTTATACTGTTCGACTACAAGTAGAACAATATGATATTCACTTATACTGTTCGACTACAAGAAGAACAATATGATATTCACTTATACTGTTCGACTACAAGTAGAACAATATGAAATTCACTTATACTGTTCGTCTACACGTAGAACAATATGATATTCACTTATACTGTTAGACTACAAGTACGCTATTATGATGGTCCCTTATACTGTTTTACATACTCGTGACTTTTGGTGGGTCGGGGGGGGGGTATGTATTAAGTTCATGAGAATATCAGGGCCCTTCCTAAGCTTGTGCCACCATACGTCACAAATGTTACTACGGTCAGAAATGAATTGAATGACTGGTGCACCGGGCGCAAACTTTGGAACAACCCCCCCCCCCAATCTTCCGCAAAACACCAACGGTTTTTTTTTTTTTTCATTTTTCACTGGTATTATTATTTCACTGGTATTATTATTTCACTGGTATTATTATTTCACTGGTATTATTATTTCACTGGTATTATTATTTCACTGGTATTATTATTTCACTGGTATTATTATTTCACTGGTATTATTATTTCACTGGTATTATTATTTCACTGGTATTATTATTTCACTGGTATTATTATTTTCCTTTCCTTCGTTTTTTTTTTTTTCAAAACTTTTGTCCGCCTCAGACCTGCGGTTATTTCTATTCAATGCTAATGTGAGTTTTATGTATTTTTGAGCTCATTGTGCTGGATTAAAACCTGTTTGTTTAAAACGTAACAATGTCTTGTTAACTGTTTCTTTTTGCGTTAATCTATTAATATCCTTTTCTGATGTTGCTCTACTCTACCAAAAAGTGATAAATCATATTACATGGTGCAGTCTTCAGAGATAGTGTCATTACATCGAGTCTAAGATGGAGACTAAAGGACCAATGAACCTGTACAGTATATGTCATAGTCCAAATATTTTTTTTTTAAACATGTAGCTCAAAATTTTCTCATTACTGAAAAATCAGGCTACATTTTTCTCTTGAAATATCTGTGAAACCAATCAAACCATTCATGTAAATGTCTTGAAATAGCTGTGAAACCAATCAAACCATTCATGTAAATGTCTTGAAATATCTGTGAAACCAATCAAACCATTCATGTAATTGTCTTGAAATATCTGTGAAACCAATCAAACCATTCATGTAAATGTCTTGAAATATCTGTGAAACCAATCAAACCATTCATGTAAATGTCTTGAAATATCTGTGAAACCAATCAAACCATTCATGTAAATGTCTTGAAATATATGTGAAACCAATCAAACCATTCATATAAATCTGATAATGGTTTTTGTTGTTGTAACTTTTATTACATCATTAATGGAAATTGTTCTTGTTTATTGTTGTCGTTTTTTAAGATCTTTGAGTAATATGAAAAGAAATCAGAACTTTTTTTCCCAAGGGCTATCAAGAAATGTAATGATTGGAAAAATCATTGATTAAAAAAACCGTTGAAGACCAATTCATTGAATTATGTCTCCAGTTATTCCTTAACGAGAATACAATCCTATTTATAAAGAGAGATCATTAGGGGACTTTAGTTGTTTTTATCTTTCAATGAAACAATAAAATGTCATATTTCAGAAACTGCCTTCTTGACAAAAAGTGAAAAAAAAAAGTCAAGTCCCCTTAGCCATTTAAGGCCATCGAGGAATATGAAGTCTTGGATTCATCCATTCCTTTAACCATGGAACATTTAGGGTTTGTTGTGATTAACACTTAAACCAACTTAAGTCAAGATGGGTGAACTTGAGGGACATTAAACATTTTTTACCAGGACATAGACCTGAAAAATTCCCTTTGGTTTTCACTCAGGAGCGAACCCGTGAATCTCAGGTCGGCAACATCGCTCTATCAACTGTCCCTCGGGCATATTGTAGGTTGTCATTTGATGATAGAATCTACATGTACTTTGAAGGGGACGGGTTGTCGTGTGGTAAAGCACTCGACTGTCGACTTAATGGTACCGGGTTCGATCTCCAGTGAGGACCTAGGAATATGTTAATATACTATCGGCTATGGTGGGGGATGAAAGAAGGGCATCATACAAAAACCGTCCCATTAGTGTTTTAAGGATCTAAGAGATTTTATCTCATCCTTACAGGGACTTCACGCACAAATACTTTGAAGCTGAAATACAGTCTTCGATAAAACTACAAACACATTTTCATTTCCAAACTTGAAACAGATTAATTAACGTGGTCTAGGCAAGTGCATTGTTCATTTGTTTGTTAATCATTAACAGCTGAGAAAGTCAGACAAACTGGGTGTCCTGAATGTTACACTAATTCATTTTCTCACAGTATGTGTTTTCGTATGCACTGTGTCACTGACTTATTCACCGGGCAACAACGCCGCAGTGTTTCTCGAATATCATTTATTACTTACGCATCAGCTGAGCCATTCTTAAGGATAAGCAAACTAGACTACTGTCTACTAGCCACCGCATCCCCCCCCTCGCCCCGTCCCCCCCCCCCCGTCCAATACTATGGGCGCCTCCTGGCGTGATTTTAACTATGATTTAGACACATGGAAATTAAAGCATTTGTGCGGGGCTACGGATTGAAATAACTTAACATCTATGGGGCTTTAATGGGTCCTTTGTTTTTTCAGAGATTATTAGGGACCAATATATTTGCATGGGGTGGCCTTGACATTATTTTTGCAAAGGGACCCCCGAAATTAGCTGTATCCCTTAAATGTACCTTTGCCTAAGGCCCCCAGAATGCACCTCTGGTTAGCATTTCCTAGGGCCCCCAAAAGTAACTTTGTATAGTTGGTTAAAAGCCTAAACCCTAAAGCCTAAAACCGGCTCTGCGTATCGCTTTTTTTAAAGAGAGTGAGAGAGATAAATAGATAGATAGATAGATAGATAGATAGATAGATAGATAGATAGATAGATAGATAGATAGATAGATAGATAGATAGATAGATAGATAGATAGATAGATAGATAGATAGATAGATAGAGAGAGAGAGAGAGAGAGTGAGAGAGAGAGAGAGAGAGAGAGAGAGAGAGAGAGAGGGAGAGAGAGAGAGAAAGAGAGAGAGAGAAAGGCAATGTTGTTTATTTTTCCTCTTTCGTACGGAAAATCATTTTCCTTCGACTCTTCTGTCATCATATTTTTGAGAAGATGTTCTTTTTCGTCCAGAAAATTTTTGTGGGGGTAGCGGTAATCTAATTCTCGGAAGCAAAAGTGGCAGACACCAGTGTCCTTAGTACGGGGAAAGAGAGGGAGGGGGTGGATTTATTGGGATATCTCGGAGAAGGTCATGAACTCATTTGCATGTTAAGGAAAAATATGTGTGGAAGCGTGGTTGGTTACCGATGGGGAAAGAAGACTTGCCATGACATTATCTGTCTCTCAGTATGAAGAGTTGAAGATTAGTCCTAACCAACTGATGGACACAATGCAATCAAATGCCTGAATATCTGTTGTGTAGAGATTTGGTGGAGAGTATTGTTCTCTTTAGATATTTAAAAGTTGTTGGGTTTTTTTTTTTGAAAGTAACATATCGGTTACGTTAGTGTTATGTTATTGGTAGTTTATCTGTAAAAGCAAAAGTTCATTTAGCCTAAAAGGCCGTCGGGGCTGACAGTGGAATAGCGAGCTTCACTCGCGCCCGCGGCACAATACCTTTTTAGCGCCCCCCCCCCCAACTTTTGAAAACCATATAATATTATGTGTAAAATATATTATTTGGCGCCCCTTTGTGAGTAGCGACCGGGGCATGATACCCCCCCCCTTATAAAATGCATTCGAGAGCTATTAATGTTCCTTTCTGGGTCAGACAAACAGGCATTGTCAATTTCTCAAACAGACTTTCGGGAAAAGGAAAATTTCCCATGATACATCACTGGCTTTGGTGCGGAAAGCATTTATTTTTCTTCTTCATTGGAGAACGTATAAACAAGAATGAGTCGGTTGCATTGGGAAGGGGGGGGTGGTGGTGAAACTTGGACAGGTACTTTATCGAATACCAGGTTAACCATTCAGTGAATCAAGTGATTTTATTTTTATTCCACGTAAAACACTGGACTGGAAAATTTGTAAACAATAAGAATTTTAAAAAAAGAACTCAGAAAAGTAAAATAATTGAAGGATTGACTTTAGTTGGGGAAATAATGGCGGCTAGGCCTAGTGCTAACTACACAATTCCTTTATATGCCGTGGCTACAGAAACATATGAATTCTAAACTTTTATACCTGGCTACAGAAACATATGAATTCAAAACTTTTCTACCTGACTACAGAAACATATGAATTCTAAACTTTTCTACCTGGCTACAGAAACATATGAATTATAAACTTTCATACCTGGCTACAGAAACATATGAATTCAAAACTTTTCTACCTGACTACAGAAACATATGAATTCTAAACTTTTCTACCTGGCTACAGAAACATATGAATTATAAACTTTCATACCTGGCTACAGAAACATATGAATTCTAAACTTTTATACTTGGCTACAGAAACATATGAATTATAAACTTTCATACCTGGCTACAGAAACATATGAATTCTAAACTTTTATACTTGGCTACAGAAACATATGAATTCTAAACTTTTCTACCTGGCAACAGAAACATATGAATTCTAAACTTTTATGCCTGGCTACAGAAACATATGAATTCTAAACTTTTATGCCTGGCTACAGAAACATATGAATTCTAAACTTTTATACCTGGCTACAGAAACATATGAATTCTAAACTTTTCCACCTGGCTACAGAAACATATGAATTCTAAACTTTTCTACCTGGCAACAGAAACATATGAATTCTATACTTTTCTACCTGGCTACAGCAACATATGAATTCTACACTTTTCCACCTGGCTACAGAAACATATGAATTCTAAACTTTTATACCTGGCTACAGAAACATATGAATTCTAAACTTTTCCACCTGGCTACAGAAACATATGAATTCTAAACTTTTCTACCTGGCTACAGAAACATATGAATTCTAAACTTTTCCACCTGGCTACAGAAACATATGAATTCTAAACTTTTATGCCTGGCTACAGAAACATATGAATTCTAAACTTTTATGCCTGGCTACAGAAACATATGAATTCTAAACTTTTATACCTGGCTACAGAAACATATGAATTCTAAACTTTTCCACCTGGCTACAGAAACATATGAATTCTAAACTTTTCTACCTGGCAACAGAAACATATGAATTCTATACTTTTCTACCTGGCTACAGCAACATATGAATTCTACACTTTTCCACCTGGCTACAGAAACATATGAATTCTAAACTTTTATACCTGGCTACAGAAACATATGAATTCTAAACTTTTCCACCTGGCTACAGAAACATATGAATTCTAAACTTTTCTACCTGGCTACAGAAACATATGAATTCTAAACTTTTCCACCTGGCTACAGAAACATATGAATTCTAAACTTTTCTACCTGGCTACAGAAACATATGAATTCTAAACTTTTCCACCTGGCTACAGAAACATATGAATTCTAAACTTTTCTACCTGGCTACAGAAACATATGAATTCTAAACTTTTCCACCTGGCTACAGAAACATATGAATTCTAAACTTTTCCACCTGGCTACAGAAACATATGAATTCTAAACTTTTCTACCTGGCTACAGAAACATATGAATTCTAAACTTTTCTACCTGGCTACAGAAACATATGAATTCTAAACTTTTCCACCTGGCTACAGAAACATATGAATTCTAAACTTTTCCACCTGGCTACAGAAACATATGAATTCTAAACTTTTCTACCTGGCTACAGAAACATATGAATTCTAAACTTTTCCACCTGGCTACAGAAACATATGAATTCTAAACTTTTCTACCTGGCTACAGAAACATATGAATTCTAAACTTTTCTACCTGGCTACAGAAACATATGAATTCTAAACTTTTCCACCTGGCTACAGAAACATATGAATTCTAAACTTTTCTACCTGGCTACAGAAACATATGAATTCTAAACTTTTCCACCTGGCTACAGAAACATATGAATTCTAAACTTTTCTACCTGGCTACAGAAACATATGAATTCTAAACTTTTCCACCTGGCTACAGAAACATATGAATTCTAAACTTTTCTACCTGGCTACAGAAACATATGAATTCTAAACTTTTCCACCTGGCTACAGAAACATATGAATTCTAAACTTTTCTACCTGCCCACAGAAACATATGAATTCTAAACTTTTCCACCTGGCTACAGAAACATATGAATTCTAAACTTTTCTACCTGCCCACAGAAACATATGAATTCTAAACTTTTCCACCTGGCTACAGAAACATATGAATTCTAAACTTTTCTACCTGCACTGAAGGCTTTTTAGGGAACTAATATATACATATATATTTATATAATATATATTTGTTATAAGACTAATCTGTTGTTTTAAAATTGTACAGAATTGTAAGATCTTAAATAGGGTTTCCTTTAAGCCTTTAAATATGTTTTTGTTTAACAGTAGAAATATCTCATGATTGCAAAAACATCTTAACAAGCAAGCAGCAATCATAAAAGCATTTAAAAGACAATTCAATTGCTCGCCCGGTTCACCTTGCATAATTTAATATGTTCTTCTCATAAATCAATAAATGGTTTTAACTCCGCCATTTTAAAACATCAAAAAAAAAAAAAAAAAAAAAAAAGAAAAACAACAACCCACAACAAACAATGTCTGCAAACATGTGAATAAACAAAAACAAGCTTGTAACAAACAACACTCGGTTGTAGAGATTCAAAAAAATACAACTCTTTTACCAGGCTTGTTTCTAAAGTACTATCCTCCCTTCCCTATACCCTATCTCTCTTTCTCTCTCTCTCTCTCTCTCTCTCTCTCTCTCTCTCTCTCACTCTCTCTCTCTCTCTCTCTCTCTCTCTCTCTTACCCTTTCTTCTAGTTTTCATTATGTTCTTCTGTTTCGGCATCATCCCCCACCCCCCGTTTCCCTCCGCCAACTAATCTCCTATCCCAGACAAGGTGCTATCAGTTTGCACTCAGCAGATCTCGCGGTATTCCGCGAAGCTTCCCCTTTGGTTAAAAGCAATCGGCACTTTTTTTTGTGTGGATGGTGTACGTGTTTTTCTTTATCTACATCTCTTTAAATTTCTTTTTTTATATATCTCTTCATTTCGGATTCCTTCACATGCGGCCTACAGCGATGTATTCATGCGCGATATCTGTGGATGGTAGTTATCGGCAATTTCATTACAGGAAGAGTACATTTCCTTTGCAGGTGACAAAACCTTGCGCTGAACACTTTTAAATACCAGATGATAATCTTTAATTAAACCATTACTTTGTTTGACGTTGGGGGGGGGGGGTGTTGTGTAAAGTTTGGTGGGCCCACATACAGAAGTGCCCAACACTACCAACTTTGGAGACACAAATCAGTTATTCGCTAGATTATTTTTTTTAAATTATGAAAAATCTGTTTGTGGCCCCTTTTCTAGAATCAGGGTCACGTCCAGTGGCGCAACCAGCAACAAAACTGGGGGAGGGGGGGGCTCACATATAGAAAAAAAGACAGTTTATATAGTAAAATATGTATGATGATTTGGTCTAAGGGGGCGGCTCAAGCCCCCCCTGCCCCCCCCCTGGTTGCGCCACTGGTCACGTCATCCTATAGCTACAGTAAGCAGATAACCTAAAAACGGTCTAAATAAAGTCAAAAAAGAATATACCGTAACTACTCTCATGTGCGGGCCCACCTTAGCCCTTTAGATGGAGAATTAATTTGGAACCACGGGTATCTAAAGACTGCCCTGCCTAGTAGTTCCACTTCTGCATGCCCCCCCCCCCCTCATCTCGCCGGCCCTAACTGTTATAAGTTTCAATAATAATAACCCCCCACACACCCCGTTTTTTTTTCTCTAAATTACAAAAAAAAAATAACCTTAGATCAGAGTCTTAGCCAGACAGTTTGATGAGGTCAATAAATTAGTGAAATCATGGTACTAATAAAGAATAGCATAAATATTATTTAAAAAAATAATATAATTAACTCCCTTGTGTAAGTTGAAATTTCATTACGAACTATAAAGTAAAAAGTAAATCTCACCTTTTAGTTTACAAATTGAATTCTGTTCATTTATTTTTACTTCAATCGGGCTTTTTTTTTCTTTTAATTAACCTATGACTTATGACCTATGTCTTTAGCCACTGATGGCAATGAAACATTTTTTTTACTGAAACATTTTTTACTACAAATTTGTCTTCCTTGGTGTAACTCAAGACATCGTCCATAAAGAAACCTAGCCAAGTCCCTTCTTTTAGTCACCTAATTTTTGCCTAGCTTTGTCATTTGAACTATGGGTTTCATCCCCACCCCCCCCCCCCGCACACATCTTTAGCTTCAGTTGGAAATGAATCCAATTTTCTTAAGATCTTACCAAGCTTTGAGAACATAAGTCAGCGCCTATTAGGAAACCAAGTCAAGGCCGCTTGGCTTTCACTGAACCCACTTCCCCCTTTCTTTCCTATCAATGCCATCCGGACTACTTAACCTATTGCCACTAAGTATGGATTCTTTTCTGCCTCTAAATTTTCATGATTACGTCATATGGATCAAGAATTTTTTTTTTTTTAATTTCATTCATAGAATTGATGTTTCCTCAAAATAATACAAACAATGATTTCATTGTATTGTATGGTTTCCATTTGAGCTTGTAACTGTGTTTATTATGTCATTGCTCTAGCAGATTTTTCTATTTATATCTTTTATCTCTTTCTGGGTCTCAATAATGTTCAAAGTTTTTTTTTAAATTTATTGAGGAAATACTTTTTTAGTTTAGTGAATGACGTCATTTAAATCTTTATCAGGTGAAGTCAACAAATTGTTTACTTTTTAAAAAGTGTTTTTTTTTAAAAAAAGCAAATAAAAAAAATTGATTTTTTTTTCTGTTCATTTCTATGTTGTCTGGTTAAAAGTTATTAAATTATGTTGGTGTAATTTTTTTATGACCTCACCTGTGAATCTTATTTGCTCTGGAATTTATTTATTTTTAAATCTGCCAGTCAAAGGCTTTAAACTGTAGCAGAAATAAATATAATGTACAGCACTAACCTAGATATTGATGGTGGGGGGGGGAGGTAATATGTCACAAGAGACGGATTTAACGGTGCAATCTTGATAGGGCCCCTGCTTGTTAGGGCCCCAGCTTGATAGGGCCTCGACTTGATAGGGCATCGACTTGAAAGGGCCCCAATTGATAGGGCCTCGACTTGAAAGGGCCCCAACTTGATAGGGCCACGACTTGATAGGGCCTCGACTTGATAGGGCCCCGACTTTATAGAGCCCCAATTCAATAGGGCACCGACTTGATAGGGGCTCCAGAAATCCCTATACTTGCATACATTTGTTTGATGTATCTCTTTTAATAAAACGTATAATTTTTTTTTTACTCTACGCCCAGGGGCATCTGTCTGTGATTGACCTACATACTCAATGAGTTTGAAGTCTAGTACAGACAAAATGTTTTTTTGTACGTCTAGTTAAACCTCACAAATATGTGGATGTTCAGAACAACAAACATACCCACATACAATGATATTATTATGCTTGTAATGAAGTCTACACAGTACAATCATGCAAGTCCTGTATCATGTGCATATCCTTTGCCTTTACCTGTAGTGCTGTCTTCACACATATATCTAATTCTCTACACCATCTAATAAAAAGTGTGTTCATCGATTAGACCTAGTAGTACTTCGATTAGAAGTAAAACTCATAAGAGCAAAAGAATGAAGCCAATGAAATTTAAGACGTTTGGTGATGTCACGCCATCCAAGAAAGATAATTACCTCCATTTTGCTGAGCACCTTAGTTGGCAGCTACTTCCCTTACCTTATGAAAAACATATTGAACCCTCACATCGCTAAAAATAATTATGTAGGCTAGTGATGATCACATGCAATGTACTTACTACTCCTATGTAATGTTGGTATGTACCACAGATTAGATATTATACAGATTAAGCAAGCCTCGATTTGAAACATTTGTTTTCATCGCCACGATTAATGATATTTACTCTCATCAGTCCATTTATTGAATTGAAATGTTTATGATTTACATAAAGCTCATAAAGAGCCATGAACTCATGAATTAAATAATATATTATCGCTTTTTTATATCAATAAAGCAATTGAAAGCTTTTGCATTCATATTTCATGCCTTAAAAAAACAAAACAAAGAGGTGTAAATGTGGTATGTACTGTTGGTTAAACTGTTGGTATACACTGCTGGTATGAAGTGTTGTTATGTACTGTTGGTTAAACTGTTGGTATACACTGCTGGTATGAAGTGTTGTTATGTACTGTTGACATGTAGTGTTCGGATGTTTTTCTGTTGGCATTTTTATGTTTTGACCGTATGTTTTTTCTCGTTCCAAAATGACATAAAGTATTACATGAATTTCAATTATTCGAAACTGACAGAAGAAAAACAAGCAATTAAGCCTGTTCCATTCTGGACACAGGACGTGTTAGCGCATTTTCATGTTATGTATCAGTACGTATGCTATCTTTCAGTAAATATTTGTAAATTTTGGAAATGTTTATAAATTCAATTGTGTAATGCATTTATCTGTAAAAAAATTAATTATAAAGACGTTTCTTTATATTTGAAAAAAAATTATTTTCTCATAAATCTAACTACAAGTGGTTTGTGGTTACTGAAATAGGACTCATAATTGAAAACATTCGAAATTATAGTCATTTAATCGTCCGAAAACTCCGACAATTGTTGCATAGCTCTGATACTTTCTATTAAACTCAGAACACAAGCTTACTATTTCATTTGATGAGTTTCTTAATAAATCTTGGTGAAACTACGTGCTGCAGTATTTCGCACCAAATGAACGGGTTATTGAACGTATAAGGTGTATATATAATATATAAGCCCATTAGGAGCCCTGAAGCCCGGCCCTCAGGGGTCCTATCGAGAAATGGACTTTTGATGTACACATGGCAAGCCAAGACCTATAAAATGATATATACATCATGGGTCTAGGACTTATAGTTGCTGAGATATAGCGCTCCATTATTAATATAGCTTATATAGTAAAAAACGGTACTAAGGCCCCTTTTACGGCCCTGAGAGGTCAGATCGCGAAATGAAAAAAAGTCATTTCTTGGCAGGCCAAGACCTACAAAATGATATATACATCATGGGTCTAGGACTTATGGTTGTGGAGATCTAGGGTGATGACAGACGGACGGACGGACGGACGGACAGACAAAACGGGGACAATAGAGCATTTTTTTTTAGAAAATGCTCTAAAAAACCCAATAAAAATGTTGTTTTTGTTCGTCATTATGTAGGCCTATGTATGTGTGTCCATTTTTTTATACAACCCAATCAAACTTTGAGACCCAGAATAAGACAATATGAAGAATATGTTTTTATATACTTTTATGACAGACATTCACTGGCGATAGAAGGATTCTGTGTTTGTAAAAAATCGGAAATCAATTTTCAACAAATGATCGAAGCTCAATCGATATGAAATGCTTAACATTTGTGTATTCGAGATGAAAATAGACTATTTTAAAACTTCCGTGTCAATTAATTAATTTCTGTTGGAGCTCGAAGCTAATTACTATTTTGATAATGTTTATATCAATAAGAAAATATTGGAAAGAGACAATAGCTTCTCAAGTGTAGCACCGGTTCATAAAAGTGAAGAGTTCGGAAGTTGTTATTATTTTAATTATTATTATTATTATGAGGCGCTATTTTTAATAGTGAATATAAACTTTACTCATAGATATATATCTTTATATCTATGACTCTGCCAGAATTTTATTTATCCGTATTATTGGCGCTCTTGCCTTTTTTAAATCTATAAAATTTAAATAGATGTTTCTATGATCCACGTCATTTTCATTACAAAATCTATTTTTAAAAATGTGTACATATTTGTCAACCATGCAGATGCACTATAGTCAATTTATCAAAATTTATTTGACGAAAATAATAATATAATAGTAAAAATTTTTTCACTGGGAGAAGCAGTTAAACCATCGATGAGCCAGCCACATGTGGCGACCTCTCTATTGTATAAATTATACTTCCATACTTCATACCGGTTTAGTAAAAGAAATCAAACTCATTTGAAAAAATTCTGTTTTCAGAAATTGTCAGTTATTTCCCCTAACCTTTTCGCTTATATTTATCTAGTCCCAGCGTTTAAAATACTACCTGCCTGTATCTATATTATTATTCAAAATATTTTGTTTAGATCTTTCTCATATATATATCTATATATATATATATATAGGGAGATAGAGGGGGGAAGAGAAAGAGAAGGGGAGAAAGAGAGGGAGATTGAGAGGAGGGAAGAGAGAGAGGAGAGAGAGAGGAGAAAGAGTGGAAGAGAGGGGAGAAAAAGAGAGTAGAGAAAAAAGAGAGAGAGAAAAGGGTGGGGAGAGGAGAGAGAGAGATATTGCACCTTAAGAAAATCAAGATTTGACCATATATTATTTGACCATATAATTAATTATCAACTGTTTATTTGCTTCGCTGTTTTTCCTTGACAGGTATCCACATTCATTTTCTTCATAATCCCCATGTCTTTGATCGCCCTGCTGTATTTCTTCATCGCCCTGGCCATCAGGAGGTCCACTTTAATCAGGGCCGGCTCCAACTCGTCCAACGACTGCTCCCACACACACTCCAGCAGCGACCTGAGACAGAACAGCACCAGCCACCAGCACGCCAGAATCAGGCAGTCGGTGCTAAAAATGTTGGGTGGGTTACTTGCTGACATGTACCAATTGACCTTACCTGTCAAATACAACAATATCCAATTACGATCCACTGTTACATTCCGTTTCGTCTAATAACCTTTTAAATGCATGTTGATACCACTATGATCCATTGTTAAATTCCGTTTTGTTTATTCACCTTTTAAATGCATGTTGATACCATTATGATTCACTGTTACATTCCGTTTTGTTTATTCACCTTTTAAATGCATGTTGATACCATTATGATCCACTGTTACATTCCGTTTTTTTTATTAATCTTTTAAATGCATGTTGATACCACTATGATTCACTGTTACATTCCGTTTGGTTTATTCACCTTTAAAATGCATGTTGATACCACTATGATTCACTGTTACATTCCGTTTTGTTTATTAATCTTTTAAATGCATGTTGATACCATTATGATCCATTGTTACATTCCGTTTGGCTATATAACCTGTCAAATACAATAAGATACCATTATGATCCATTGTTACATTGATTATTGTTATATAATCTGCCAAACTCAATATGATACCATTATTATCCATTGATTATTGTTATATAACTTGCTAAATACAATATTTAAACATTGTAATCCATTGTTATGTTACCTTCACTCTACCATTGTTTATGACCCTTTACGTAGATTGTCTTGTTATGTCAACTATTTCTTCTTCTTCTTCTTCATTTGGCTCTACAGCCCATTTAGGGCCCTGGCCTGCCATACTACTCTTCTCCACTTTTCCCGATCCATGGTCTTCTTCCTCCCAGTGTTGATTCAGTTACCATTTTTCAGTTACAGTAAGAGTTACAGTTAGCCTTTCAAATATTTTTCAGTTACTATTACAGTTAGAGTACTTATTAAATTGTTTTTACAGTTACTATTACAGTTAGTAATTTTTTCAGTTACTATATCAGTTATCACTAGTAAAGACGTATGCATCAAAACATATGAAAAATACCGGTATATAAACCAAATATTTTTACAAAACAACAGTGTTGGGTTATCTAATAAAATTTTTTGCTCACTTTCATAAAAGTACGCATCTCTAGATTTTTTGTCAGTCTGTTTTTCTTGCCAAACACGTGTTTTTCTCGTGCATTAAGTTCCAATCATATGACGTATGTCAACCCTTGTTCCCCCTTTCCCTGTCATATTTTGTAACACTTCGCCCACACGTAAGTCTTGTTTACCCTCCACTACCGTAATACCCCCCCCCCCGCCCAACTTCCCATCCAAAAAAAAAATACACACAGATGTTCACTAATTGTATCATTCAAGGTCATACAGTAGAATTCAGAAATGCCAATCCTATTGTTTCAAGGTCATATCGCTGATGTAGACGTGACAATTTCTGTGTACGGGTTTTTTTTTCCTTTTTTTTTTTAAATCTTGTCTGATCTGGTTATAGAATTGGGTTATTTACTGATTTTTTTTTATGCAACTCTGTTGTGAAAAAAAAAAACAATGTATCGGCAGCCAAAAAACGGCCGGTCCGATAGTTAACCCATAGTGCTAATATCGGTCCGATACCGATCCGATTATCGGTCGCTCCCTAATACATGTAATATTGTAGCGCATCTCTAGAATTTTATTTTATAGCGCATTTTTCAGTTAGTATTATTATTACTATTATTTTTTTCCTATTAGTATTACAGTTACAGTTAAAATGTTTTTTCAATTACAGTTTCAGTTAGTAGTTAACTGAAATCACTTTTTTCAGTTATTAGAGCCATTTCAGTTACAGTTACAGTTAACTGAATCAACACTGCTTCCTCCACTCTCTCCCCACTCCTATAGCTTTAAGGTCTCCACTTCCTCCAACCATCTGCTTCTTGGCCTGCCTTTAGGCCTTTTCTCATTGGGTGTTGCCTTATATATATTGCTATTTCATGACAAGAAAAAAAACTTTTTTAATCTTATTTTCTTTAACCACTACTTTTTTTTTTAATCTTTCCTCCAGTCGCTGTTGTAGTGGCGTTTTTCCTCTGCTGGGCGCCCTTCCACACCCAGCGCCTGATGGCGGTGTACGACGGGTCGCCCACACTGAACATTGAGGCCCACAATGCCCTGCTGTACGTCAGTGGTGTGACCTACTACCTTAGTGCCACCGTTAACCCGGTACTCTACAGGTAAACTCACTCATGCGTACAAACTTCAGTTGTCGTTGCTACTTTTGTTAGTTTAAAAATGGATGAATTTAGTTGTTTTTTTCTTCCAACACATATCGAGCTACACCGCTTTTTTTATAGGAAAAAAAATATTTTTTTTTTTAAAAACATTGCCATTTTCTCCTATTTGAAAGAGTGATTATTGTGGTTATAAACGTTGGTTTTTCCTTTTTTTACACAATATTTTTTCCCTACATTATTAGTTTTTACTTTCTTATGTTGGTCGCATTGCCAGGTCATCATAATATTGACGTCGTACACGTAACATTGTATTCCTTGTGCCAAGTCACATTTTCTTAAAAAATTATTTTTTTTTTAATCTTAAGTTTGTTTCAATCTCTAAATTATTTTTTTTTAAAGTGGTGTATGCCCTAAAATAAACATTTCAGTTTTTTTTTTCATTCCCTGTAAGAATGAGATGATTATATCTTTCCGAGTCACCCATCTAGCGCGTTTATACCGCACGACGATCCACCTAATAACAGAATCGATTTTGTTAAAGGACAACTTATTTCTGACATAAATACAAGCTTTAACTGTGGTCGCCTTGTATTTAAGAAAAATAAAAACTAACACAATTCTATTTTTTAAAGCCTATTATGATATTCGGCTTTTGATAACATTCGTTTTCTTTATTATTCAGGAATTTCTTATTCACTTACAATGTCTTTTTTTTTTCCTTTGCAACTTCCAGCATCATGTCCCTGAAGTTCCGCCAAGCGTTCCGGGCAACTCTTCTCTGCTGCTGTGCGTGGGCGCGAACGAGGCCCAAGAGGCGCGCCAACAGGAACTCCTACACTTTCAAATTCCACCACCGGGCTGCGAACGCCAACACCCACTGCTCGGTGGTGGAGAGCAGCAGCAGCGGGCACAACAACAACACGAACAACAACGTCAGCAACAACAACAAGCAGGTGGTCAACCACGTCAACTTCACCACCACTCCAGTCCTGTGCTGCGTCATTGGGAACGAGGCCGTCGCCACCACCCAGTTGGAAGGGAGGCCACTGGTCGTGGCCGGCGATTCCCCCGGGAGACAAAGTTACGAGAGTAACTGCTTAGTGGGGCCCCCAAACTTGCCCACAATGTTATGAGCATATATATTATTTTTAAACTGACCATATCTCAACATTTACCTTAAAATTCACCAGGGAAAATGTATTTATTAAAAAAATGTAAAACAGTGGAAAATCCATTTTAAAGGTGAATTTGTCACCCTCCTAATGTGACTGTGTTATATCTGTGTTCAAATTGTATGAAGAAATATAGAAATATATGAACTTTAATGAGAAGGAATGGAACGACATTTAAAGGACAATTTTAAAAAGTAAAGTTTCCTTAATCCTAAAGGACCGAGGAAAGGGGGAGGGGGCAGATTAAATGTAGAATGCATCTGTGATTTTAAATACATGATACAGGGATCGTCCTGTTAGCACAACGTCCATCGGCGTTTACTTCTCCAGCTTTAAGTCAGACTAGGAGGACTTGAGGGACTTTCACCAGGACCTTGACAAACTCTCTTGGTTCTAACCGAGGATCAAACCCAGGACTCTCGGGTCGACAGCTGAGGGACCTAAGCCGCTCGGTCAAACGTTTCTCTCTGACAAGTTTACGCTCGGTCATACGTCTCTCTCTGACAAGTTTACGCTCGGTCATACGTCTCTCTCTGACAAGTTTATGTTACATTCATTTCATGATAAATATAGTTTTAATAAATAAATGATTTTAACGACTGAAATATTATTTTATATAAAATAGTTGGAAATGATCATGAAGAACTCCATTAGTATGACTTTATTTGTCTCAGTGAAAACATTTAGGTATTTATTGTAATTGTGTATCAAAACTAACGTGACTGTGCATAGTAACGTAACATGCACGCCATGGGCAGACATACTATAACAGGTGCTGAAATCATCACGTATGCGACTGTTATGCCTTATAATCTGTCTCAAAGTTGGGATACTGCAGAGGTAACAATCGTGCCTGAGATTCGAACTTTTGGACTGCGTCATGATGCATGAACTCTCAACCACGCTGCCAGCCGCTCGAACCAGTAAATAATCGAATGAACATGAGTAAATTAAAAGTTATTTTTTTGATTTTAAAAAGAGGCAAATCAAGCATCATTAACTGTATCATGTTTTCGTGTGTGGATGATTGTTCAATGTACTAAGCTGGATTGAAGATAGAGTTTCAGTGTGTGTGTGTGTGTGTGTGTGTTCATAATTATTTTACTTCAAAGATTGTTGCTGAACATTACTGAATACGTTGTATCATGTCACTATTTATGTCGTCGATTTGTTTTTTTCAATCATAGTTTTTATGTGATGGGCTAAAGCACAGAATTTTAATTTACAGTATGTGGACTAGAGATAGTTAGACTGATTGAAAAAAAGAGCTAAAAATTTAAAATGAAGTATCATTGAAGGGTATGCAATTTAATTAAAATTGTTTGGATTTTAGAATTCACGTTACATTCTTTGTGACTTTGTAACCAGCAACTATGTTTAAACTTTACTTATGAGCCTTGACCAAAAAAATGTATTTGCTTAATTTCAATTTATTTGAGTCGTTAATATGGGAAATGTGTTGTTTTCTTTAAAATTGGAGCGTAGGCAGGGGAAGTAATTGTCCATATTTAACACTTACTTTTCGTAATATAATCTCCCTTAAACAAGTCTATTGATTGTTTAGTTTTTTTATTGCTCTTTGACTTTTAAAAACATGATATATAATTGTATATCGAATCATATGAATGTAATTGTTTAGTTGTAATGCATCCCCTCTCCTATCCTATCCTCCACTTGAATAATCTCATCATTTGTAGCATTTCTATATGTAAATATGTATCGATAATGTATAATCTACTTTTAATGCACATAAATTTGACTCGAATATTGAACCAAAGTTTGTTGCCATGTCAACTTTTTTTGTTTACATAATTACAAATAAATGCAGATATGTGTACAACAAAATACATGTGATATGAGGTGTCTTATATATGTTTAATCTAAATTACATAAAACTATATATGTATATTGTAAATCCTTTATTTCAAATTGAATGTTAATAATATAATGTGTTATCTGTGTGCCCACCACTCGCCCATCGCTTGACCCACACCCCCCCCTCTATATGCATTATTTCTCCGGTCAAATATTTAAAAAAAAACAACTGCAGTCCCAAATAGTTATATGAACGAGAAGAGAGGCAAACATTTTTTCTCCAGCGTGTATACTAGAAATTAATCGATTGTCAGAATCTGAAGGTTGTTTATTTTTTCTACTTTGTCAAACTTGGTGACGTTTTAGCCCACAAAGGACCAATGACCAGAAGCGTCCCAACAACCGTGTCCAAAAGTTAGGGGTGCGGTGGGATGGGGTGGGGGCAGATAGGAGATTCTGTGATGCAGTTTATAAGCGACACTAACGGCTATCGGACCAGCATGTGTTATTCGCCCTTGGGCCCTTCGCAATGGCGCGTTGTGCTAGGGGCCCCCTCTGTCGTGATAAGCAGTGGTAAGAAAGGCCACTGGGACAGGTAGATATTTTTTCTCTTAACTGGCGAAAAAGATCAAAGGATTTTTTTTTTAAGTTTGAAAACAAAACAGTGTTGGAAGGAGTTCATTAGCGTCATATGATAATTTTAGGTGATTTACAAACGTACATAACAGTCATTGTTTTACTTAAAGTCTCTGATACCGGTAATCTATTTTTTTATTAAGGTTGTGAAGCTTTATCGTTATGCTAGTTGTAGAACTATAAGATAAACACTGAATGCAGACTTGGCCTAGTTTTAATAGCATAATAAGTTGTTCGGTAGAGTTGATTTAATTTATAAATCAGTAAATAGTGAAGAGAAGAAATAGATGTTCATGTTAGCCTAGTTTTAACATAATAATAGCAGGAAAACGTGTATGGCAGAGTTGAATTACTTTTTAAATCCGTAAAAAGTACAAGCAGAAATAGATGTTCATGTTGATTTGTAACACTTCCATGCAAGTGTGACTTGATTCTAGATTCAAGACTATTGTGACTTGATTCAAGATTCAAGACTATTGTGACTTGATTCTAGATTCAAGACTATTGCGACTGGATTCTAGATTCAAGACTATTGTGACTTGATTCTAGATTCAAGACTATTGTGACTTGATTCTAGATTCAAGACTATTGCGACTTGATTCTAGATTCAAGACTATTGTGACTTGATTCTAGATTCAAGACGATTCTTTATTTTTCCCATTACATGGCGTTCAACATAAGTAAATACAACCAACGACCATGTAATGAGTGTTGATGTACAATGTACTTGAAGTACAATGTATAGTTTGTACATATAAATAAAAAAAAATGCTTTAAGTATTGCTGATTGAGAATGTCATATAAAGAAGTACTTCTTGTACTGTAATTATTGTACCATAATATACACTTTTATAAGTAAAATAAATTTTAAAAATACTATTGCTACAAAACGATCGTTTGCATGTTGTTGTTTTTTTTTTAATGTTGTGATTTAGCTTGAAGTACACAATTATATATTTAACTGGCTTCATCTAGAAATGTAGCAATGAAAATAAAAACTGTTTAAGAAGATTCTTTAAAGTCTTGATGGCAAGACAGAATAAACAAAGCAACAACAAAAAATCACGTCATTGATGTACACTAGTGATGACATTCTAACCTAAACATTTTGTGAAATAAGATTGTTCTTAGCTTTGAGAAATTATGATGGGGGGGGGGGGGATAGTCAGAGACTTTCGTATATTTGGGGCACAAGTAGGTATACGGGGCACATGTAGGTATACTTGGGGCACATGTAGGTATATTTGAGGCACATGTAGGTATACTTGGGGCACATGTAGGTATACTTGAGGCACATGTAGGTATATTTGGGGCACATGTAGGTATATTTGGGGCACATGTAAGTATACTTGGGACACATGTAGGTATATTTGGGACACATGTAGGTATATTTGGGGCACATGTAGTTATATTTGGGGCACATGTAGGTATATTTGGGGCACATGTAGGTATACTTGAGGCACATGTAGGTATACTTGAGGCACATGTAGGTATATTTGGGACACATGTAGGTATATTTGGGACACATGTAGGTATATTTGGGACACATGTAGGTATATTTGAGGCACATGTAGGTATATTTGGGACACATGTAGGTATACTTGAGGCACATGTAGGTATATTTGGGACACATGTAGGTATACTTGAGGCACATGTAGGTATATTTGAGGCACATGTAGGTATATTTGGGGCACATGTAGGTATACTTGGGACACATGTAGGTATACTTGAGGCACATGTAGGTATACTTGGGGCACATGTAGGTATACTTGAGGCACATGTAGGTATATTTGGGGCACATGTAGGTATATTTGGGGCACATGTAGGTATACTTGGGACACATGTAGGTATACTTGGGACACATGTAGGTATATTTGGGGCACATGTAAGTATATTGGGACACATGTAGGTATATTGGGACACATGTAGGTATATTTGGGGCACATGTAGGTATATATGGGGCACATGTAGGTATACTTGGGACACATGTAGGTATATTTGGGACACATGTAGGTATATTTGGGACACATGTAGGTATATATGGGGCACATGTAGGTATATTTGGGACACATGTAGGTATATTTGGGACACATGTAGGTATATTTGGGACACATGTAGGTATATTTGGGACACATGTAGGTATATTTGGGACACATGTAGGTATATTTGGGACACATGTAGGTATATTTGGGGCACATGTAGGTATATATGGGACACATGTAGGTGTATTTGGGGCACATGTAGGTATATTTGGGGCACATGTAGGTATATTTGGGGCACTTAATAACTTAATGAGGGCCTAAATAACAATATATTTGATAGAAATTCGTACCAGGCGAGAGGACCGGGGGGGGCATTTGTACCAGGTGAGAGGACCGGAGGGTGGTATTTGTCAATGGGGGCCTCAGAGGGCCACCAGTAAACTAGGTAAATATTCTTAAAGTTAACTTACTTTTAAAAAGCCACATGTCCAAACAGAGCTAGTTAAATGTGGCCTATAAAAATAATACAAACACTTTTTAGACTGCAAGGTGAAGCTGACTGGACACAGCCAGCAAAGCCCGAAGTGGTGAAGTGAACAAAATTGGATGATAGAGTTGACATCTATGAAGAATAAGTTTGCATGTAGAAAGCTATCATAGGGTGGTATTCCGCTTGATACGTTTATTGGAGTCGGATTAGGCAACTGTTTGTTGCCGACTTCTGTAACTTAAGATAGTTAGGTGATAAGATTGTGTGACTAATTTGATGGAATATCTCAACGGGAGACTATTATTAATTCGTTAATTACTATTAATTATTATTATTCGTTATTAATAAATTATTAAGTTATTTTTATTACTCAAAGTGTTAATCTGAACAATATTAGATTCAAGTATGACATGATAATGAAATTGACATCTTTTTTTGCAGTAGGTCCGCTCTTGGCAGTAATAATTCTGTCCGCTGGAGCTGTCGTGTATTTCCGACTCATCATTTCAATGATTATTTTGAAAATCCCTGAATGGATTGTGAGTGGTGTCCCCTTCTTTTTTTTTTGCATCCACAACATATCCAATAGCTCGATGGTCATGAAGACAACAAATTAAGTCATAGGCATGTAAGTCAGAGGCGTCCTTATGCTGCCCCGCAGCGTGAAAACTCTACAGGAGGGGCCAGGCATTCTACAGCAGGGGGCCAGGCAATAGCAGGGGGGCAGGTAATACATTTTACTAAGTAGGACAAATAAGCGGGGGGGGGGCAGATAAAACGCAAGGGGCCCGGCACCCCTGCCCCCCCCCCCGCACGCTACGGGCTTTTCCTTATGAGAGCGGGGAGTATGGGGAGAGGGGTACCATATGCGAGGACTGGGACAGACGTTATTTTCATAAGATTAAAGAACAAATTAGAAGAAAAAAAAACAACTCAAAACGGGGTGAGTGTGGTGGGGGCGAGGCGGGGGGAGACTGTGGCGGTCATCCCAGTAACCACTCTTTAAAGCCGTTACTGTGTGACTGAATGCGCCAGGAGTTGAACCCGTTACCCAAGCTTCCCACGGTGTGTAGACAACAGTACACTAGTAAAGCATGCAGATCCGGTTCACGACCAAAATGACCCATATTAAAAAAAAAAAAAACAAGAGAACGAAAAACTAAATTGAAATTATAATATTCTCTAATTGATATTTGCAACCCTGAGAGATGTTGCTTGTAGTACACTCCCCTGATTTAATGACAAGGGCAATTGAGGGGGTGAGTTCCAAAACCTGCTAAGTACAAAATTTTCAAAAATTGAGTTATCATACTCATTAGCTTATTTCCCTATATTGGCATATATTCTGGGATTTTCTTGATAGTATTTTAACTAATTTTAATCATTTTAAGATAGAAAACAGTTTCTACTAAAAGTTAAATGGCAGGCTGAAAATAGCCATAAATCGCATGTGATAGACATCTGGACATTGTCCTATAGGTGCGTACTTTGGAAGGTTGAGGTTCAATGTCGATTCCCTTTGCCGACACTGTAGAGAGGTTGAGAAAACCGTGGATCGTGTGCTTTTAAGTGCCCGGGCTGGATAGACAAAGCTCGAGACTAAATGGCCAAAAGTAGAACATTGCATAAAAAAAAAAAGACCAAAATTAAAATCCATTTAGCTCTATATCATCTGCAGAGCTCAGTGAGAAGAGGTGTTGTCTGATTCCCCTATGCCAAACTACAATTAAAAAAAAAAACAACAACAATATGTATGAATATAAACGAAGAAATGATAAGTAAATCATTTATTTTTTTAATTTACTTTAAAAGGAGGAACATTTAAAAAAAAAAAATAAGAGCGAGCCAATGATGGTTTCAAAAGACGAAGAAGTTTTGAATGTTAAGTGTTGTTATGGTTAGCGCGAACGACAAAAAAAGCAAGCGAGAACTCTTTCATGTATAGCCTGATGGTTGATGGTGGGGGGGGGGGGGGGGGAAAGGAGGGCGGGTGAAGACGTTCTGGAATCCATAGTCGAGCAGTTGTTGTAATTGTCTGCTTTTTAAGTTAGCAGGGGTGGGGTGAAATGGGAAAGGAGGGTTGCTGAGAAAATAGCTTTGTGAACTCTTCCTTGCAGTTCCTCAAGTGTGGGAGAGCGGGTGGGGTGGGGGGGGAGAGCGGGTGGGGGGGGGCGAGCAGTTCAACCAAATAAGTTACTATGCCGAGTGAAATATTTCTCACTGAAGATGATAGTACCAGTTTTCGCTCTCAGTAGTTTTTATGACAAGCCATTTCAGCCCAACTTCATAGGTAGTAAACAAGCATAAAATTATTGATGGTTGCCAAAAAAAAAACACCGTTCTAATAGTATTAAAAACAAGAAAGTATTTCCCCCACCCCCCCCCCCCCCCCCCCCAGTATTGAATGTGTTTTATTCCACTTTATTTTTTTTTTATTGAAGGGGTAATGTTTAAAAGATTAGCTCGAACATGTGAAACCAAGAAGGAGTGACTGCAACTAGCCAGTGTTATTGTAAGCTCCATGTTAAGTCATGTTCTGTCCCAACGCTTTCTCCCCGCTGTTCACACCAACGTTTTCTTTAGAAATTACCTTGCTATTTTTTCTAAAAGTAACATAATCATCTCACAGATATCGCGAAAAACGACCAGCTCCCCCACCCCACAACCCCCCCCCCTCCGCCTAGACTCAGTACACCGAGTTGTTAAACGTCAGCCAGGAAGGGAATGTACAGGAAGGTACAGAATTCAGGTCAATAGAGCCCAGGATTCCCCCCACCCCTCAAGTCAATTTTCTTTAAACACCAGGGGGGCTCCACACAACTCAATTCTTTTGTTTCCGCTGTTTTGGTATAAACAGCAATGGAGAACGGACCCGGGGAAACAAACAGGCGGCATAGATGAACAGAGGGGGGTGGGGGGAGGGGGAGAGTCAAAGACTACATAGATAGATGTAGATTTTCTTCTACTGATGCGTTGAAACAGCCAAGCACACTAGAACGTCATTGCACAATCGTTCAAGTTAAAGCAGTTGTTTAGTAGCACTATTCACATTACACTCACCCATGCTGCAAGGTGTAGTTGCAGACGGATTGGGTCACACCAGAACAGGTCACTTTAGTGGCAAAGTGCTATAGTGTGACTGTAAAGTACATGACTGTGAAGGCATGGATTCTTTATTAAAAGGGATGTGACCAGTTGCCACAACGGATAGGTGTGTGGGACAACGAGGCAGCGAGTGTAATCAACTAGAATACAATAAAAAAAAACTTTTTTGGGGGAAAACAAAACAGAGTCAACGTAAGCGGTGTCCGGATGGAAGAGAGCGGGTAAATGTAACAAGAATGAGATAATGGAAACAATTCACTTATCTTGGGGAAGAAATAGAAAGAATGTGTTTTCACGGATTCAAAACAGTGAGTGTAGCACGAGCTTCTGGTGATAAAAATAAGGACAGGAGATCGAAAACAACAATAGCATACACCACACACACTGCAAATGTACTTAACACGACCATCCTAATACACAGGTCATCTATACATTAAAAAAAGGTACAGGTTAATCTGAAGAAAAATAACAAAAATACTTTTAAAAAAAACTATGGATAATGAGAATCATGCTAGTCCGAACAAAATGTGTAATAACAGGGCTAAATTGGCGGGTATACAGTTCATGAACCCGCCAGCCCAAACAAACCTCTAGCCAGCCCAAACAAACCTCGCTCATTCTTTTTCAATGTTTTCGTTCCAAAGTAACTTTGCCGTGAGATCAAAGTGCATCTATTCTTAACACAACATTCTAATTCGGAGGCCCGGGTCATCTAGTAGGTCGGTAATAGAAAGTTTTAAATGGCAGTTGATTAGATTAATTGATTTGATTAAGGCTTAAGTCACGAGTATACAAATGAGAGAAGTATCCGGGGAAAACTTTCATGGCAAATAAATTAAAAATAAAAACACATTGCGAATAAAAAAAGATTTGACCACGTTTGATGTTGGTCCACACAAGTCTCCAACAATGGCTCCCCCGCCCCCCCCCCGGGTCTTCCTGCCCAGTGAGGAGATCGATCTGATAGCAGCCATCAAGCGAGTACAAAATGCCCCGGGCCAGATATTTGAAAAAGCTACTGATGAAAAACAAGATACCCCGAGTCCTCTACACCAGGGAAAGTATATACAGCAATGGGAGATACCGACAACAATTACAATAAAAACACTCTTCGTTGTAAGTTGCTTCTTTTTTTCTCCCCCCCCTCCCCCGAACACTAATTGTGAAGATTAAAGGTACAGACAAGATAAAATTGATTTTCATTTTTTTTAAAAAAAGGCACAAAAACTCAATATAAAAAATTATTAACTAATGTAGCAGATAGGGGTAAGAAAAAAAACAACAACATAGTACTTTTAACAATCATTGTGTGTGTGTGTGTGTGTATATTACAACAAATGTGTATAAATAGTGGATTATTTGAAATTTTAAAAGAACAATGAATATTATATACAACTCATGCCAGTGTCCTAATGTAACGACTAGCGCCCTAAAAGATATAAGATGTACATATCTAAAACATACAAAGAAGACCGATAGAGCAGTAAGTTGGGTTCTGTCCAGTAGAAATGAAATAAACGCGGTTGGAAGGGGGGGGGTTGTGATAGCCTGATATGTCAAGCGACTCATCTGGTATCACAAAAAAAAAACGACACACTTTAATTATACAAAAGAAACAAAAAAAAAGCCAAAAGGTGTTGGGAAGATGCCCATCATCACTATGTGGCCTCACGTTCAAGTCTCTTAACACCTTAAACTCGATGGTGGTGGGGTGGGGGGGGGGTGGAGGAGCCGCAACACAAAATATATACATATATATATATATATCCGGCCAGCCGGCGGTGGCCCCTGTAATTCAACACAACGACTCACCTGTGCCTGACATCATGGACGTTGTGACAGTCCTTGGGTCCCGAGAAAGAGTTGTCGCAGAGATTACTGAATGTGTTGGCAGGGTACTCGTTGTGGAGTCCCTCCATCGAGATAAAGTACTGCCACTTCAGGCTGGGGAAATACTGCACGTTACTCCTCCACACTAAAGAATGAACAAAATAAAAACAACGATCAGAAAGATTACAAAACAAACACAAAAAATGAAAAGTACCGGCTGAGTGATTATCTCATATATATATATATATATATATATATATATATATATATATATATATATATATATATATATATATGTGTGTATATTTTTTTTTAAAAAGCTGTACCAATATTTAGAAGGAAAAAAAAATAACCATCAACATGGAACTAAATCTCCCAATACTCTCTCCCAGTCATAAGATCCGAGGATTATTAAGTAAACAAAAGATTGAGCAATGGGTCATACACTAGCTGTTGTTGTTTTTTGCAGGACAATATATCAATTGGTTTGTCAGTGTAAAAAATAAAACATACATAGTCAACCTTGGCAAAATGTATTAAAATGACATATTAATAAACAAAAAAGATCAAGTGATCTAATTAGTTATCTTATCAATTTTACAGAGAGAGGGGGGGGGTGAAGAGATGTGTTTAAAAAAAACGGACGGGGGATATCACAAATTGTTTGTGTTTACAAAGTATGGAGAAAGCATTATCATTCCATTTCTAATATATAAGACCCGAAGAAAAACAAATCTGTCTTAATTCCAGAGACCGTGAGTAAAAAAGACCCCTCCCCCCCACTCCCTACTCCCTCAGACACGCAGTGCGATACGACACAGACATCAAACATGGTCCACCTAGCACACACACCCCACCCACCCAAAACAGATTTCCATTAAACAGCCTCCTTTGAAGTTTATAGCCTGCCCCCTTCTTCATTTACGGGGGGAAAAAATACGACAAGATGAAAGTGGGCAACGAGAGTGGGGGGAAGGGGAGAAAAGTCTGAATGTTCTTAAGGGGAGGTAAGAAAAAAAATCATGAGTTATATTTCTATACATGCAAATGTTTTACAAGAACAGACAACAAAACGTGCGTTGAAAAAGATGTTTTTATTTTTACAATTCCGTGGGATGATTTAAACACGAAGTCAGAGAGGGAAACCTTACGCAGTTTGATGGGGTGAATACCTACGACTATAACACTAGTTTGTTCGTGTATGAATTTCAATTTCAGAGAGAAGCAGGGAGCGATATCGCTGAGAGGGAGGTAGTGGGGGTGCGACTTACCACGTGCGCGATAAAAAAAAAGGGGGGGAGGGGAGGCCTGGCCGCCTCTCTCTTTGAATGTTCTCCCCATTGAGAGCGAGTTATAAACACGTACATTCAAAGAGCCCGGGAGTCACATGTTGTTTCCATTTGTCCTGATACCGCTGCTCGTAAAACACACACGCACACGGCATTCGGTGAGAAGGGGTTGGGGGAGAGGAGGAAGGGGGGGGGGTAAGGTGTTGAAAATGATGGTGGGTAGAGAGAGGGGGTGTGCGGCAAGGTGGTATGAAAAAACATAAGTCATTGCAACCAAACCAAGAGAGTATAACAAGAGCCTTTTATTTTTTTTTATTTGTAGTAAGGTAGCCCAGTGACATGTAAATGTAGCCACCCAACTGTTATTTTTTTTTTACACAACACAGGAACAAATGCAAACGTCCAGAAGAAAAGAAACTCGACATAAACAATGAATGGGCGGGTGGGGGATAGAGTTTATGTTTTCATGTATTCGTCTTTCAAAGAGAAAAACAAATCACCATCGGTTTTCCTCTGTTTTCACAAAAAGGTATTTCAATCAGCTGGATACCGATATCAAGCCAACAAAACCCAGCGCTACTGAATACGGGGGGTAGGTGCAACTCAACAGCCGACTCAAGTCTTAAAATACAAACAACACCTATAAAAGTGAACTTTAAAAAAAATATTTTTTTTTCATTATTAGAGACCAGAAATGAAAAAGATATACATTATGTCGAAATAGGTAAATTACAAACAGAGCCGGCCTTATGAAGTGCGGAGGCCGCCATTGAAAAATATGTCATAGTACTTTTTACGCCGCCCTCCCCCCCCCCCAATCACACCCATTGCTGTGCTCGGGGAACTACTCTTTAGCTCGGGGAACTACTCTTTAGTGCGGGGAACTACTCTTTAGTGTCGATCCACCGACAATTACTGATTCTAAATTAAGGGGCGGGGAAGATAGACCCCCCCCAGCGGGGGGGTGTAAACGAAAATAACACGCAAAATGTTTCATAACTACCCCCTCCCCAACTTACTAAAAAGGACATCATGAGGACTGAACACTCGGCGTCGCAGAGGTCAGATATATTAAGTTCATTTTCCAAACAGGCGTGGCAGGGTCACACTGACCTAGATATGTTTATGAATTAATATTGTATTGCATTTACCTTTTTAGAGTTTCTACACCCCCCCCCGGCCGCCCCGGGGGGGGGGTGACTCTGCAGTAAAGACATGCTCGACTTGTATACTAAGACCATACGTTGTTGTTGTTGTTGTTTTTTTACATCTTTTTAAAATGAAATTATTTGACTAGGTGTTGAGTAAACAATAAATGGTGAATAAAAACAACCACATAAAGAAGCAGACCATTATTCAATGAATACCAGATGAACTACCCCGATGTTATAATAGTACAAAACAGATGAACATAACCATTTCTAGTTGTTTTATTCTTAATAATCAAAGCCTCCACACCCCTCGGATATCAAAAGATAAAACCAGTACTGTAATAAAACCAGGTCATAACTGCAACAACAAGCCAAACATTAATTTTTTTTTTCTTTATGGAACGACCTCGAGTGAAAGAAAAAACAAGCAATTAAGCCTGCTCCATTCTGGACACAGGACGTGTTAGCGCATTTTCAGTACGTTTGTTATCTTTCAGTAAATATTTGCAAATTTTGGAAATGTTTATAAATTCAATTGTGTAATGCATATATCTGAAAAAAGATATTAAAAGGACAAGTAAGTCATGTTGAATAACTGTTACAAAAATAAATAATGATTACGCCCCTTTGATTAGCTTTTATTATTTATATTTAAAATATAAGCAAAACGGTACATAACAATCTCTTATATTTTGGTCCTGAGAGGTCAAATCGCGAAATGGACTTTTGATGTACACTTGGCAGGCCAAGACCTACACAATGATATATACATCATGGGTCTAGGACGTATGGTTGCTGAGATATAGGGCGGTCCATTATTAATAAAGCTTATATAGTAAAAAACAGCACTTTATAAGGCCCATTTTACGGCCCTGAGAGGTCAGATCGCGAAATGGAAAAAAAAGTCATTTCTTGGTAGGCCAAGACCTACAAAATGATATATACATCATGGGTCTAGGACTTATAGTTGCTGAGATATAGCGTTCCTTTATTAATATAGCTTATATAGTAAAAACGGTACTAAGGCCCCTTTTACGGCCCTGAGAGGTCAGATCGCGAAATGGAAAAAAGCTATTTCTTGGCAGGCCAAGACCTACAAAATGATATATACATCATGGGTCTAGGACTTATGGTTATTGAGATCTAGGGTGATGACAGAAGACAGACAGACAAACAAAACGGGGACAATAGAGCATTTTTTTTTTTGAAAATGCTCTAAAAACAACAATGAATCTAGTATAAAACTGATAACTGTAAATCTGAAACTAAGGGCCGCGTTTTACCACAGATAAGATAAAAATACCCGAGACAAAACAAAAAAAAAGGTTTTTCACTAGGCAATGGCTATCTTCGATAACGCTTAATCTGGTCATCGTCAAAGAGGGGGGGGGGGTGTGAGCACAACGAAATAGCGTGCCGCTGACAATATAGGAAGATACGTTACACGTGTGACAGAGATTGGATTTGCATACAGGTAAGCTGTTTGTGCAATCCCCCCACAATGTTGTGAAGAAGAAGAAGGTGGTGAAGACTGGAGCGCGGTTGCCTGTCACTATCGACTTCCTCCTCCTCGTTCTCTTGAAGCTTTCAAAAATGTGACAACGTTAAATCTTTTTATTTTTTGCTGCTGTCAAGCATCCTAAAGTGACATATACCGAGCTATGTGACCACCCCCACTGCATAGCACACGCATATACACTGTGGCTGCCGAACAACACACCCAACATTTTATTATTACATAGACGCAGACAAAAATCTTGTTGAAAGCAGGTCGTGACTTCTTCGAACACACAGAATATACTAGTCTAGCACTTATACACGGCGTTGCCCGGGAAGGAAATGCCGCGTAACACCTTAATGAGTGCATATAACTGGACATATATCAAGGTATACCTCGATAAAAAAAAACGTTGGTGCCTAACGCAATCTACATAAACCCAAACCAAAACAGTTAAATTTCTAAATCCCTCAACAGTGAGCAGCAATGTAAAGGAATTAGTGTAACAGTTTTTACCAACCCATTTCAACACATACTAATCGACAACATAATATTTAAAAAATGTGTGCCAATAACGACAAAACAACACAAAGAATGGACTGCAGAGGTGGACCGACATATTAAAGCAAGTGTTAAGATTCTCTCATGCTCTCTGGTGTAGAGTAAAGAATACCTATGAAGTATCCAAGCACACCGACTATGACTAACAGACACACACACGCGCGCGCTGTGTGGAAGTAAAGAGATGCCCAACATGAACAGAGGCTTGAGGCTAGACATAGTTTTTCTGCATTGGAGGTCCAGCTCCGTGAAAAAAAAACTACGGTAGCCCAGAGATAACGGGCTTGTTTGCCAGGACAAAGCTCCTTTAAGACCCCTACAAACAAGCATCATGGAAAACCGATGTTTGTATAGACGGTTCCACAGCGAGAGAGAACGAAGAAAAAAAGGTCTCCTCTGATACAATTTTAGCAAAGGCTTATGCTAAATTCCTACTCTGTCAGGTCATATGGATAAACTACTTCATCTGTAGAGGACAGGGGGAGGAGGGGGTGGGGAGACAGGGAGTAATATATAAAACGCAGTGGCTACGGATACAGCCAACGGGCATGCGCTCTAGCGATTAGACGGACTATTTTTCATGCGCGATTGCTGGATTCCGAATTATTTTTTTTCGGGGTCCAGCTATAGATATTGCTACTATTCCTAACCCTATCCCTAATGCGCAGAAAAACAATAGTCCGTCTAAGCGCTAGAGCGCATGCGCGTTGGCTGTATCCGTAGCCACTTCGTGTATAAAAAGGAAAACGGTAATAATCAAGTCATAAACTATTTGAAGATGCACTAACATATAAACGTTATTGACGGATGCAGTGTGGGATATATTCATTTGTCCACAATACGATGTATACATACATAGGTCCACAATGTGATGTATACATTCATAGGTCTACAATAAGAGATATACACTCACGGTGAACTGTATATGTGGGGGACCTAGGTGATGAGCAGACCCAATTTCGAGACTCTTGATAAAATATTTCTTTCACTAAATAACAACAAAAAAACAAGGAGAGAATATCAGCCACCTTCTAAATGAGATCTTTAGATAAACTACCGCAAGTGCCTATCGAGACATTTTCTATCCCAACAAACAGCCATACTGTATCCCAACTCAGCCAAGTGTGCCAGAGCAATAACAAAGGCGGGTCAGAGAGTATGGAGCTGACGACACAATGCGCCTTTTGATAATCGACTTTACGACGCTATTAATGAGAAGCGGTGTAGAAATTTTAAAAAAAAAAAAAAAATTTTATTAATCTACGCTTTTAGCAATAAAAGCGCTAAAAAAATGTCGACAATCGGACAACCGGCATTTTTTTTTTACAAAAGCACTGACATGTGGAGGAGACTTACAAAGCGGGACACATCCATCAATTTACTTTAACGGCTTACCCCTTCGTCCAAACCACCCCTTTAAGTAAAAATCGGCTTTATTAATATATAAAGGTTATCAGTGGGGTGGGGGGTGCAATGTGTGTACTAACGAAGACAATAAATAAACACACGAAAGGCGAGTGTATCTGTGGTCAAAGTCTCTGAATACCATAAACTATCCACTACGTAAACTACATGTGTTTACTGTGTAACACACATTACCACTCCTATTTGTAGTATTTTGTAATTTTGGCCAGCAAGACAATGAAAATATGATATGTTGAGGTGAGGGGCGGGGGAGTCAGGATTTTAACACTGCTTAGTATATGATCATGGTCAATGTTTCTGAAGATAAGCAAAGGATGTAGCTTGCTTTTACTTCGTCTTCAAAAACACAACATTACAGCAGTTTGAGTGAAGTCGTTTATCCTCTTTAAGATATGTAATTTTATTTAAAGGGAAAAAAAATACAAGGCAAGTTCATTTTTAGCACCGCACTTTCCAACTAAAATCCCATGACTTAATGCACATTAAAAATTAGCGCAACTTTGTCTAGAGAAATCAAAAAGTACTACAAGCCCAGGGCAGTAAATTTGTGTCGAACGCACCGAGCATGCCCCCCCCCCATTGAAATGCGTTATCTCCCCCTAAAGACTATGATCTATTACTCCCGAAGTAATATTAGGTCAGGTGTCTTAGAAAGGGGAAGAAGAAAAAAATAATGACATCTCCTTTGATGGAGTTTTATCTATTACCACAAATTGGGTCTTTCAAAGAACATATCATGGGCCCTTTCATGTCCCGCAGCATGTCCAAATATTATGGTGCAAATAAGAAAAAAAAATTACAAGTGGAGCTAGAGCTTCCCCCCCCCCCACCCACCTCAGCTAAAAGTTACAACTTTGAAGTCTAGCCAGCTAACATCAAAGTAAATATACTAGGCTGATGATGGAAGGGCTCAAAAAAATAAAAAAAAGCCTCCTGCAATTACATATGCACATGTCTTCAATATATGCAGAGGTTGTGTGTGCTTGTATCAAAGTAGTCAAGAAATAAAAACTGACAGCTGTCGGGGTTTGCAGTGTGGAAAAATAGCGGGGATTCCTATAAGACAAATCTGTAGTCCACAAGGTGTTATTATTATGAGGGGGAAAAAAAAGGACAATAAGACAAGAAAAGGAAGACATATATATATATATATATATATATATGGAAGTAGTACAACTTATGAACTACAACATTAGAGAAGTTTTTACATGGATGTACTACAATAAGTCAAAACCTTTTTAGAATCATTTATCAACATTCTCTGCTATAAAAAAAAAAAAACTTTTTTTTTTCAAAATCACAAAAAGGACAGCAGTTGTAGAAAGTAGTGAATGATGTAAGCCTGTGCTAGACGACCATTACATTTCAGGCAGCATAGATGTGTGGTTAGCTGTATGCAATCACTTGTATATGGGTGACCAACCAAAGAGGTGCGGTAAACAAAATACTTAAAAGAGCCAATGCTCAAGTCAATGTATGAATGAATAATTCAGTGAACAAAGTTCATAGATAACGGTACAGAAAAATTGGCTCATCAGGGAGCCACAATGCACAGGATCTGCCCTAAGGTTCCATTATTCCAATAGATCGGTTTGAATCAAAGTTGCCCTAACATGGAATCCGCTTGTACACCCAATGCTGGTATCCAGCTTTTAGCTCTGACGAACCTTTCATCATGGGTCCATGTTACCTTCCTAATATTTTTTTTCCTCTTACATTTTCTTTCTCCCCCCCCCCCACCCACTCCCAACCAAAAAAAAAAACCTCACTCCAGCCACTTCCACCCTCCCATCTGGGTCATGTCTGAACACAAGATGTTACCGGTGCTAACACTGTTTGAAGTTATTGACAATCCCAGGCAGAGGGAAGCTTTACCTTCGCCAGCGAGCTGATTACACCATCTTCAAAGTTAATAACTTGCTTTAAGTCACACACACACACACACTGTGAGGGCAGCAAGCCAAGCAACAGTTTAGAAAAAAAAATGGCGCACAATTTTTTTTTTTTTAGAGTTGTTTTGGCTTAGAAGTAATATATATTCCTTTAAAGATACAAGTTTGGGAGAAAAAAAAAGTGTGTTCAGCAAATAATCTCTAAATCGTCAGTCAAAACAGAAGTGGTGATAGGGAATAAGTGCCCCAACTAAAATACTATTTGAAGAAGACGTTTTGATGCTTCAGAGCACACAAGTGTTAATGTAATGAAGTTAATAAATCTCGATACCACCACACAGGGGTTGACCCACACTGAATTCTTCTATGTTACATATATACTTAAACTATGTATCTTAGACATAATGTTAGTCCAATTAGTTTTGTTGTCTTTTAAATCAGTAGCACCAGTCATTGAAAAAAAAATCTTTTTGTCACCAATCTTTTTGCTGATTCATTAGAAATCATTTTTAACAAAGATCTTTTTTTAAAATGAATTCTGTCCAGCGAATCTTAAAAAAAAAAAAAAAGACTGGATCAAAAAGACAGACATTTCCCTGCTCATTAACCCCTGAAGAAGCAGTGAAGTCAAACCAGTCATTCAGATAACATCAGAGAGATCAATATGCTCCAGTGAGCATAAATATAACATCAATTGATACAAAGATAGCCACTAAGCCTAGCAGTCCCATTAAGCCAAAAGAACAAAATGCACACATAAATAACTTCAATCAAGAGAGATACTCCTAAACTCCACACTTCAAAAGTAGCAATTTAACTGAATCTCTATTACGGTCTAGCACCCAAAAAAAAAAAAAAATAATAATGGAGAAACAGAATAAAACTTGGGGAAAAGTCAGTGGAGCATGAAATGTTTCAACATTTTAAAATCATTCAAATAGTGATTTTTATCTAAGTCTATACAAGCTTTTTTTTTTAAAACAAAATTTTTTCCCCTTAAACAGTTAAACCCCATTTACTGCAGTTCTCAAGAAATCTTTCTTTTTGGTCAGACCTTCTAAAACATTGTCTGGTAATGTCATAGCCAATTTACAGCGTTGGAAACATTTAAACATGTTAGAGTAATTCATAAAATTGATCTTATCAATTCCTCAAAGTGACTATTCCAACCTGCCCCCAAGATCACCAATTAGTCACATGGAAAATCCTCTTGTGGTTAAGAATTACATTTTGCTTAATCTCTGGTGACACTTTCAGGGCAATGTTTACTCTAGGTCAAGACAAATCAGTGTCAGAAAATACATATGACAATTCATAAATACTGATTATCTTTTTACTTTCCTAAGCAAATGATATGGGAGAAAAAAAAAAAAAGTAACAATGTAACTGTTCAATGGGGATGGGCAGATTTTCTCATAAGTGATTGTTAAAATGGAGCTGACCTTCCGTGAGATTCCTGCCAGGATTAAAGACTCCACGAGGTATACTGGGAGGTATGAGGTCACAACTGGTGTGAGTGGCTATCTTACATCCATACAGGTTGTGGTACCTGGAATGTTAAAGGACCAAATAGTTAAATAATGATACAAGAGAGTGCAAGAGAATACACTAAGTATAGAAGGGTTTAAAAAAAAAATACCAATGTAAACAAACACATACTTTTTAAGGACTATGGAAAAAGATAAAAAAACCAACACATGCACTAAAAGCTGTAACAGTCTTAGAAATCTAAACCAAAGTATCTACATTTCTTTTTTTCAAACAATTAAAAAAAAAAGAAGGTCAAAACCAACAAAGCCTTTATTAACTCTTTGTAGTCTGAATAGAGTAATAAAAATAAAAGATAAGCCAGCCAGGGGGGAGAGGTTGTATCTAAATAAAAGTGACAATATTTACTTTAGGTCTTTGCATTCCATACTACAGCAGCTGTAACCCAGAGTAATGGGCTGCTTCACATGAAACTTGAACAAGTTCTCCACTGTGATCTTGTTGGTCCTCAGCACTTGCAAGTATTTGCGAAAACGCACCCGTAATCTCTCCACAATCTGCCGTGATAAGATAAGTAACAAAATATAAACTACTCAATAACAGACACAGATACTTTTTTTTTTTACATTATTCTTTCAAATCTGTCAAAATCCACAAGATATCAATAGCAGTTCAAATATGAAAGACCAGTTGTTTGAAAAATGTTTCACAAGTAGCATAGGGCAATAATGGTCATTTTAATAGTAACTTATTTGGAAAGTGTATCTTGATCAAGAGCTGTGTCAAATACTCAAATACAAATATGGAATTTAATTTATAAGAGATATACATATATTTTTAGAATTTTGGAACAGTATTTCTCTTCAAACTTTTTTTTTAATAAATAGGACTTGCTAGTCAGTCACACAGTAAGGATAAAAAGCAAAGAATCAATCATTACTTGCCAAACAAAAGAAATATATATATATACAGAGGCGCAACTAGACTAAACTTTCAGGGGGGGGGGGGGCAAAAAAAAATCACTTGCATTAAAAAATCACATTATTTATATATTTGTATTTTATTTTAAACAAATTTAGGTCTAATCCTTTAATTTTTTTTTTATTTCGGAGGGGGCAAATCCCCCTCCACCCCCTAGTAGCGCCACTGTATATATATATATATTATAAATTGTACAAACCTCTTCAAGTCTCTCATGCTCTCTTTTGACATTTTCGGCATAGGGAAGAGAATCATAGATGGCCTAAAAATAGAAATAATTTTGCTGTTTGTTTCTTTTACAGAAAAAAAAAATTCACAGTGGTAGATTTAAACAAAGAAAGAAAAAAAAAGTACAATACAGCGAAGGAATGGGTGGGTGGGGGGTGGAGTTCAGCTGGTAAGATTTAAGATAAAATGTGTACCAGTAGTTGGTCTCCCCTTTTCACTCCCACCCCCACACTATGTGATAAGTGGGTACCATGCTTTGTTCAGCCAAACACTTTGAATATGAGACCAAATATTTACATTCAGGTTGGATGTGATAACAGAGATCCTGCAATGGCTTCTATGCTGCAGACAGTTGTTATACACAGAAGAGAACAGCCAGGGAGAGGTGGGGGGAGGGGGGAATCAAGGGACTTTGAAATGATAGATGACCTGCAAAAAAAAGAGGAGGAAGAGGTAGTTCAATCCCAAGGTAACTAAGGGAGGATCTATTTAAAAAAATATGAGAGAACAGTCAAGTTAATCAATAACAGAATCAAACCTCTCTTCTACATTTCTCCAACCTTTTTGGATCATATTAATAATAATCCTATTTTGAATATCGTCCACCTAACAGATGCAAAAAGTTATTCCAGAAAGAAAAAACAATTCTTTTCCAAGACATTCTTTTAAGTGAAAAAAAAAAATCTTTTTGAGAGATTATTCATGTGAAATAATGAAGGGGGGGGGAACATTTCAATAAATTCAGGATGAAGCATTCATTAGTACCTAAATATAAATAGAACAAAGAATAGAAAGCAGTAGGTGCAGTTTAATCTGTACAAGATTCTAACATGTTTACATAAAAAATATTCCACCATAATAAAAAAGAAGAATGAAACTGAATGAAAAAAAGAGAAAGAGCATAAGAAAACAACAAACAACATCAATAAACACCAGAAATGTGATAGGGTATGTCATGTATACAACCCTGCGTGTAGATAAACATACAGAGACCTATAGGTGCTTATGGCGGTGGGGCTAGGTGAAGAAAGGCGACAGTCAGTATATGATTGTGTATGCATGGCCAGGTTTTTATGACCCATTCAGCTTCAAAGAAGCTTTAGCCTCCGGGGGGTTAAAACACGGTAAAAGGAAATGGTTTGAGTTTTTTTTTCAGTCGCTGTAAAGAAAAGGTGTAAATGGAAGGGGGAGGGGGGAGAGAGAGAGAGAGAGATTGTAAAGGAAGAGTTTCAGAAGATGAAAGAATTTTGGGAGTCTTTCTTCTCGAATTTGGGAATAGAAAATATTGCGAGATGAAAAAAAACGCGAGGACATAGAGAGGAGAGGTGGGGGGGGGGGAGAGAGAGAGAGGGGACCAGACACACGAAGACGTGTAACTAAAAAAAAAAGAGCTAGATAAACGAATGCCATTTTTCTGTTAACAATAATGTTACTGGTGCAGGTAAAAAAAAATCCTTATTACAAAGGCTAACTTGAAATGTTTCCTTTAAAAAAAAACAATATAATGAAAAAAGATATTCTGCGTACGAAAATAAGTCAACCCTCCCCCCCCCCAAGCAATTACTATTTAACTACCAACACAGAGAACATTAGAAGAGTTTAAAAGATTAATCACTAAGTGCTCAGAGCTAATTACATCAGCTGTTAACCTACTTGTTCACCAAATGTGGGAAATGTTCAGACACAACTTTTAAGCTGACAGTTTCACACATTTACAAGGAAGGCGATGTTTAGACAATTTATCTGATCAACATTCAACAACACAACAACAAAAATAATGAATTACTAGACTGCGTGACAACCACAACGCGGGGCGTAATCAACACGACTGGACTAACTAAATGAAAAGATTCTCAAAGGGAAGAGCGTAACTAAAGCCCTAAATGTAACTAAAGCCCTAAACGTAACTAAAGCCCTAAACGTAACCAAAGCCCTAAACGTTTGTTGTAATTTAAGCCATTCACCGTGGTCCATCCTAAGATCGATTTTGTGGTCTGCACAAGGAATTGAACAATGGACCTGTTGTTCCGTGGTTCAGTGACGCTGTAAACGGTGGTGAAAAACATAACTAGTGCACGGAAAATGAAAGCCAATATAACATCTCCTGAAAGAATTCTTTATAAAACGATCTCTCAATATAGATATACAACACACCGGTAAATGTGACTGGTCTTATAGAAGTGTATCAAACGTAATGGCGAATGATCTACTGATAAACGGTGATTGTAATACTTTCATGTTTAATTATTTCACATAAAGCAAGACGAGCTTTACCAACATCTTGTAATCATATTAAATAGATGAATCAATTGGGCGTTGTGCTAGTCACTCAACCCCTTATTTTGCTATAACTGCAAAAAGCATTTTTATGTTCCTCAATGATCACCAAAAGCTAAGGGAACTTATATATATATATTTTTTTTTTTAATATAGGAAGAGTTTCGAAACATGGTGGGTGTGTGATGCCCCTGTAAGGATGAGATGGTGCACTTCTTTCATCACCACCAGTGCAAATGCTAAGGCGGCAACACGGGAAATATGACGGGGACTTTCACCATGACCTGAAATATGCATTGGTCCTTACTAGGGATCGAACAAGGGATCCACAGTCGAGTGTTTTACCCCTTCGAACCATGGTAGCCTGGCTAGACTAGCCTAAAACACTTCATAGATGTAGTTTCTATGTATCCCGTACTACCTGAACAGTGGGCAAAACATATTTAAAACACAAAAAAGTGGCCTAGAAATAATTCTTTTTTTTTTAAAGCGAAGTGTAATGTATCAAATGGAGGTCTAATGACCTGAATTCATTGATTATATGCCTAATAAATAAAAAGAGGGTATATGTTCTTATATGAATGGGGTGCAAAAAGTGTAATTAAATTGAATGCAGCAATAAAAACAATTTAAGGAAATAGAACACCAAGACGGGACGGACGATCGATAGAATGAAGAATAAAAACAACTGCCCAGTGACCTCATTTCACTGAAGGACACATGTCTAACAGTGGCTGGGTATCATTTCCCAGTCAGACAGCGTCACCATAAACAACACCATAAAAGAAATGCTTTACATTAGGGCAACAATGCGCATTTACTTTTTTTTTTCTTTCTCTGCAACAACTTTCCCTTTATTAAACAGTCACCTCGGGTTATGCTTTTAACAAAAACGAAAGCTCCGACAACACATATATTTCAAAACTGTTTTCAAGCATCAAGGCATTTGACCCCCAAAGCTTTTCAATTGCTTTTAACGGGTAGAGGCATTAAGATGTAGTTCCCCCATATAAGGCGGCACAGGCGATTACTTTGGGAGGGGGCGCGGGGGGGGGGGGAGAGGGGAAAAATACAACAAGAAAATGATGAATGGGGTCGGGCACTATTCATTCCAAGTTTTATAGCTCCCTTCTCTTAATGGCCCTATCGGAAAAAAGGAGGAGGGGAACGAAGGGTAGGATTTGTGTGTGTAAAAAAAGGGGGGGATGGGGGTGCGTCTGTAAGAAATCAGTCCCAGTGCAAGTCTATTGAGACCAGCTTGGAAGACTCCGCTGAGGGTCTTGTGTATAGGCAATGGCTTTTTGGCACGAGGGTGCTAGTAATAAACAACATCCAGTTTTGAAGTCGGCTTGAGAGCGGACTCGGCGATCAATAGGAGGCAAACACAGAGAAGACAACGGGCCGACACCACCGAGCGATGAGAAGTCTCCCCCCAGCCCACCTCCACACAGTTCCCTCTATACCCGGCCCCGACACATTCCATTAATACTACCGAGTAATCTATTCATAGCTGGCATTCTATCACCCTCTCCTCCAGTGACCAGCAAGTTTTAGCACTCCTAATAACTTAACATAAATATAAAAAAATGGGTGGGTTGAGCGGAAACGTCCTTTCTCTAAGCACTCTCACCACACCAGAGTATGAATGAATACAACAACAATAATGTCAATAAAGCAATGTTTATGCAAGAAATGAATAGTTTTAAAAAGTTAGCTGACCAAACTTCAAAAAGAAACAGGGAACACAAATAGCATAAGAATTACAATTAAAAAATGAGCTAAAACGCATTAAATGGGGAAAAGCTTTGCAGATATGTTCTCCCCATTTCTGGACAATTAAATAAAGAATGAAATCATTAGTAATTCATTTAACCCATTTACAGTATTTCTTTTAGGCTTTAATTGTGTGGTGAGCTTAGGCTTAGATAATAAGTGTGCAAACTAACACACACACAAATCTTCCTAGCAGTATGTGGAATCCAGTTTGTTAAGTTATTATTAAATTTTGATTAGCCATGATAATTAAAACAGTGTGTTCTCTATTTAAGCTAGATTTATTTAAAAAAAAATACATTAACATCAACATTAGGTTTAGCAAATGAGTTCCCGACTTTGGTTAAGGAATGAGATGCAGCCGGGTGTTGTGCTAACCACATCATCCTTTTATATGCATATATAAGGGCTAATAGAACTCTTTTTTAAAATGTTTATTCATAATGAAAGAATTAAGACTATTATAAAAGGCTTTACTAAGTGACCACTTTTAATATTATGTGACTGATATAGTATTAAACTAATCTAAAAGCCTTAAAAGGTAAAAAAAAGCAGCATTGAAATATTTAAATATAATATGAAAACGTTGCACAGATTTGTTGCCCTCAGATGATATAGTTTTATGCCTATCAAATACTTATGGAGACATAACAAATTAACACCAATTAGCGAATGTTGTATATAGATTAGATGTTTCAGATTGTCATGCATTCAACTAATATATATATATATATATATATATAAATATGTATATAAAAACGCTAGTATCTGATTACTTAGCAAAGGTCAATTAATTATACAACACTGATAATGACCAGGCACATCATTTATCGTTTAATTAAGAAGAATTTAAATATATTTCCATTCTAGCATTGAGGCTATTAGATTAGTTTAAGACTACTTGTACCATAGACAATATGTAAAATTATGGATATAAAAATAATTAACTGTAAATAATTCTAATTTATCAACTTCTTAATAAACAATTTCAACATTTATAGCTTACAGTAATCATGAATAAATCAAAAAAATATGTGACAAAGAAAAATAATGCATAATCAATAGCTATAATAATTATAACAAGTATTTAAGTTAAAATTAGACAGAAACTATTCCCCAAAAAAGAAATATATCGATTAATATCAATGTTTGAATTTATTAAAAGATATAATTTATAATGACAAAATATTGATCAATCACTGATATTTTATAATTTAAAAAAAGTAAAATTAACAACTATATTTTAATTTAACTTTTTAATAATAATAATGACAATAATGTTAATTTTATGTAATCACCTGCATGTTAGTGATGCCGATTTCATCATTCGTAAGCCATCTGAGCCTCGCAGACAAATCCTGCGATGCTTGTTGAATAATAATACCTCCTATATCGGATGGATTAACAGTCTCTTGACGAGTATCTGTCAAATATTCCGCATCTTCAGAATCTGAGTCTGAAGATAAGAGACCACCTAATTTCCTTTTCGATGAAGGATCGAGGTCTACGTTACGAAGATTAATTCTTCCAGCTCTATGATTTGATAAATCCAGGCCGTCATAAGTTAATACAACACAGCTTTGTACAATGAATAATAACGCCAATATTAAAACAAAATATTTACTAACATTGACACTGATCACTAAACTCGTCTGCGATCCATCAGCAGGTTTTGTCGCCATGTTTTATTTTTTTTTGTTTTCAATGCTACACACTGAAATTATTATATTATTATAACAATACAAATCCAAATGCAACATTATTACTGAAATATATTGAGTCCATCTAATCTCCTGCATACATGCAGAGGAAAACAGAACCAAATCATATCCATAATTTGAGAACAGTATTTAGTACAGACTCCTGTTAGTTTCCAAATAACTCTCCCTGCGGTTTTATTATGCGAAAAACTGGCCAGCAGCTATTACTCAAAAGAAAATAAAGCCAAATGAGTTGTGTTGAAATAAATAGTTTATAGGCTAAATTGTATCAGTATATTGTGATATCAAACTATAAAATATCCAAATCACATTTTAAATATTGTTTTGTGTTTTTTCTTAATAGTTTTAGGTTAAAAATAGGTTGCAATTGTTTGATTGTTTGCATATTAAAAGTGAAAAATGCTTTTACTAGCTGGCAAGATCTTTTTATTTTCTCACACTATCAAATACAATTTCGAAACTGAAGAGGTTAAAAAAAAAGTAAGATTTAAAATGGCGGCCTCCTTAAAACGAGTTTGTAAACAAATACTACTACTATGTTTTTCAGTACCTGCCAAAGAATTTAGAGGCCGTTATCTTATTAGTAATATTTGCAGTAGACATTTTAAACGTCTAGGTAATGATTTTGCAATAAGTTGTATTATCTTATTACTTTTTCGAACTAGAGTATAAGTTCTTTTTTTAAAGCTTACTTCTACTTACATCTTAAAACTTAAGACAAATTAAGTAATTAATGCATAAGAATAAGCACAATAGGTTCATGAATCAGTGTTGAAAATTTGAGGCTTCTATCTTAGGTAGTTTAAAAGTTATGCAGTTTTATTTGCAGAACATGACATTTTAGGTCACAAGTTTTTTTTTTAATCCTTATTTAAAAGTGACCCCTCATTTTGACCCGAAAAAAAATCATAACTTTGCTTCTAATAGACATAGATACTTACAAATGGTATCATTAGAAAGCTTGAAACTAGCTCTATCTAGCTAAATATGTTAGATTTTTAAATTACTGTTTTGAATTTTTTCATTGAAGTACATAGACAATGCCAGTTACGACCTTATGAATATGATTATGTAATATAAGACAAATTGATAAGGCATGATAAGCTATATAGTAAGACTTATAATTTATTTGTGCTTAATAACAGTCAATTAATATAATGTTACATAATAGTATTATTATGTTTTAATTTTTACACATGCATTATGACTAAACATTCATGTAACTGAAACTTTAGTATTACTATAGCTTATAGTATAACTGTAAGACTTATTAGTAGACGACTGTTGAATTTCAATTCATTTAAATGTAATCGTCAATTTATTCATTGTGTTGTAGCAACATTAAATGCAGGAGTATATGAATGGCAGAATCCAAAATCTGAAGATGATGTGTAAGCTCTATGTTATTTATTACGCAGTGGCTACGTTACCATTAAGCGGGACTCTGTATTTTTTTTCTCCAGGTACCAGCAATAGATATTGCTCCACACCCTATCCCTAACTCTAACCCTAATATAATTGCTGGTACCCGGAAAAGAAATACGGGCACCAGTCATATTCCTAACCCTAATATAATGGCGCTTGATGGTACCATAGCCACTTCGTATTTATTATGTCATCTTATTTATAAAAATTTTCAAGAAGAATGGTAAAGTTTGTTTTTTTAAATTCAAAAATTAGAATTCTAGTCCTTTAAGTTAAATTACTTAAAATCGGTAAAGTAATTTATAACAAATGCATAACTCTCTAAATATTCATTCATACACCCGCAACTTATATTACTGAATTAGAATAACTCTTTTTCTTTTTTGTGTTAAGCAGGAAAAGAAAGGTGTTTGAAAAAAAATATTCAAATAAACTATGTATCTAATTCATCATTATCATAAACAAAATGAGACAAATTAAAATAACTTTTTTTTTTTTTTAATTTTCAGAGTAAAAATTACATATATTGATCGACAGGGAGATAAACATCTGGTGAAAGGAAAAGTTGGAGATAATGTTATGTATCTAGCACACAGACACAATATTGAAATTGAAGGTATGTTTATCAAAGCTAAAATAAAATAACACATGTATCCCTATAAATCAAATACCGGTATAGTAATTTGAATAAATATCCAGGATAATAAAAGACAATAACAGGCAACCAATCATTTGTAACCCATAGTAAGATGTAGCTATTATAAACAGCTGAATTCTACTGAGCTCTTTAATAGAAACCTTTAATTTTGACATTTTCTTTCTTCATTGTATTTAAAAATTGTGCCTCATCTTTTCTATTTATTTTCTTAGGTGCATGTGAAGCTTCTTTAGCTTGTTCAACATGTCATGTTTATGTAAATGATGAATATTTTGATAAGTTGCCTGAACCACTTGAAAAGTAAGAATTTTTGTTGGAATTTTAGTTTAAGAATGTGTGTTATTAATTATTGAGTATGATTGTTAATTGTGGTAATACAAGGTAATACTGACCTTTTACTTTTGCAATAGAGAGGAAGATATGCTTGACATGGCACCATATTTGAAAGAAAATTCAAGATTAGGTAAATATACATATTAATATGAAATAATATTATGACTTCCATAATTGTAGAGACTATATTTATGCATCATTTTTTAACCACACATTTTTTATCAGCTGTTCTTATAATAAAGTTTCTTTTTAAAGCCCATGCAAACCAAAAGTTTCTTACGAAGTAAAGTTCATCTTTTCTGTAGTCATGGTTATTCTATGTGATTGTATGGTTAGTAAGCCGTCCAGCCTCCTTTACTTTCCCCACTAAATGTTGAGTTCCTATTTTGTTAAGTTGGGTGGACTTGGGTACATCAATCTGGCTTGAAAAAAAGATATCAGGCTCACACTGTGGCTCAGGACTCAGAACCATCCAGTTAATGGTAGTTGAGCATTCTACCACACTACCAACCCGTTCCATTCCCCATCACTAATTGTCTGGACATTTGATTTTTAAAATTTATCCATTTACAGCTTTTCAATTTAGTTTAACTTATTAACAATGTTGGCAAAAGTTTTTTTTAAATTTTACTGTAAATTTTTCATTAAAAAAAACAGCTGATTTTAAAAATAAAATATTTCCCTTTGAACTAAAGAAATACACTGTTATGAAATTTGACTTTTATAGATGATAGTCTAAGTCTATGCTGAACATTTTTAGAAAGCTATTCCTATTTTCTAAAAAAAGATGTTAGTCTAAGTCTATGCTGAACATTTTTAGAAAGCTATTCCTATTTTCTAAAAGTTCAGTTCTTCAAAACAAAAAAATAAATTTAATTACTTAATGGTAAAATGTAAACAACCTTAACCTCAAAAAATTTTAATTGGCAGATAATTTTCAGTGGAAATAAAAAAAAAATCTGCTTGCAATAAAAAAAAATAATAATGATACTAAAAGAGCAGATTAATCAGCATTTTGTCCACCTGGATTTTTTTCTCACAGCCAATAATTATGCTTATGGTCATGAAAGGGTGAACTAAAAATCTTTTCTATTCCTTCATTAAATTGTTTCATGATTTGATCAATTTAAAATATAATTTATTATTAATTTGCAATGTAATATTATATTCCAACATTAAAGAAGATAATTATAAACCTACTATATTTGATCTGTAAGGCTTTTCATATTTCCTTTTTCTCCTCCTTTTTCAGGCTGTCAAATAATTTTATCAAAAGACCTTGATGGCATAGAGGTAACACTTCCAAAGGCAACCAGAAATTTTTATGTTGATGGCCATGTTCCACAGCCGCATTAACAGTGAATGATTGAAGTATAGACACTTTGAAAAATTATTGCTGCATTAGTAGTGGAATGAATGTTTCAGCAACAACAATCTCACTTGTAAATAAATTTATTTATTACTGGTTCCAAATTTTATTTTATTTGAAGAACACATTTTTTATTCTCCGTTGTTAGAATGAAGGTATAGTCCCTGTAACTTAACTATATCTGGAGATTAATATAAAAAAGTATATATAAAGAGTTCATGTAATTTATAAAATTTGTTGTGATGCCAAGATTGGATGATGAATAACATTTCTTAGTGTATGTGTGTTGAGAATTTTCTCGTTTTATAAATCTCATTGTTTTCTTGTAATGTTTAAGTTTTTTTTTTACTATGTATACTCTTGAATAACAACATTCTTTATGATTCTTACAACAGTGCCTATGTTTTTTCAAATGGGTTTTACTTGCTTAGACTTGCTAATTGTGGTAGACTAAGCTGTTTGAGCTGTGAATGTTTTTGTTAAGTGTAGAGTAAATCGTAAAGCATATATACTCTGAATAGCATTTTCAAAACAGCGCCAACTCAATTTTTTGTTGTTATATATTTAACATTTCATTTAGCTCAGTTTAACTAATCTTTTGAAATCAAAATATAAATTTTCAATCTTAAAAAAAATATTAGAACTATTTATTAATGTTTCAAAAATATGTTGCATCTGTAAATAAAACAAAGTGGCATAAAATACAAAGTGAAGTGTTACTTGCCAAACTGATAGTAAAATGAACATGCTTTAGCCGAGTCACAATTAACTATAAAACAATATATATTAATAATTGGTTAATTTATCAAATCTAAATGAAATATATTTCAAATAAATTTCCTGGAATTGAATATTTATTGATGATTACTAACGTACATAAGCAATATATCTTTTGTACGACAACAATTTTTTTCTGAACAAAAATAAATGTTTTTGGGCCTGTTTTGTTGTGAATTTGGAGAAATAGAAGTACATTTATTTTTTTTCTATTGTAGCTTCTTTGATGTAAATTTTTTTTTTACAGATTGACAGTTTTAATATTTTTTTATAATTTGTTTTCATAACTCAAAAGATAAAACGCAACGCAGGCTAATTAGATTATTAAATTAATAATTATATTGATATTTGTAAAAGAATACAGAGGTAATTTTACTTACAAAGACTTTGTTCTGAATATTTTTTGTATTTTTATTTTGCTTTGTGCATCTTTTAATTGAATTAAGTTTATTTATATTTTTAAATCGATGAAATATATATATATGTATTAGGGTGTCCCAAAAATGCTCGAAAAAAATTTTTTTTTAAATCTTTGGTGTCTCACCCCCTGAAATGTGTCTCTTGGGTACAATGAGTGAATTGGTGAAGTTGTAGCTCATTTGAACAACATTTAGAGGTCCCCCAAGAGCTTTTAAAATTCCAGTATTTAGCCAACATAAAAATCCAGACGAATCATGGCTCAAATAATTTGCAGTTTTTGCATGCCATAGTTGAATAAAATGAAGTTTAAATATACTTATATTTATCTCATTGCTACCATTAACTAGAGTTGAAATTGTGTGATTCTTAATTAGAAAATGTAATAAATGCTAGAAAACATATAAAATACCTAATGTGCAAAATTTAAGCAATGTGCATATTTTTTGAAGATTTGATTTATTTAAACTAAGCATGCTAAATTGTCAGGCATCATATCACCAAAAGTTGCTGCAGTGCTGGACAGAACGAACACCAGCATTAGAAAATCAACAACGATACTTGCATCCGCATTCAATGAAGCTGGTGTTCCGACATTTGACACAGTATTTTCCAAGAGCACAATGCATCGTCATTGCAAGCTTTGTCGTCAACAAGCTGCAGCATGTATAAAAGAAGACTATATTTCCTCAAAATCAATTGTACATTGGGATGGTAAGCTATTGCCCGATGTTACCAGACATGTTACCAACAACGGCGATCGATTACCTGTCCTGCTCTCGTCACTTGTCGATGGCACTACAAAGCTTCTTGATGTTCCCAAGTTAGCATCCGGGTCAGGATGGGTAGCTGCTGATGCAGTATATGAACATATCAAATAATGGAAGTGCGTATCTATGGTCATCGGCATGTGCTTCGACACTACGGCTTCCAATACTGGAAGACTCAATGGAGCTTGCACTGTGTTAGAAGTAGCCCTGGGACGTAATCTATTATGGATGGCATGCCGTCATCACATGTTGGAAGTACTCCTTTCCGATGCATTCAATGTTTGTCTTGGACCATCCACTGGACCAGAGATTTTGTTTTTTAAGAGGTTTCGAGAAAAATGGCCAGAATTAAACCACACACCCGAAGCCAGATCCGCCCCTTTGATAATCGTGTCTTGATTCAATTAAAGAATTTATTACATGTCAACTTGAGGCCAGTCATTCATGTGATGATTATTTGGAATTTCTTCTGCTTGCTGCACAAATGGTTGGGTTGGAGGTTGATGTCAGCATTCGCTGACCTGGTGCCCTACATAGGGCAAGGTGGATGGCAAAAGCAATCTATGCATTGAAAATCGATCTATTGTTTGCAGGCAATGAAACCATCTTTCAGTTAGCAGCTCGAGAATTACAAGGTAATCAGCACTTTAATCGGTTGACCATATGTGTTTATCTTCAATCATGGTTTTCATGCAGGCTCACCGCAGATGCACCTGTAAATGATATCTTGTTGATAAAGCGTTTATACGAATATGATGATTTTGTTCTTCGATCGACTGGATTGAAAATGATGGTGCGTCACTCGTGGTACTTGAGCCCGGAACTGTCGACACTTGCGTTATTTTAAACCCTTTTGTCGGACAAAGAAAAAACTGGCCTTGTTCGGACAATGCAATCAGAACGTGGACCGCATCTCATAAAAACACTATCAAAAAGTGTTGTTGATTTGCGTGCTTCTACCACATTTTTTGAAACATCCAACATTGATGCCAGTTTTCTAGATGTTCCCGTTGAAGCCTGGTCAGATACACCATCTTTTACAGTTGCAGCAGATTTTGTAAAGAATCTGGCTTGTATCAATGACTCTGCAGAGCGAAGTGTAGCAATGCTACAAAATTTCAATGACAGTATCACCAAGAATGAAGAAAAAAGAAAAATTTTGCAGAGTGTAATCGTGAACAGCTGGCTAAAATTTAAATTTGAAGAACTTTTTTAAATTTTTGTCTACCCTACAGTACAAAGTACAAAATAAATAGCAGGAATGCTTATTTGCATTACTTATTATTATTATTTTTCAAGCAGATTGACATTGATTGAAGAATTTACTTGACAAAATGAATAAAACTTTGTTTTTCATAATTTTTTACTTAAATTTCAAATTTAAAAATATAAACCATTCAAGATTTATATATTTTGTTTCATTAAATATTATAAACAATACTAAGCATCAATTTGTTACTTAATATATCAGTTTCGCATATAATGCAACATTAACGCTGTATTAGATTTGGCCGCGAATGATTTTACACCAAAATCTGGAACTTTAAATCTCTTGGGGGACCTCTAAACATTGTCCAAATGAGCTGAAATTTTGCAGGTTAACTACTGTTACCATACAGACATATTCTGTGGGGTGAAACATCAACATTTCAAAAACTTCATTTTTTTGGTACACCCTAATATGTATATTATAAATATTGGTTCTCAATATTTTTAGCATTTTAAGATAAGTTCAAGTGTTCAAAGTCGGGGAATGGTGTCCGATAAAAAAAAAACCTGAAATAATTTTACAGCAATGCCAAATGGTAACATAGTTTTAAAAAAAAACACTTAATACTTTGCACATTTTTGTTTAATATTTGAAGAAAATAAAACTGTGATATTCTCTTATATTAAAAAAATCAAATAGGTAATTTCTACAGGGGATGAAAAATGAATTTGCATGATAAAAAATGGGAGAGAGAAAAATGATATGCTAGGGCAGAGCTTTTCTTATGGATAGGAAAACTAAAGGCTAATAAGTGGCCCCTGTTGGGATTTTATTTTGCCAGCGCTTTATATGGCAGTATGAGTACTGGTCAGGTGCTCTGTGCTAAAATTATTAAATAGTTAAATGTTTGTCAGAGGGAACCCCAGTTTTCAAAGATTATTAGAGGCCAAGCTGCGACTTTAACAATGAATTGGACATGGCCCCCAAATAACATTATGCCAATGGGCCCCCATATGTAATTTCGCCTAGTTATTATTGTGTATTTTGCCCAAGGGCCCAAAAAACAACTACATATCACAGAGGTAGGCAAACTTCACAGGAGTGCTGAACAAAGAACAGATAGATAACTTTAAAAATCATGGGATATAAATGGCATTAAATCTTTAGGATGCAGGATGGATCAAAGCGTAACTCTCCGTCCTCCTCCACTGAGCATTTTTTCAGATATATGCATTACCAAATTGAATTTATAAACATTTCCAAAATTTACAAATATTTACTGAAAGATAGCATCCGTACTGATACATAATACGAAAATGCTCTAACACGTCCTGTGTCCAGAATGGAACAGGCTTAGATTGCTTGTTTATTATAACCCAGCTCTAATAAGCAAAGACGCAAATGTGGTGTTGCCAGACAGACATATAATACAGGTATAATAATAATGTAAAGATAAGTCAGCAGATAAACGTTATACTGAACCCATCCACCTTGGTTATTGGTCAATCATGTCATTTGTGCCTGTGACTAGGGTAGACACAAACCATTGGTCAATGAAACTCATGTACATGCATGAGAAGTGTATGTAAGATATATTGTCGGTCTGTAAAAACTTTTGAATGTGCTTACTGCATCATAACTCAAACCTTATGGAAACACATATCTTAAATAATTAAAACACATATTTTAAACAATGAAACACATATTTTAAACAAATAAAACACATATTTTATCAGTTGTCGGGGGTCGAATTGTTCAAGGTTAAACAGTCCCTGGTCGAAGTGTCACTTGTTGAAACTATCACTTGTATAAAGCCTACAATAAAGAGTTTCTGTATTAAAATCAATAGTTATTAAATTTTGTAATAAAATAGACAAAAATACAGTAACTTTTTTTTATAGATAAGAAAGTCAAAGAGAGAACACATTTAGCCTACATTTTAAAGGATTTTTTTTCAAGATTTATGCCTGGCTAAGATTTTTAGTACATTATCAAAGTTAATCTTGCGCAACAAGTCTTCTTCAACCATCAGCTTAGAAAAGGAATCAAGCCCTTTTTGTTTCATTGTCAATCTTCTTGGATTTTCAGTGCATTTTAACTGAGAAAAAGAGCGCTTAGCTAAACAGATCGTAACCACGAATGCTAAAAATATGCTCAAGTGATTTCTACATTTGAAAAAGCACACTTGATGTCGTCTCTAACTATTACTTTGTATAATTCTGCATAACTGACAGAGCCAGATTTAGACTAATTAAACTTCAAATATGCTGGTGAAACATTGACAGAAATATGGAAGGAAGTAAGCATAGACAATTTTCCAACTGTGGCAGAATATATTGTGCCTGGAAAGTCTGAGATTAAAGTTGAAAATTTAATAATGAAAGATCAAGTTTGGTGCCAAAACCATGTAAGAACAAGTCAGTATTTTCTACAAATTGTCAAATGTGATTTAAATTGTTGCCAACCAATAAGAAGCTGGTACTTTAATATTATTGCTGATAGATTAATTCCTCCCACCAATTCCAGTCTGCAATACTAATGAAGGACCTAAAGCGTCCAGATGTATCTGATATAAATTCATATAGATTTCCCTTTTCTTTAATCAGTCTATGAAAACATACTACCTAGATCGACATAAGCATTCAAAAATCTTCCATATAATATATATATATATATATTGTCCATCTATTCAGTTGCTATTGTTTGAACGGATCTGTAAAATCTGTCACCTTTATGTTGCTTCACAAGCCATGTTAAAGAAGCACGTTCAACAGCACCAACAATGTATGCCTGGACCCAGTCAATTACTACAAGCACCCCAACAGCAAAGAATTTGTCCAATGCGAGTGGCTGCCAAAAGACAGAGAGAGCTCATGACAATTATTGCTCATGGTGAGATGCTGAGTGCAGAATGGCTAGATGAAGAAAATGTTGACTTGTCTGGTGTTTGGGTTCCACAAGAAATTATTAATCCAGAACCTATGCCAATAATAACAATTGATGAACATTTGACATCTCCATGGGAAGATATAGAAGCTAGGATATAAGATTTTGATTTGTTTGTAAAAAAAAATGTTATCAAAGTAAAAGTGAATTTATAGTTTCTGCTTAAAGTTAGAACACATTTATAATTTATAATTTAAAGTACTATTGTGTATACATTTTTGTAAATCCTTTAATCTCTTTTCTGTGTAGAGTAAGTCTCCGTAATTATAAATTGGAAATATGTTGATATATAAGTTAAAAGTTTATTAAACTTTTTTTTCTAAACATTTTCCTTCTTTGTTGTAATTATAAACTAGTCTATTTTAAAATATTGCTGTTTTTTTCTATCTTATTTTTATTGGGGGGAGGGGGGGGGCGACGACAAATGTTGACGTAATTTTATGGGAGAGAGGGGGGGGGATCTCTGGAAGTTTAACATGTTGTTGACTAAGGCGAGGGGGGAGGTAAAATTTGCCAAAAATTTGTTGACGTAATTGATGGAAAGCCCCAAATATACCTCATACCCAGTTTTTTTTTTTTGCAATCTTTCTCTATTTTTCTGCGATGAACAATAAAACAATCATCCGAGTAAGCAATTTTTATTTATTTTAGATATTTTACTAATCTCGGAACACACCTGGAAATCTCTCACTACTATTATACTATAGTGACACTACACACATATTGAAAGTCACTTGCTGGCTCAAGAACAACATTTTTTCTGGTGTATTAGCTCATATGGCACCTAAACCTTTCTTTTCATTTCGAAAACAGCCAAATATCTGTTTGGCGGATAGTTATTTACATAGTCATAGTGTTTTAACTTCAATAAAACAATCAAATCTATTTATATCTAGGTCATATAATGGAAAGCTTTCTTGACATCACATGAAGTGAATAGCAATAAATAAAATGCTAAAATTCGGACAGGAAATAAAGAGCTCTTTGGGTAATTATAATCTAAACTATTCTAAACTTATGTCAAACTTCATGTTTCTGCAGCATCAGCCTTGCTGTGTCTTCTAGTTCTAAGAAGACTTCTTTGAAACAATGTATCGTTGTAGTTGTATGTCTATATTTTAAATGTGTGGGACAGTAGTAATTAATAAGTCAGCCTGGCCATATAGTGACACCAATACCTCAAAGATGATATATTGTTTAAAAACTGACACGTGAAGAAAATAGTCGTAATGTAGTCTTATATTTTTAAATTACTTAGACTACTGCACACAGAGATCAACTTCATTTTTTGCTATGTTACCATGGAGATGACCTGACGTGAGAGTTTTTTTTATATTAAAGTTTAGAGATTATCTTTATGAGTTTTGTCCCCTTTCCCAGATTAATTTTGAATAATGTGAGTTGTTTACATACGTTCGAAGTTAGATCTGAACAACATGGACGAATTTGTTCTTATCGTATGTATAATTAAATTACATGGTCGTCTCAACATACCTAAAAATATATTTTCAAAATTCTGTATTTTTTGAAGTTATTTTAATAACCGATTAACACTAATTTGATTATATGAAAAGAGAGCCCTGTTAAATTTATGTATGCAGAGCCAGTGCTTAAATTTATTCGGTGTGCTCATGTATTTTAAAGGCACTTGTTACTCGACCCTCTAGAGGGTCGACTACTAGCATATGTACGGTCGACCAGTTAATAATTTTCCGGGGATTTTCGCGCAAATTGATATCTATCTCTATCCCTAACCCTATCCCTAACCCTAATCCTGAAAAAAAAAAAAATTTATATATGTCATGTTCCTTATACCCTAATATAATGGTTTATCTGGTCTTCTAACAAGTGCGTATTTTTAAAACATAAAGTGGTAAATTTAAATTTTTTTAATACATGCTTTTTTAATGCAGTGGTCAGCAACCTTTTGTAACTCATGGACCTGTTAATTTATTTGAGTTAGTCTACATACACTTAATTTTTCTTTTTTATTCTCGGGTACTAGTACTACTACATTAATATTTGTGTGGTTATTTAGACTTGTTTAATTAACATTTTCCAGTTTCCTTGATGGAAGTGTCATTATTATAGTTAAAACTGATATTGTAGTTGTTGTTTTTTTATTTTAAATTTATTTTTGACATTCTCAAAATTTACTAATTATGTAACACATTTTTCTATTTTTTACCCCCCACCCAGGGGCGCAACCAGTATATTGAAGTTGGTAAGGTCCAAAATATTAGGTAAGATGAAAATTGGTATGTCTGCCCCCAAATTTTGGTAGGGTCGAATAACAGTGGCTTGATTTTTGGTAGGGTCCGGACCCGCACGACCCGTACATCGGTTGCGCCCATGCCCCCCCCTCTAAATTCAATAACCTTTTCCACCTTGGGGGCATTAAATAATGGAATGAATTAATTGTAATATACTTTTTGTTATTTAGAAGAAAACAAGTTTGATACATCTTCAAAGGGCAATATGTTGTGAACCCCAAACTTCTCCAGATGAAACTTTAAGATTAGCTGCAAGTCTGGTCATTTCACAAGGACATCTAATAAATGCATTCCAAAATAAAAGACCAAATGTAAATACATTTTTTAATATTTTGTAACTTATTAATTTAAAAAGTAAATATTCTTTTATTAATTGATTTTTTGCCAAGATAGAATATTCTAGATTAATTTTCTTTTATATTAAAAGGACAAAAATGAACCTTCTACAATGGGTACAATACCCACCAAGAACAATTTGAGATCTGAAGATGGTCGCTTAAATACATCTGCTTCAAAATCTGGGCTTCCTTCCCCCAAGGGGACTTTTAATGTAAGTAAAAGTTTGATGAACTCTCAGAAGAATTTAATTAGTTGTTACCAGAGTATAATAAGTAAAAAAAAATGCATATTTTTAATATTTTGTAACTTACTAAAAAGTAAATATTCTTTTATCAATAAATTTTTTTAGGCATGCCTTATTGATTTTTTGCCAAGATAGAATAGTCTAGATTATTTTTTGTATATTTGAAATAACAGGCTAAAGAACAAAGATCCGGAGGGTTTCTTTCAGCAAACCAAGAAGCAAGAGCTGGAAGAGACAAAGGTTAAACTTTTATTTTCTTTTGTTTGAGTCAAACTATATTTTAGTTTTATGCTAGGGGTAGCCACATGAGATTGTGAAGAGCTAAAATATTATTTTTATAGGTTGTAGCCAGATCATCACCATCGCCCTTCACCCATGGTAGGGTATGGGCCACCAACAACAAACCTCCAGGCTCATCAGTCCTTTGCCATCTTCTCCAGGTGTTACCATCTTTATGGTATCCGCTTCCAGGTTTTGACGCCAGGTGTTTCTTGGGCAGCCTCTCTTCTGTTTACCTTGGGGGTTCCACCTCAGTGCCTGCCATGTGACACTAGCTGCTGGTTGGCGTAGGGTATGTCCTATCCAGCCCCATTGTCTCTTTCTTTTTCAGCTGAGAGTGGGCAGGTCCTTTCCAAACAGCTAACATTGCTGATGGTGTCTGGCCAGTGAATTTGGAGGATTCTACTGAGGCAGCTGTTGGTAAAGGTTTGCACTGCACTTTATTTATTTTGGTCTTAGACATCTTCTACGTTTCCTCTCCATACAGCAGGACTGATTTGACATTGGTGCTAAAAAATGAATCTTGATTTCTTAGGACAACTCTCTGGAGGACCAAACATTCTTTAGCTGCATCAAGGCTGCTCTAGCTTTAACAATTCTTGATTTGACGTCTGCCTCAGTGTCACCCTCTTGAACAATAATGATTTCCAAGTAAACAAAGGACTGCACCTCTTTCAGCTGTCTTCCTTGTAGAGTGATAGGATTTGTGCTGGTTTAGTTCATTTTCAGGATCTTGGATTATTCAACCTCAGATGCTGTGGCTGAGACTTTATCTGTCTTCTCCTGCATCTGTTGTGGGCTACAGAAGAGGGGAACAAGATCATCTACGAAGTCTAGGTCACCTAGCTGACTCAATAATGTCCACTGGATTCCATTTCTTCGTTCTCTAGTGGATTTCTTCAGGATCCAGTCACTTGCAAGAAGGAAAAGGATTGGTATCAACTAGCATCCTTGTCTGACTCCAGTTCACACCTGGAAGCTTTTTGTGAGCTGTCATCCATGGATTACTCTGCAGGACATACCATTGTAAGAGTTCTTCATAATGTTTACCAGCTTTGGTGGGATTCTGTAATGCTGAAGGAGCCTCCAGTCTCTCTTTCTATACGGTCAAACGCCTTCTCAAAGTCCACAAAATTGACAGACAATGGTGAGTTCCACTCCAGGAATTGCTGAACTATGATGCGAAGTGTTGCACTCTGATCTGTGCATGATCTGTTTTTTCTAAAGCCTGCCTGCTCATCTCGCAGCGGTGGGTCGACTGTTTCTTTCATCCTCTCCAAGAGATTCCTGTTAAAAACCTTGCCTGGTACAGATAGTAATGTGATACCCCTTAGTTGCTGCAGTTGCTGAGGTCACCTTTTTTTGGGAGCTTGACAAGATAACCTTCCCTCCATTCTGCTGATAGGTGATCTGCATCCCAGATCCTCTGAGAGGGTATAGTGACTCTACTGATGTATTCAAGTCTGCCTTTAGTGCTTCTGCTAGAATGTCATATGGTCCAGCTGTTTTCCATTCTTCATCAGGGTGATGGCTTTTCTGATCTCCTCTCTTGAGGGCTTTTCGAAGCTGATCCGGAGTTCCACTTTGGATTGTTCAATATCTGGAGGTGTTCAAGGATGCTAGTCTATTCAGTTCCTTAAAGTGTTCAGCACATCTGTTTAACTGTTAATCTAAACTGTTTGGTTTTTTTCCTGCTTGTCTTTGACAGGTACTCCTGGCTGGGAAACCTTCCCTGAGTGTAAAAGGTATAAACCTTCTATTTTCGCAACAGTGGCAACCAAGAACAACTTGGGATCTGAAGTTGGTCGCTTAAATACATCTGCTTCAAAATCTGGGCTTCCTTCCCCCAAGGGGACTTTTAATGTAAGTAAAAGTTTGATGAACTCTCAGAAGAATTTAATTAGTTGTTACCAGAGTATAATAAGTAAAAAAAAATGCATATTTTTAATATTTTGTAACTTGCTAAAAAGTAAATATTCTTTTATCAATAAATTTTTTTAGGCATGCCTTATTGATTTTTTGCCAAGATAGAATAGTCTAGATTATTTTTTGTATATTTGAAATAACAGGCTAAAGAACAAAGATCCGGAGGGTTTCTTTCAGCAAACCAAGAAGCAAGAGCTGGAAGAGACAAAGGTTAAACTTTTATTTTCTTTTGTTTACCTTTACTGACTGAAACGGTCATTTTGACCGTAGTAAACATTGACAAGTGTTCATATAATAGTTATTTTTATAATGTGTAACCCCAAAAAAAAAACAATATCTATTGAATTATCAACAGTATTCTTTAAAATATATACATAAGTAATCACATTCTGTTCATTAATTGTCTGGTGTTTTGTCTTGACAAAACGAACATTGTTACTCCTTGCTCCATTTTTCACAAGAATTCCTGATGGAATTTTTTTTGTTCCACCAATTTCAACATGTTTGTGCATGGTAATCAATATGCAGACATTCTTTTTTTGACTATTGATGAGTACTTATGAAGAAAAACGTTTTGGAGTTGTGTCTTTACAAATCGCTGGTAACTCTCTTTGATTCTGCCTTGTCGTACCAATGATGGGTATGCTCTTGGCAATAATGATGACGTCAGCTGACAGAGTTAATAGATATTAATCTATATGGCAGTCATGACCGCTGCAGTCATTCTAGGTTAAACTTGTTATTTTGCGATTATTATAAAACCAACAATAATAATCTTATATAATTTAAAATGATATAAAGATATGAAAAGTCATAAAATTTCTACAGTCTGGGGTTTGCCATTTAGAAGTAATTAAACCTCAAAGCAGCATTCAGTCAAAATGACAGCTGCTGTTGTTCTAGTGTTAAAGCATGAAAAATAAATTATCAAAAATAATTTCTAATTAGTTGTAGAAAAAATATTTCATGCTATATTATTTTCTATGTCAGGCCAGGGCCCTAAATGGGCTGTAGACGAAGGTATTATTTTCTAATATATATTTTTTCCTTCTCTTTCAGACAATAATTTACCCTTTTTTTGCGACAGATGTGGAATCTTTGGGCACAGCACATCTATGTGCCTTTTTAAAGCAGAGCCTCCTTTGTAATATTTTCAATGGAGATGAACCAGATTCTTACTATCATTGGGTTGCTCTGTTCAATGAAGTTTTTGTTCATTTAAAACTTTTTAAAATACCTCTTATCATACATCAACTCATTCAGAAATGCACAAACATTACAACTGTGCCACTTTTGTTGACATATCTCTTAAATAAAAAAATCTTCAGTATAGAAAGCAATAATTAAAACACAAAATAGCTGTTGTCTGTAGTCATGTTTACATTATACGTTTGCTCATACCGTTTGTATGCAATTCATTTTTGAAGTAGAGGCTTATGTTGTTCACACTTTTTTTTCTTTTGCAAGGAGGGGTATTTTTCTATGTGAATTATTTTGGATACTAGCTCTGCAGGCTGTCGCCCCTCCCCCCCCCCCCCCTGTTTTTTTTACTATAACACCTGTCTGAAATTTATTACAAAAGTTTTTGAATGATTAATAATTGGTCTCTTGAAATAAATCACCCAGTAATTGAACTCCCCAGATGGCTATTCTGCTTTGCTAATATCTAATGTATAAGAAGCTTTTCATGGTATATTTCAATAACTTTTGAATTTTAAACCATGTTTTCATAATTATCATCTGAAGTGCTGCTCAAATAAAGAACATGATCTTTTGAACTGAAATGTAATATGTGTCGTGCAGAATATTGATAATCTGGACAATTTACAATTTTGTACTTTAACTACAATACAATAGTGACATTCTTAAAGTGGACTTTTTGGAGATTTGTACCAATAAATATTTTACTGTTGACATTAATTCAATCTCTGCTAATCATGATGGATAATTTTGATAAGACATATTTTTGTTGGTCTGTATCAGCTTTATTTGAGAATATGTATTACTTGATGGGGAAAAATAGGTCTTCTGATATTACGAAAAAAAATTCTCTTTAAAATGTTATGTCGTGTTGCCAGTTTAATGAGAATTAACATTCATTCACTTTGTTATTTTTCATCACCGCTGTTTAGAATGCCACTTAACAAAAAAAAAACTTGAAATGACCTTGTACTTGACTGTCCAAGTTATTTTAATTTTCAAGTTTTTTTACTCTTTACTGTGCTAGTTTTTGTTACACTATGTTATACGACATGCTGCGGATGTTAAAAATGAGAAATAAATAAATATTGTTAAAGTTTACACACAAAAGTTCTGTTAGGAGTAGATTCAGTGTAGCTGCTGGCATGATTGAATGTTCAGCTTTTCAGTCAGGTGAGATTTGATTAATGTGTCAGCTGGCATCGCTGCGCTCTCGAAAGTCATGTATCTTGTGAAAGAGTTATATCCATTTTTCCAACAATTTTTTTATGTGTAAATAATTTAGAATTATTGAAAGGAGTATCTACTTGAAGCCAGTTGTTTGTTCATTTCTGAGATAAAGTTATGTCATACGTAATATGAGAGACTGTGTTTTATTTAAACACATATTTGTACATCTGATTCCGTACTAAATTATTATATCTTGGTAATATGGGTGCTTTAATGAAAAGACGAATTGAAATATTATGATCTATTAATTTCAGTAATGATATGCCAGTAATCTGTGCCATATTTTTTTCATTATATTTTGTTATTTTGATCTGCGCTTATTTCTTATGGTTTAAATAATTCTAAAGAATAAGAAAAATTAAAAATAATCATTATTTATCAAACTGCACTTTTTGTCAGATTAGAGAGCTAGACATTTTCTTTCATTTTTACAATTTCAAGTTAACATATAGTATTTGTTATTTCAAAATTTGGCAACTTATTTTTTGCCCAATGTAAACATAGTCTATCAAAGTTAGTTAATTAGTTCAACTTTATTTTTGTGTATGTGTCTTATAACAGAGATTAAGAGCGATTGCTTGATTTGTCTTTCATGGTCGAGATTTAAAGCTTTTAAAGGAGTTTTATTTTATTTTTTATATAACCTTTACTAATCACATACTCAGTAGCGTACCTAGGGTGGGGCGGTGGGTGCGGTCCGCACCGGGCGGCACTTTTTATTACTTTTTAGAGGGGGGCGGCAAATATGTATAGATTAAATTGAAATACCTAAATGAGAGGGCGGCAAAATCGTCTTCCGCCCTGGGCGGCCGATACCCACGGTACGCCACTGCACATACTGTAAGCAATGTATTTTATTTGTCTCTACAGCATTACCTTGCTTGTTTATAATTTAAAAATGGAAGTAGTTGACACAAATTGTTGCTTTCTTTTAAGTTGGAACTCCGCAATGGTGATCTTATTTACAGGCTACCAACCATTTGCATGTCCAAAAATCATATGATAATCACTGTGCCCTTGTCTAATAGTCATATAAGGAAAAACTTGTATAGAAATATTTACAGTGAGCTAATATGACACAAAACTTATAAATAGTGTATAGATTATCACATTACTATGTGCATATTTGACAAAGATGAAATGTAATATTTTCCATGAAACAACGGAAAGTTATTTTTAATTGAGCATCTAATGTCCCATTCTTACTGACTTAACAACCTTGAAATTATTTGAAAAATTTCATTATATGTATGTACAGATGAGAATCAGAACTATTTACAATAAAACAATTGATGTAATTGACAATCTACTTCTAATGTCTAATTTTTTGCTTTTATTGTTAGATCCTTGTAATTATTTTTGTTTAAGTTTTAATTATATGTTAAATAAACAAAACAATAGGAATAACATTTTAAGTTTATTTTAGGACTAGTGAGTCAACTTGGCAACTACTTAATTACACACTAGATTTGACATGTCATTGTATCAAACTTGATTAACAGCAGAGTTTTCCCATTTAGCCAAGCATGTACATAATATATAATACTTTATTTATCATTGATTGGTTAGTACCTCTGAAATGTATATAAAGAGGCAATAAACATGAAAGTACTTTGGTTTGCTGTGTCTTGGATTTTTTTTTGTCCTTCATATTTTTTTTTTATTTTTGATATGAACTGAAATTTAAATTTGCTCTCAAAAACAAAAGTTAATTGTTTGCATATCAATTTTAATCTTATGTAATGAATTTTCTTTTTTCAAGAATCAATTGTTTATGCTGCACATATTAAATCTGATGCAGTTAGCAAATGAGTTCTCTTTTTTTTTTTTTTTTTAAAACTATTTGTACCGTGTGTTGCAACAGTAATTGATATAATGATGATTATTAAGGAACTAGTTCATCAAACAGTCCACATATTGAAGATAATACTAACATTATTTTTCACTTGTATTTATCTAAAAATGTATAGTTGAACTTTTTATATCATATTAAAATTTGTGAGATAAGGTCTTGTAAACCTTCACAAAGGTGGAGACAGAGTCAGCATAATGGTTGCAGTACATGTATAGGTTCATTTCTAGTTCAACCATATATGGGCAATTACAAAAATAAAACTCACTAATGTTAATATTAATTGCTGCACAAAATCTTCAGAAAATTGGAGGGATTATTGGTATTTACCAATAACAACTGACCACCCACAAATGTGATAAATTGTCTATACAAAAATTCTGTACACAATGAATTAGAGCTAGTAGCCAATTGGCAGTCAGTAGCATATCTTCATGGAGGATGCTTACAATGTTTAAACCAGCTTTGTTTTCCTTTAAAAATGTGTGTAATTTTGTGTTGCTGAATTTAACAAATATTAAGTCTTATAATAATCATACTGTAAGCGGAGTGGAGGAAGAAGACCTTGGATCGGGAAAAGTGGAGAAGAGTAGTATGGCAAGTTAGGGCCCTAAATGGGCTGTTAAACCAAAGGAAGAAGAAGATATTTATAGAGATAGATTAGATAGATGGATATATATATATACATATATATATATATATATATATATATATTTATATAAAGAGATAGATAAATAGATAGATAGATAGATAGATTCACCTTTCATAATTCATTCTGTTCTTCTAAAAAATCAATAAATGTTTTAACTTCACAATTTTAATACACAAAAAAGGAGGAAAAAACAACTCATAACAAATAATGTCAGTAAACACCAGTACAAACAAAAACAAACTTGTAACAAACAACACACTGTTCAATATATTAAAAAATCATCAACTCTTTTAACAGGCTCGTTTCCAAAGTACTATCTTTCCCTACCACTTACTACCCCATCGTACTCTCTCTCTCACTCACCCTTTCTTTTATTTTTCATTATATTCTGTTTCAACATCACCCCCCCCCCCCTTCCTCTGCCAACTAATTTCCTATCCCAGACTATTAGCAGTTTGCACTAGTGAGATGCACGGGGGGACGGTTTTTTGCGGATTTCCCCACAGGGATTGAACCACCATTCACTGAGAGTCCGAGGGGTTGGTTGTAAGCTTGTGAGAATCTCTTGGTGGCGGGATTGTACTATGCGCAGGCCTAGGCGTTTTGTCTGCCCCTCCCTGCTTATTTGTTCTACTTAGTAAAATGTATTACCTGCCCCCTCCCCCTTGCTATTGCCTGACCCTGCTGTAGAATGCCTGGCCCCTGCTATAGAATTTTCACGCTACGGAGCTGACTAGGCGGGAACACCGAGGGAATGAAAACTACAATCCTTTATTGTTTGCCATTTTATTAGATTACATAATTGACTATTAAGAGATTAGATGACATGATCTCATAACATGACACTACTTTTGAATACATGATGTAATCCCAGGTGAACTGCAGTGACGATTCATACACATGGACCAACTATTGTCTAGACTAGACATGGACAAATTATAACTCGCGAGTCAAGTACGATTAGTTGGACTGTTTGATTATCCCTGCGGCTTCACCGTAATATGGTTTCATCAAATAATGTGATAATATGAGGGCTGCATCTATAGAGATGTCATTAATTGGCTGTGAATGCCATAATATTAATATGGTCTTGGTGCACAGTTTGAATGAAAAAGTATCACATGGCTCATTTCCACGGAAAAAAACATCCAATTGCTGTGTATAGAGGGCTCTGGGCAGAGTTAGTACCTTTGATGCTCTGACAGCTTCACCCTCAGGTGGTCAAGCTCACTAGTCCTCGCTCATCTCTTGAGTCTCTCAAGTTCGGCACCCCGCGCCACACCCCGGGCAACGGTCTCAGCTGACCGGCTACACCGCGTGAGGGGGTGGTGCTGACACGGCACCACTGGGCGTATGAACTTCCAAATCGAAGTCACCGGCCAGGGCGGACGAGATCAATTGTGAACCGAACGGCTACGTGTCCGTGAATAAGGCGGGCTACCGATAAGGAGGAAACCGGCTGTGGTCAAGCTTGGAAAGGGATGGGCGCCGCCAATCACTTCTTGTCCCATATACACCACGACTGAAAACCTAACTCATCTCATACCGGCTCTGTCGTCGCCCGGGTTAACAAGGACCGCGTCCCCTACTGCACACCAGGGTGGTGACGGAAAATGTACTACTGGAACCCCACAACCCACACTCCCATTAAAGCTCAAAAGAAGAGACGACATAATTATTGGCACATGGAATGTAAGAACTCTACATGCGACAGGAAAAGTGAAAGAACTGACCCACGAAATGGAGCGCTACCAATGGAATGTCATTGGAATATGTGAGACCAGATGGAAAAACTTTGGAGAATTCTCAACAGAAGAGGGACACAAGATCTTCTTCAGCGGCAAGGAGGACAAACATGAACATGGAGTTGGACTCCTCATTCACAACAACATTACGAAATGCGTCATGGGATGCCTGCCTGTCTCTAACAGCATCATAACCATGCGACTTAAAGCCACACCCTTCAATATCACAATAATACAGATATATGCTCCTACATCTAGCTACGAGGACAGCGAAGTGGAGGTCTTCTATGACCAAGTACAGGATATCATGGACCAAACACCAAAGAAGGACATTATCGTCGTTCAAGGAGACTGGAACGCGGAGGTTGGAGAAGATGCATGTACCAACTGGGCAGATGCTTGCGGACACTTTTGCAATGACATGACCAATGACAGAGGGCTTCGGCTCTTGGACTTTGCCAGATATAACAACCTCCTGTTAGCAAATACACTTGGAAAGCATAAAAAGTCCAGAAGATGGACTTGACACAGCCCGAACGTAGAACATAGTAATCAGATAGACTACATACTGGTCAAAAAACGATACAAATCATGCATTAAAACATCTAAAACTAGAAGTTTCTCTGGAGCAGATATCGGTAGTGATCACAATCTTGTGCTGATGACTTTCCATCTCCACTTGAAAAAGATAACACAACAATGCAATTCTCGATTACGCTTTGATCTTGATAAACTAAAAGACCCGGAAATCGCAGAGATATTCAGAGCAACCATTAGAGGAAAACTTGCTCCACTGACCAGACTATATGACTCAAAGACAGACATAGACGTAGTCACTGATACCTTCAATTCCAAAGTAATTGAAACAGCAAAAGAAATACTTGGCAAGAAGCAAACAATAAAAAACATGGGTTACTATTAACATTCTAAGGCTATGTGATGAAAGAAGGAAACTTAAGAGCGCGAAAAATACTACAGAAGGAGCACCCAAATACAAAGCAATCAACAAGAAGATAAGAAAAGACATGAAGAAAGCAAACAAGGAATGGATAGAACAACAATGCTCAATTTACAAAAGAACAACTCAAAAAGGCGTATAGAATTGTCAAGGACTTAACATCTAACAAACAAAGTCGTGTCTCAACCATACAGGATAAATCCGCCAAATGTATCACAGACGAATAAGAAATTCTCACAAGATGGACCGAATACTGCTCTCAACTATACAATGAAGACGCAAAAAGGCGACATCTCAGTGCTCAACTGCCCAATGTCAACCAACACAGATAAACATTCTATCCTCAGCGAGGAGGTGGAGTTTGCTGTACAAAAATTGAAATATGGGAAATCAGCGGGAGCAGACAACATTCCAGGTGAACTGATTCAAGCAGGAGGCGACCCTGTTATAGATATACTAACCAACATATGCAACAAAATATGGCAAATAGGAGAATGGCCAACTCCCTGGACTCAATCACTATATTACGCTCCCAAAGAAGGATAATTTACAGTTGTGCCAAAACTACCATACAATAAGCTTGATTAGTCATCCAAGCAAAGTCATGCTCATGCTATTAAATAGAAACCACAGGCAGAACTAATCATCTCAGAAGAGCAAGCTGGCTTTAGAGCAGGAAGAAGCACAACGGAACAAATCTTTAACCTGCGAATACTCTGTGAAAAATATCTGCAACATCAAAGCGATCTGTATCACATCTTCATCGACTTTAAAAAAGCGTTCGACAGAGTGTGGCATGCAACACTGTGGGCAACCATGCACAAATTCAACATTAATGCACACCTTTTTGAAGTTATCAAAAAAATTGTACGACAAAGCAACTAGCGCGGTACTCTTCAATTGTAAATTGGGAAATCGGTTTAAAACTACTGTTGGTGTCAGACAAGGATGTCTACTTTCCCCCATTCTCTTCAGCCTCTTCCTTGAAAGGATTATGACGGATGTGCTAAAAGACCACACTGGAACTGTCAGTATCGGAGAGAGAATCGTAACCAACTTGCGTTTCGCCGACAAAATAGACGGCATAGCTGGTAGCGAGGACGAACTGCTAGAACTCACTGCAAAACTTAATAAAACAGCAGAGGCGTATGGCATGGAAATCAATGCCGAAAAAACTAAAGTCATGACAAATAGAGCCTTGAAAACGACATTCGGATAAATGGGCAAAAACTTTAAGCTGTCTCCTCCTTTAAATACCTAGGGACCATAAAAGCCGACGAAGGATCAAAGCCAGAAATTCTTGCCAGATTGGCCCAGACAACGGCAACTCTGAGCAAACTTAAACACATTTGGCAAGGCAACAAACTCTCTCTGAGATCAAAAACTCGACTAATGCGCTCTCTGGTGACATCGGTCTTTCTGTATTAATGTAAAACTTGGACGCTTACTGCAGACCTCCAAAGAAGAATAAGTGCGCTGGAGATGTTTCCGCAAGCTATTGAACATCTCATACACGTAACACATAACGAATGAAGAGGTGCGCACTAAAATATCGGCTGCCATCGGCCCTCACGAAGACATTCTCACTACAGTCAAGAGGAGGAAACTGCGATGGTACGGACATGTTGCGAGATGTGGAGGTCTTGCAAACACAGTCATGCAAGGTACAACCATAGACTTCTTAATAGTAACCTGGACAGACAACTAAACAACATATTTTAACGCATCGGACCTCGAGAGGCCAATATTTAAATGTATCTGTGGCATGCCTCCCTTCTGAACCCAGCTATAAATAGTCTTGCAAGCTGATGTAATAATAAGAAGTTATTACAATACCTTTATTTTTGTTTCTTGATTTGTTTTTTAGTGATATATTTTAATTTATCGTGAATTTGACATTTGTCTTCAAGTTTATATTGTAATTTCGGACGTGATATTGAAGTGGAAGAAGGAATGTTAATTTTATAATTTTTTATATTAAAATATTTGTGGTCATTTTTAAAGCTTAAATTGAAATATTTATTGGCATTTTAAAGCTTAACATGTTTTTATTACAGGGTTCATAACGTACGTTATTAACGTACGTTACATTAGCGACGGACCGTTTACAGCGACGGAACGCCATGCTGTAAACAGTTAAACTCGTCATTTACGTTTCGTTTATGTAGTGCGATGCGGTTTAAAATATAATTAAACATATTATAATAAATCGAATGCTAATGTGTGTTATATATTTGAATTCCTCATATTTTAATCTACATAATCATGTAAATATTAATTTGCTCACGCGTTTACTACTCATGCTGTAAACAGTTAAACTCGTCATTTACGTTTCGTTTATGTAGTGCGATGCGGTTTAAAATATAATTAAACATATTATAATAAATCGAATGCTAATGTGTGTTATATATTTGAATTCCTCATATTTTAATCTACATAATCATGTAAATATTAATTTGCTCACGCGTTTACTTATTCTTCTATTCGCATTAATTTCATTCGCCGCTGAATTTCATCGTCGCTAACGTAACGTACGTTATTAAAATCAGTCAAAAAAACAAATATCTTAAATCAATTAATTTTGTTGACCGTTTCATTTTTTGTTTCAGAATGGTTAACAAATTTTCTATTTTTGGGTGTAAATCCGGTTATGAAACTGTAAAGGATGTTATTGTATGAACTGGTTTATAATGAGAAACTCAATTCATGTCCATGGTTCATATAATTTTTTGACGTCACAATAAAATATAAACAGAATAAACAATATAATTCACAATGACTGATAATCTCCTCAATTCAATGAATATATACTTATTAATGATAAACTCAACTGATTAACTAAAACTTCTGAACTGTACTCGAATACTCTCTCTCTCTCTCTCTCTGAACTCAACTGACTTGACTGACTCGATTGACTGGCTGACTCCCTTCTCAACTAAACATCGTCTTTATATAATTAACTTACATCATACTCAAACCTTCTACGCCTCTCTCTCTCTCTCTCTCTCTCTCTCTCTCTCTCTCTCTCTCTCACATTCTTAGACAATGCTATTTAAAATAAACATCTTATTTATTTTCTAATTATCTAGAATCTTGACCCCATGACCTCATGTTGACCTGGTTGGCCAAGCTCCTGTGTGCGTAGTATGCACAACTATACCATGACAGAAACCAACAGCGAAAACCAAGTAAACATCAGCATGCACAAATATCCACTGTCGGATAAACAGTCATGTGATAAATGGATAAGAGCCAACCCCAGAAAGAACTTTGTGCCAACCATCTACTCCAGAGTTTGTTCTCTTCATTTTCACGAGTCTGATTTCATTTGTGATTCTACGGATTCAAACTTGAGAAGAGTTATTCGTAAGCGAAAGCGAGGAAATTATGTCATTGTCAAACATCTCAAACCTGAAGCGGTGTCAACCATTTTTCCCAACGCACCTAAGTATCTGACAACACCAACGACGCGTCGGTCAACAACGTTATCATCATCTGAACAACGACGTCAATCTGTAAACTGCAGACTGGAACAGCTTTTCGAAAGGAATCAACAGGAAGAAAATATCGAAAAAGAAGATCTGCATCAAATTTTAGACAAGATGTCAAAAGAAACTTTGCCTTCTGGATACTTCATGAACATGGTGGATAATAATTTAATAATATATAAAATAGACATCAATAGTTCATCACCTGCCATCTCCAAAATTTATGTAATATTTTGTTTAGATCTTTCTCATATATATATATATATATATCTATATATATATATATATAGGGAGATAGAGGGGGGGAGAGAAAGAGAGGGAGATTGAGAGGAGGGAAGAGAGAGGAGAGAGAGAGAGAGGAGAAAGAGTGGGAGAGAGGGGAGAAAGAGAGTGTAGAGAAAAAAGAGAGGAGAAAGAGAAAGGGGGGGGGAGAGGAGAGAGAGAGAGAGATATTGCACCTTAAGAAAATCAAGATTTAACCATATATTATTTGACCATATAATTAATTATCAACTGTTTATTTGCTTCTCTGTTTTTCCTTGACAGGTTGTTGTGTGAAGTCCCTGAAAGGATGAGATGAAATCTCTTAGATCCTATAAACCACGAATGGGACGGTTTTTATGGTGCCCTTCTTTCATCCCCACCATAGCCGATAGTGCAATGGCCATGGAGGCACCACGGGAGATATATCGGGAACTTGAGCCAAGACCTGAAAAATTTCCTTGGTCTTCACCGGGGATCGAACCAGGTACCTTCAGGTCGACAGTCGAGCGTTCTACCGCACGACCATCCGTCCCCACTTGACAGGTATCCACATTCATTTTCTTCATAATCCCCATGTCTTTGATCGCCCTGCTGTATTTCTTCATCGCCCTGGCCATCAGGAGGTCCACTTTAATCAGGGCCGGCTCCAACTCGTCCAACGACTGCTCCCACACACACTCTAGCAGCGACCTGAGACAGAACAGCACCAGCCACCAGCACGCCAGAATCAGGCAGTCGGTGCTCAAGATGTTGGGTGAGTTACTTGCTGACATGTACTATTTTAACTTACCTGTCAAATACAATAAGATCCAATTATGATCCATTGTTACATTCCGGTTTTTTTATTAACCTTTTAAAGGCATGTTGATACCATTATGATCCATTGTTACATTCCGTTTGGCTATATAACCTGTCAAATACAATAAGATACCATTATGATCCATTGTTACATTGATTATTGTTATATAATCTGCCAAACTCAATATGATACCATTATTATCCATTGATTATTGTTATATAACTTGCTAAATACAATATTTAAACATTGTAATCCATTGTTATGTTACCTTCACCCTACCATTGTTTATGGACCCTTTACGTAGATTGTCTTGTTATGTCAACTATTTCTTCTTCTTCTTCATCATTTGGCTCTACAGCCCATTTAGGGCCCTGGCCTGCCATACTACACTTCTCCAATTTTCCCGATCCATGGTCTTCTTCCTCCACTCTCTCCCCACTCCTATGGCTTTAAGGTCGTTCTCCACTTCCTCCAACCATCTGCTTCTTGGCCTGCCTTTAGGCTTTTTCTCATTAGGTGTTGCCTTATATATATTGCTATTTCATGACAAGAAAAAACTTTTTAATGTTATTTTCTTTAACTACTTTTTTTTTTAAATCTCTCCTTCAGTGGCTGTTGTAGTGGCGTTTTTCCTCTGTTGGGCGCCCTTTCACACCCAGCGCCTGATGGCGGTGTACGACGGGTCGCCCACACTGAACATTGAGGCCCACAATGCCCTGCTGTACGTCAGTGGTGTGACCTACTACCTTAGTGCCACCGTTAACCCGGTACTCTACAGGTAAACTCACTCATGCGTACAAACTTCAGTTGTTGTTGTTACTTTTGTTAGTTTAAAAATGGATGAGTTTAGTTTTTTTTCTTCCAACATATATCGAGCTACACCGCTTTTTTTTATAGGACAAAATATAGTTTAAAAAAAACATTGCCATTTTCTCCTATTTGAAAGAGTGATTATTGTGGTTATAAACGTTGGTTTTTCCTTTTTTTTTTACACAATTTTTTCCCTACATTATTAGTTTTTACTTTCTTATGTTGGTCGCATTGCCAGGTCATCTAAATATTGACGTCGTACACGTAACATTGTATTCCTTGTGCCAAGTCACATTTTCTTAAAAAATTATTTTTTTTTAATCTTAAGTTTGTTTCAATCTCTAAATTATTTTTTTTTAAAGTGGTGTATGCCCTAAAATAAACATTTCAGTTTTTTTTTTCACTCCCTGTTAAAATGAGATGCTCATATCTTTCCGAGTTACCCATCTTTTATTATACACACCTTAGCTAAGAGTGCAGTGGCTATGGAGGCGCCACAGAGGACTCATGCAGGAAACTAGCACAATATCAACGTCTCCCCCCCCCACATATACACACACAAACAAATGTCAGGTAGTCATTTTTGAAGTGAGTGGGACCAAAAAAAAAATAATTTCCCGAGTTTCATTGGGAATCGAACACGAGATCTTCCGTTCGACTTTAGCGCGTTTATACCGCACGACGACGATCCACCTATTAACAGAATCGATTTTGTTAAAGGACAACTCATTTCTGCCATAAATACAAGCTTTAACTGTGGTCGCCTTGTATTTAAGCAAAATAAAACTAACACAATTCTATTTTTTTTCAAGCCTATTATGAAATTCGACTTTTGATAACATTCCTTTTCTTTATTATTCAGGATTTTCTTATTCACTTACAATGTCTTTTTTTTTTTCCTTTGCAACTTCCAGCATCATGTCCCTGAAGTTCCGCCAAGCGTTCCGGACAACTCTTTTCTGCTGCTGTGCGTGGGCGCGAACGAGGCCCAAGAGGCGCGCCACAGGAACTCCTACACTTTCAAATTCCACCACCGGGCTGCGAACGCCAACACCCACTGCTCGGTGGTGGAGAGCAGCAGCAGCGGGCACAACAACAACACGAACAACAACGTCAGCAACAACAACAAGCAGGTGGTCAACCACGTCAACCTCACCACCACTCCAGTCCTGTGCTGCGTCATTGGGAACGAGGCCGTCGCCACCACCCAGCTGGAAGGGAGGCCACTGGTCGTGGCCGGCGATTCCCCCGGGCGACAAAGTTACGAGAGTAACTGCTTAGTGGGGCCCCCAAACTTGCCCACAATGTTATGAACATATTTAAAAAAAAAAATGACCATTTCTCAACATTTAGCTTAAAATTCACCAGTGACAATGTATTTATAAAAATATTAAAACAGTGACAAATACATTTTAAAGGTGAATTTGTCACCCTCCTAATGTTATTGTGTTATACCTGTATTCAAATTGTATGAAGAAATATAGAAATATATGAACTTTAATGAGAATGAAGGGAACGACAATTAAAGGACAATTTTTAAACAGTGAAGTTTCCTTAATCCAAAAGGACCGAGGAAAGGGGTGGGGGGGGGGCAGATTAATTGTAGAATGCATCTGTGATTTTAACTACATGATATGAAAGGGTCGTCCTGTTAGCGCAACGTCCAGCGGCGTTTACTTCTCCAACTTTAAGTCAGGCCCATTGAAAGCTAGGAGGACTTGAGGGACTTTCACCAGGACCTTGAAAAACTCTCTTGGTTCTAACCGAGGATCAAACCCAGGACTCTCGGGTCGACAGCTGAGGGAGATGAGCCGCTCGGTCAAACGTCTCTCTCTGACAAGTTTACGCTCGGTCAAACGTCTCTCTCTGACAAGTTTACGCTCGGTCAAACGTCTCTCTCTCTCTGACAAGTTTACGCTCGGTCATACGTCTCTCTCTGACAAGTTTACGCTCGGTCATACGTCTCTCTCTGACAAGTTTACGCTCGGTCATACGTCTCTCTCTGACAAGTTTACGCTCGGTCAAACGTCTCTCTCTGACAAGTTTACGCTCGGTCATACGTCTCTCTCTGACAAGTTTACGCTCGGTCATACGTCTCTCTCTGACAAGTTTACACTCGGTCAAACGTCTCTCTCTCTCTGACAAGTTTACGCTCGGTCAAACGTCTCTCTCTCTCTGACAAGTTTACGCTCGGTCAAACGTCTCTCTCTCTCTGACAAGTTTACGCTCGGTCAAACGTCTCTCTCTCTCTGACAAGTTTACACTCGGTCAAACGTCTCTCTCTCTCTGACAAGTTTACGCTCGGTCAAACGTCTCTCTCTCTCTGACAAGTTTACGCTCGGTCAAACGTCTCTCTCTCTCTGACAAGTTTACGCTCGGTCAAACGTCTCTCTCTCTCTGACAAGTTTATGTTACATTCATTTCATGATAAATGTAGTTTTAATAAATAAATGATTTTAACGACTGAAGTATTTTTTTATATAAAATATTTGGAGACGATCATGAAGAACTCCATTAGTATGACTTTATTTATCTCAGTGAAAACAGTTAGGTATTTATTGTAATTGTGTATCAAAACAAACGTGACTGTGCATGGTAACGTAACATGCACGCCATGGGCAGACATACTATAACAGGTGCTGAAATCATCATGTATGCGACTGTTATGCCTTATAATCTGTCTCAAAGTTAGGATACTGCAGAGGTAACAATCGTGCCTGAGATTCGAACTTTTGGACTGCGTCATGATGCATGAACTCTCAACCACGCTGCCAGCCGCTCGAACCAGTAAATAATCGAATGAACATGAGTAAATTAAAAGTTATCTTTTTGATTTTAAAAAGAGGCAAATCAATCATCATTAACTGTATCATGTTTTCGTGTTTGGATGATTGTTCAATGTACTAAGCTGGATTGAAGATAGAGTTTCAGTGTGTGTGTATGTGTGTGTGTTCATAATTATTTTACTTCAAAGATTGTTGCTGAACATTACTGAATACGTTGTATCATGTCACTATTTATGTCGTCGATTTGTTTTTTTCAATCATAGTTTTTATGTGATGGGCTAAAGCACAGAATTTTAATTTACAGTATGTGGACTAGAGATAGTTAGGCTGATTGAAAAAAGAGCTAAAAATTTAAAATGAAGTATCATTGAAGGGTATACAATTTAATTAAAATTGTTTGGATTTTAGAATTCACGTTACATTCTTTGTGACTTTGTAACCAGCAACTATGTTTAAACTTTACTTATGAGCCTTGACCAAAAAAATGTATTTGCTTAATTGCAATTTATTTGAGTCGTTAATCTGGGAAATGTGTTGTTTTCTTTAAAACAAATTGGAGCGTAGGCAGGGGAAGTAATTGTCCATATTTAACACTTACTTTTCGTAATATAATCTCCCTTAAACAAGTCTATTGATTGTTTAGTTTATTTATTGCTCGTTGACTTTTAAAAACATGATATATAATTGTATATCGAATCATATGAATGTAATTGTTTAATTGTACTGCATCCCCCCTCCTATCCTCCACTTGAATAATCTCATCATTTGTAACATTTCTATATGTAAATATGTATTGATAATGTATAATGTAGCCTACTTTTAATGCACATAAATTTGACTCGAATATTGAACCAAAGTTTGTTGCCATGTCAACTTTTTTGTTTACATAATTACAAATAAATGCAGATATGTGTACAATAAAATACATGTGATATGAGGTGTCTTATATATGTTTAATCTAAATTACATAATACTATATGTGTATATTGTAAATCCTTTATTTCAAATTGTATGTTAATAATATAATGTGTTATCTGTGTGCCCACCACTCGCCCCTCGCTTGACCCCCCCCCCCTCAATATGCATTATTTCTCCGGTCAAATATTAAAAAAAAAAAACAACTGCAGTCCTAAATAGTTATATGAACGAGAAGAGAGGCAAACATTTTTTCTCCAGCGTGTATACTAGAAATTAATCGATTGTCAGAATCTGAAGGTTGTTTATTTTTTCTACTTGTCAAACTTGGTGACGTTTTAGCCCACAAAGGACCAATGACCAGAAGCGTCCCAACCACCGTGTCCAAAAGTTAGGGGTGCGGTGGGATGGGGTGGGGGGCAGATAGGAGATTCTGTGATGCAGTTTATAAGCGACACTAACGGCTATCGGACCAGCATGTGTTATTCGCCCTTGGGCCCTTCGCAATGGCGCGTTGTGCTAGGGGCCCCCTCTGTCGTGATAAGCAGTGGTAAGAAAGGCCACTGGGACAGGTAGATATTTTTTCTCTTAACTGGCGAAAAAGATCAAAGGATTTTTTTTTTTTAAGTTTGAAAACAAAACAGAGTTGGAAGGAGTTCATTAGCGTCATATGATAATTTTAGGTGATTTACAAACGTACATAACCGTCATTGTTTTACTTAAAGTCTCTGATACCGGTAATCTATTTTTTTTATTAAGGTTGTGAAGCTTTATCGTTATGCTAGTTGTAGAACTATAAGATAAACACTGAATGCAGACTTGGCCTAGTTTTAATAGCATAATAACTTGTTCGGTAGAGTTGATTTAATTTATTAATCAGTAAATAGTGAAGAGAAGAAATAGATGTTTATGTTAGCCTAGTTTTAACATAATAATAGCAGGAAAACGTGTATGGCAGAGTTGAATTACTTTTTAAATCCGTAAAAAGTACAAGCAGAAATAGATGTTCATGTTGATTTGTAACACTTCCATGTAAGTGTGACTTGATTCTAGATTCAAGACTATTGTGACTTGATTCTAGATTCAAGACTATTGTGACTTGATTCTAGATTCAAGACTATTGCGACTGGATTCTAGATTCAAGACTATTGTGACTTGATTCTAGATTCAAGACTATTGTGACTTGATTCTAGATTCAAGACTATTGCGACTTGATTCTAGATTCAAGACTATTGTGACTTGATTCTAGATTCAAGACGATTCTTTATTTTTCCCATTACAGGGCGTTCAACATAAGTAAATACAACCAACGACCATGTAATGAGTGTTGATGTACAATGTACTTGAAGTACAATGCATAGTTTGTACATATAAATAAAAAAAAATGCTTTAAGTATTGATGATTGAGAATGTCATATAAAGAAGTACTTCTTGTACTGTAATTATTGTACCATAATATACACTTTTATAAGTAAAATAAATTTAAAAAAAAACTATTGCTACAAAACAATCGTTTGCATGTTGTTGTTTTTTTTTAATGTTGTGATTTAGCTTGAAGTACACAATTATATATTTAACTGGCTTCATCTAGAAATGTAGCAATGAAAATAAAATGTTTAAGAAGATTCTTTAAAGTCTTGATGGCAAGACAGAATAAACAAAGCAACAACAAAAAATCACGTCATTGATGTACACTAGTGATGACATTCTAACCTAAACATTTTGTGAAATAAGATTGTTCTTAGCTTTGAGAAATTGTGATGGTGGGGGGGTGTCTAGAAGGAAACTTTGGTATATTTGGGGCACATGTAGGTATACTTGGGGCACATGTAGGTATACTTGGGACACATGTAGGTATACTTGGGACACATGTAGGTATATTTGGGACACATGTAGGTATACTTGGGACACATGTAGGTATACTTGGGGCACATGTAGGTATACTTGAGGCACATGTAGGTATACTTGAGGCACATGTAGGTATATTTGGGACACATGTAGGTATACTTGGGGCACATTTAGGTATACTTGGGACACATGTAGGTATACTTGAGGCACATGTAGGTATACTTGAGGCACATGTAGGTATATTTGGGACACATGTAGGTATACTTGGGGCACATTTAGGTATACTTGGGACACATGTAGGTATACTTGAGGCACATGTAGGTATACTTGAGGCACATGTAGGTATACTTGGGGCACATGTAGGTATAGGGGGCACATGTAGGTATACTTGGGGCACATGTAGGTATACTTGAGGCACATGTAGGTATACTTGGGACACATGTAGGTATAGGGGGCACATGTAGGTATACTTGAGGCACATGTAGGTATATTTGGGGCACATGTAGGTGTATTTGGGGCACATGTAGGTATACTTGAGGCACATGTAGGTATACTTGGGACACATGTAGGTATAGGGGGCACATGTAGGTATACTTGAGGCACATGTAGGTATACTTGGGACACATGTAGGTATACTTGGGACACATGTAGGTATATTTGGGGCACATGTAGGTGTATTTGGGGCACATGTAGGTATACTTGAGGCACATGTAGGTATACTTGGGACACATGTAGGTATAGGGGGCACATGTAGGTATACTTGGGGCACATGTAGGTATACTTGGGGCACATGTAGGTATAGGGGGCACATGTAGGTATACTTGGGGCACATGTAGGTATACTTGGGGCACATGTAGGTATACTTGAGGCACATGTAGGATTACTTGAGGCACATGTAGGTATACTTGGGGCACATGTAGGTATAATTGGGACACATGTAGGTGGCTACTTGGGGCACATGTAGGTATACTTGGGACACATGTAGGTATACTTGGGACACATGTAGGTATACTTGAGGCACATGTAGGTATACTTGAGGCACATGTAGGTATACTTGAGACACATGTAGGTATACTTGGGGCACATGTAGGTATACTTGGGACACATGTAGGTATACTTGGGGCACATGTAGGTATACTTGAGGCACATGTAGGTATACTTGAGGCACATGTAGGTATACTTGAGACACATGTAGGTATACTTGGGGCACATGTAGGTATACTTGGGACACATGTAGGTATACTTGGGGCACATGTAGGTATACTTGGGGCACATGTAGGTATACTTGAGGCACATGTAGGTATATTTGGGACACATGTAGGTATACTTGGGGCACATGTAGGTATACTTGGGACACATGTAGGTATATTTGGGACACATGTAGGTATACTTGGGGCACATGTAGGTATACTTGAGACACATGTAGGTATATTTGGGACACATGTAGGTATAGGGGGCACATGTAGGTATACTTGAGGCACATGTAGGTATATTTGGGACACATGTAGGTATACTTGGGACACATGTAGGTATATTTGGGACACATGTAGGTATACTTGAGGCACATGTAGGTATACTTGAGGCACATGTAGGTATACTTGAGGCACATGTAGGTATATTTGGGACACATGTAGGTATATTTGGGACACATGTAGGTATACTTGGGGCACATGTAGGTATACTTGAGGCACATGTAGGTATACTTGAGGCACATGTAGGTATATTTGGGACACATGTAGGTATATTTGGGACACATGTAGGTATATTTGGGACACATGTAGGTATATTTGGGACACATGTAGGTATACTTTGGGCACATCTACTTGTTGAGGGTCTAAAAAACATTATATCTGATAGGAATTCATACCAGGCGAGAGAACCATGGGGGGGGGGGGCATTTGTCAATGGGGGCCACCAATAAACTTTGTAAATTTTCTTACAGTTAACATACTTTTTAAAAGCCATATGTCCAAACAGAGCTAGTTATATTTGGCCTATACAAATAATGCAAACACTTTTTAGACTGCAAGGTGAAGCTGACTAGATACCACCAGCGAAGCCTGAAGTGGTGAAGTGGACAATACTGGATGACAGAGTTGATATCTATGAAGAATAAGTTTGCTTGTAGAAAGCCATCATAGGGTGGTATCCCGCTTGATACGTTTATTGGAGTCGGATTAGGCAACTGTTTGTTGCCGATTTCTGTAACTTAAGATAGTTAGGTGATAAGATTGTGTGACTAATTTGATGGAATATGTCAACGGGAGACTATTATTAATTCGTTAATTATTATTAATTATTATTTTTCGTTATTAATAAATTATTAAGCTATTTTTATCACTCAAAGTGTTAATCTAAACAATATTAGATTTAAGTATGACATGATAATGAAATTGACATCTTTTTTGCAGTAGGTCCGCTCTTGGCAGTAATAATTCTGTCCGCTGGAGCTGTCGTGTATTTCCGACTCATCATTTCAATGATTATTTTGAAAATCCCTGAATGGATTGTGAGTGGTGTCCCCTTCTTTTTTTTTTTCCTCCGCAACATATCCAATAGCGCAATGGTTATGAAGACAACAAATTAAGTCATAGGCGTGTAAGTCAGAGGCGTCCTTATGCAGCCCCGTAGCGTGAAAATTCTACAGGAGGGGCCAGGCATTCTACAGCAGGGGGCCAGGCAATAGCAGGGGGGCAGGTAATACATTTTACTAAGTAGAACAAATAAGCAGGGGGGGCAGATAAAACGCAAGGGGCCCGGCACCCCTGCCCCCCCCTGCACGCTACGGGCCTGTCCTTATGAGAGCGGGGAGTATGGGGGGAGGGGTACCATATGCGAGGACTGGAACAGACGTTATTTTCATAAGATTAAAGAACAAATTAGAAGAAAAAAAACAACTCAAAACGGGGTGAGTGTGGTGGGGGCGAGGCGGGGGGAGACTGTGGCGGTCATCCCAGTAACCACTCTTTAAAGCCGTTACTGTGTGACTGAATGCGCCAGGAGTTGAACCCGTTACCCAAGCTTCCCACGGTGTGTAGACAACAGTACACTAGTAAAGCATGCAGATCCGGTTCACAACCAAAATGACCCATATTAAAAAAAAACAAAACAAGAGAACGAAAAACTAAATTGAAATTATAATATTCTCTAATTGATATTTAGAGCATTTTCGAAAAAAAATGCTCTATTGTCCCCGTTTTGTCTGTCTGTCTGTCATCGCCCTATATCTCAATAACCATAAGTCCTAGACCCATGATGTATATATCATTTTGTAGGTCTTGGCCTGCCAAGAAAGAGGTTTTTTCCATTTCGCGATCTGACCTCTCAGGGCTGTAAAAGGGGCCTTAGTACCGTTTTTTTACTATATAAGCTATATTAATAAAGGAACGCTATATCTCAGCAACTATAAGTCCTAGACCCATGATGTATATATCATTTTGTAGGTCTTGGCCTACCAAGAAATGACTTTTTTCCATTTCGCAATCTGACCTCTCAGGGCCGTAAAAGGGGCCTTATAAAGTGCTGTTTTTTACTATATAAGCTATATTAATAATGGACCGCCCTATATCTCAGCAACCATAAGTCCTAGACCCATGATGTATATATCATTGTGTAGGTCTTGGCCTGCCAAGTGTACATCAAAAGTCCTGTCGTGACTCTATTTTATGTTTGGGTAGCGTGTATGTAGAGTAACAACAACACAGGCATATATCACAACAACCAATTGGGATGGTAACAGAAAATAGTTTATTTACACTTATATACATTGAATAAATCATGTATAAGAAACAAATACTGGTTCATCAGCCATCAAATATGTATGTCTGTTAATACACAATACTATATCTTCAAAATCTTTTATTCTGTATCAGCCTGTCCATAGCCTTCATAACCTCCGCCATATTGCCATCTTGAATATCTCTCCTTCTGTCTTTTTTTATTTCCCTTTAACACGGGGAACAACTCTTATATTTTTTATACTGTCCATTCACTCCAGAGTTGTGTCACGACAAGTCCATTTCGCGATTTGACCTCTCAGGGCCAAAATATAAGAGATTGTTATGTACCGTTTTGCTTATATTTTAAATATAAATAATAAAAGCTAATCAAAGGGGCGTAATCATTATTTATTTTTGTAACAGTTATTCAACATGACTTACTTGTCCTTTTAATATCTTTTTTCAGATATATGCATTACACAATTGAATTTATAAACATTTCCAAAATTTACAAATATTTACTGAAAGATAACAAACGTACTGAAAATGCGCTAACACGTCCTGTGTCCAGAATGGAACAGGCTTAATTGCTTGTTTTTTCTGCATATGGCGCCTTTACAGACCTAAATCCACCTCCGCCGACCGCCGATTCCGACTGCAAAGGAACAAAAATAGAGTTTTCAAAGCTTAATATAATGATATAGACTAGTGCTTCACGGCTGCCAATCTCTTTATTTTTTATTCAGCTCTAGATATTTTTGGCAGGCCCGTAGCCAGAGGGGGGCTAGGGGGGCTAAGCCCCCCCCCGTGCATGACCTGAGCCCCCCCCCCCCGTGCATGATTTGAGTTTTTTGACAAAATTTTAATAATGACGGCTATAAAACATCAATCATTTTGTTTAATAAATCAATAATAATAAAAACTTAAAAGTTTATATTTTGGCAATCATTCAGGCTATTTTACTTACATATAGAGCTTATCTAATTTTTGGGCATAAAAGATTAAATCTTATTGAAGTTCACTTCTGGGTATTTTGGGCAGCATTGGCATTTGGTGCTTCAACAGCCGTGTGTGAGAGCAGTTTCTCAACCCTCACTCGAATGCTCACCCCATATCGCAGATCAATGTTACAAAAGCGTCTAAGCAATCTTTTTCTGCTTGCATTTGATAAAGATTTAACAGACAATCTGAATGCTGAAGCATTTTTGGGTAAATTCAGTGCTAAACCCAGATCCGTAGCCAGGTCAAAGTAAGCAGGGAGGCACCAAAACCCAGCAAGGGGGCACCTTTACTTTTTCTTTATTTTTTCCTCTTTTTCTTCTTTTTTAAGTGTGGGGGGCACTCTACGCCTAGCGGGGGGGGGGGCACAGCCCCCCAGTGGCCCCCTTGGCTACGGGGCTGGCTAAACCACGAAGTTTGCAAATTTGAAACGTATAATAATATAAGTTCTCAACAAGTGCCGACGAGTGGGGGGGGGGCAGGGGGGTCAATGCCCAGGGGCCCGGCGAGTTTTAGGGACCCGGACTGAGCTGGCCAATCAACTTTTTAAAATATTAATATCAGCCCAGGGGCCCGAAATTTCTGTCGATGGGCCTGTTCGCAACCTTGTAATAGTTTTATATACTGATATCTTCTGAGGACAACTAGCAACTTAAATAAGTTAATAAAATAACATTGGCTTCTGACTTCATTTTTATACATATGTATAATAAAATAATAAAGTACAAACTCCGTGATTTCTGAGTGATGTTATTTAATTTGCAAATTTACTTTTTAGCAGAATTAATTTTATTTTAAATTGAATAATTGCGACTGTTTTTGATGATAGATCTGTTCTTTGTTTTCAATATTTTATAAGAAATATCACACAAATAGCTAAGTTTTATTCATGCATCTTTGTCGTTCTTCCTGGGTTGTACGTTAAACAAACAGTATAATAATATAAATCAGGTATCTGTTATGTAACAATTGTGTAGCAGAACTTTTTGTCAATATATTTATAACAGGAATCAGAAATTGCTCAGCCTCAATAAATTTGTATCATTAAAACTCTTTACTATTTAAATTTTTTTTAACAAAACTGCAGCATGCCATGCATTATTGAAACGTAGTTAAAATTATATATTTCTAATTAATAGCTAAACAATCGGCACTAAAATGCACCATTCCAGATATGGAACTGCAAAAAATTTCTTGGGGAGGGGACTCACTGAGATCCCCTCCCCAAACCCCTCCTCTCCGTTCGCAAACTTTCGGCGCTTCGCGCCTACATTTTCGCCCCCCCCTCCCCGAACATTTATTCTTTCCCACCAGGGGCGGATTTAGGGGCAGAGGCCGGGGGCCCATGCCCCCCGCCCCGTTATCGCAAGTTTAGGTAATACATCATTAAATTATCGAAATACTTTTTGTTCTAAGACCAATTTTCAACAATAAAAACAGTTTTGCCCCCCCCTGGGGTCATTGTTTTGCCCCCCCCCCCGTCATAGTTGTCTAGATCCGCCTCGATCATTTCTTCGCACCCCCACTCCCCGAAAAATTTTTTTCGCCCCCCCCCCCCCGAAAATGTCTTCGGCCCCCCCCCCACCAATCCAATATTTCTGGCTACGGGCCTGATTTTTGGAATAATCTAGGTATAATAAAAATGAAATCAAATAATAGATATAGACAATTCTATTTGTTCATTTAATATAAATTTTGATTACATGCTATATATTTAGTAAAATCTAGTTAATTGTCATATATTTTTTGGATAAATCTTAAAAAATAAGTTGGCAACTCTTAAGTGCATAGCTTGTTGCGAAGGAAAACAACATGGTGGTAGTTTACTTACAGATGTGAAAAATATTTTGAAAGATGTTTTCGAGAGCGCATCTTTTAATAGAATTAGAACAACAGAAACTTTTAAAAGATCCTCCGTGGGTTAGAATATGTGTTTTTAATTTCTAAAACAGTTTTGTTATGTTAAATTGTAGTAATAAATTAACAATAACAAAAGATCAAAGTAAATAACGTGTGGCACCCCAGTGGCCACTAATCTAATGCCATTGAATTCATTGATGCCACTGATAATTTATATTACTTAACCGAATTTACCATTGTCGTCCATGTAATCCATAGTGTATTTGTAGAAATATAATTATTTGTTACAAGCTAAAGAACAAAAATGTATATTATTTACTATATACAATAAAATGGTTCATACTATCATAGTGAAAACTGAAAAAAAATTATACACACTATTTTGTTAAAAACATCAGTTTATTTAAGTTCTGAATGTCAGAACTTAATGAAATGTCATTACCCACATTGTAATGTAGTGTGTTATTGATTAGTAATTAAGGCAGTATTAGGGAAAATTAATACATTTCATTATAATGCAATTTAGAAATGTTGATGTTTATATGATAAGGCTAACAATAGATGGTATGCATATATATATATATATATATATATATATATATATATATATATATATATATATATATATATATATATATATATATATATATAATTTATTTTATTTATGGATTATAACTAATTAAAAATGTTCCGTACTGCTGTTTGGACATTACACCAGTTATTCTGTAATCAAAGGAAATTTCAGGCTAGTAGCAGTACTTTAACCACATCAAAAATGTTCTAGGATCTTTTGTTCCTTTTTTAATTAAATATTTTGCAATGAAAATTCATAATTCAACAAAAAGATATGTCACACTCATCATTCATTTTTATTTCATATTCATTAGGGCATAGAAGCTTCACCAATAAACGATGTCACTATATTTGAGTGGTCTGCTAAGATAAAAGGATTGAAAAATACAATCTGGGATGGTATGTGATAAGAATAGATTTAAAACCATGTTTATTTCTTTTTGAGCTACTTAGCTTAATTTTTTTAAATAATGAAAATGGAAATAGTATTTTTATTTCTCGACCATTATTAGACCCATTTAATTTACAAAGTGTATTTATATTTTATCTCGGCCTGTTTCCTGTGAACTATAGTCTATATAGTCTATAGTTAAATAAACATGGTCATTATGCATTAGTAAATATTTACAGAAATCTGTATTAGAGCCTCCATTTTGTCTCCTGGTAAATTAATCACTTTCTTTTAACATGAATGGTGAAAATTTTTGCTGAAAACAGTAGTCTATTTTTTATCAATAAATGTTGATTTTCATTTTAATTTTATAATTAGGTGGTGTTTTCAAAATACATATAAAGTTTGATGAACACTATAACATTCGACCACCAGAAGTGTTTTTTCAAACCATACCGTTTCACCCTAATGGTAAGCATCTTGTAATCTATGTAATCCCCATAATGTAATTGTTTGGATTTAACTGCTTCTTTCAGTAAATGAGGAATAGCTAAATCAGGAATCTATGCTAATGGGGCCCACTTCCTTACCCCCATATATTGCAGCAAACTAAAAATAAATGTATTTGAAAACGATGACCCCCCCTAACCCCTTGGACAAGTGTTTGTGTTGCCTCCCCTTTTTTAACTATTATTTGTCAGATATAATCATAATGCATGGTACAGGTGTTATATTAAGAATCAATATCAATGCAAATGATTATTCTATCTAGAACAATATCTTTAATGACGAGCTATTTCTGATTCTCTAAGACAGTTTATGTTAATCATCAAGTAAACAGTTTAAATTAAATTTTCTGGTTAACGTTGACTGATCAACTTCAATTAATGAGGTCTAGAAACATCTCAAAGAAGGGATAAAACTGTGTGAACACCAGAAATAAATTAAATTATTCATCCATAATGGTGCTCACACTTTTATTTATATATATATATATATATATGTTCTATTAATATTTGTATGAGATAAATCTAAGGAAATATATTTTTACCTTTTAGTACATTTTTTTTTAAAGTCTATTTAAAAAAAAAAATTTGTTTTTTATCTATTTTTTCAGTTGATGTTGCAACTGGAAAACCTTGTGTGGACTTCCTAGATGATAATGAATTATGGAAAGAAAATTACAGTCTTTCGATGATACTTGTCTCACTTCAGGTATTGAAGTCAATTCAGTTTATTACACTACCAAAGATATTAAATGTATGAATATGTAAATATGTAAATACTAAGTGTTAGTGATTATAAAATGAACATGAAAGTTCTTTGAAAAAACAAAAAAGTTATTTGTGAGTACTAAATTAATAATTTGATCAAACCCATTCTTATGTGAACTAGGGAACTCCTCTGTGACCCTTGGCAAAGGATCCCACTCATAAAAAATCATGTTAATTACTTGTGCGAGATAAAATAATGATACAACTTTCATACAAATATGATCCTATGTTCATACTAAGAAATCAGGGGTGTGACAATAACTGCAGTCTAAGGCATCAAAAACATGATAATGTCTTCACCTAGGGCCCACAAAAACCCAAGAATGTCTGTGGTTATAATTACCAAAGGTTGTCTGTTCCCTAGTTAATTATATGTTTAAAAGAAAAGATGACAACTTTAGTAAACCCTTTTTTATTTTAGATATGATCATTGTAAAAATAAACTTGTTTATTTAATAGGAAATTTAGCACTTGGTAGATACACAGATTTAAAATACAAATTAAATAGGTGTAAAGGAATTGACAATTTTTTTTTTATTTTACAGACATTGTTGTCTAATCCTGTGGTAAAGAATGCAGTAAATGCAGAGGCTGCCCATATGTTGCTTAACGCCCCTGATGCATTTGCGAATATGGTCAAAGAATGTGTCTTGACTAGTCAAAAACTAGAAGGTGATGAACTGTTTGTTTTGTTGTGAAATAAGCATACTGCTAGTTTTTGAATCACCTTCTTGATAATTTATTGAAAGATACACAGCCAGAAGAGATTTCACATCTTCATTCACACAGACAGAAACACATAAACTATTATTCATCTGAAGATGATGGAAAGCTTACTTTTTTTACTGAAAAAAATTTAAACACCCTTATAATTATAAAAAAATCCTTATTTATTTCCCATTTTGTTGTTGATAATTAGTTTTGAACTAGTCCAGATTGCTGTGTACTCAGAATGTCACAAGTCTGCTATATTCAAACTAATTAATTTATTTCCTATAAAGATTATAAAATATCTAAAAAAAAAAACTATGCCAGTTTTTATCGTATAATTTATTTAATGTTTTTTTTTTCTTTGTTAACAGCAGGGGACAACTTCAGCGCAGAGCTAAAAGAAAGTAACATAAAACCATTTTCATCTAAACAGTCTCATTCAAAAGCTCCTAAAACATCAGTTGTACATCGTCCTGTAAGGCTATCATTTGAAGATTACCACAGTACCTGGTGTGATATTGCCACCTCTAAAACTCAGCTCAATGCAGCTAATCCAAGTATGTATTTGACTAGATTTAATCAGTATTTATACAGTGGTGTCATGATTTTATTTTAAGAGCATCTATATTTTAGATAGGTATACTTTTTTTCCTAAATTAAATCAATACATAGTAACTAATTTATTTTATTTACTGTGAGATTCAAAATGAAATTTATAAATTAAAATCCTGCACGCTGCGAAATAGATAAAGGGACATAAATGCAGTTTTCTTGAAAAATTAAAATTATTATAGGGTCAGTATGATAGCTAGACCCCTCAGCCGCGCTGTAGAACTGATGATGGCTGGCTTAGAATTGTTATGGCTGGCTAGCCGGCTTAAGCCGTGGCTTAGGACAATGGGCGGCTTACGATGACTTGCGGCGGCTTACAGCTTACAGGCTATAGCTAAACACAAATAGAAGTTAAACAACGCAACGTTGGACTGAACAAGCATGTTCACTCTTACACTCAGCAACGGCAACATCCCTACATAACATTTTTTTAAACTGTTCCCTAAAAATTGTCAACTTGAAATTGCAATATAACATGAACAGGCCGTTGCAGGCTTGAAACTAAAACCAAACATTCATTAAAAAAAAACAAGCAAGTTGCATTTATGTGTTTGACTGGCATAAATCATGTGATTACCAGATGCAGTTGATTTTTTGGCACAATACATTTTAGACATATGTCCATCCTTGCCAGCCTTCAGTTGTTCCTCAAAGCTCAGCTTACAATGAATAAGGTCTTCGTTGAACGCACAACTGCGCCCAGATGTCGTATCAACTACATTGAGCACACCCATAAATTCCCAAACTTTGGACTTGCGATGGCTCTTGTCATTTAATGATGTCCACCGAAGAGATGTCAACGGTGGAGATTTCAAAGTTGAAACAAATTTGTTAACTTTGCTCCTTTTACTTTCAGACATTTTAATCTGACTGATTGAAATAAAAAAGGCAATCAATATTGGAAGCAAATGATATTCATTTATTTCAAATTTGTATTATCTTATCTGAAATAATAATAGTCCAATTGGAGCAATTCATAATAGTATATAATATATATAATTAGGTGTGAGACAGTTATCTTTGCAGTGAACCAAGAAACCAATGCTGTTGTGACAGTTGCTTATTTTATAACATGTTTTTTCAATGTTACGAAATTTTATTATTGCGATAATATTATAAATAATATTCTAAGAATTTCTACTGAAGATGGCAAGCATTGGCGTAACTAGGGTGGGGGAGGGGGGCCAAATTCGAATGTCCCCCCCGGGCCCCCGCTTGAGGAGAGGGCCCAAACGAGTTTCCTAATTTTTTATTTTAACACTAAATACTAGCTGTACCCGCCACGCGCTGCCATGACTAAGCCTACTGTAACGACCACAGTTGGTAATGTTTTTATAACACACTTAGGAAGAATCATTAACATAGTAGTATTAATATAAAATTAAGTGGTGTTGGTAAACTATTCTCAACGATGTGTAGCAGTGGTGTTGTGAAACTGTTGTACAACAGGACAACATATTACGCAACGCAAAATTTTAGCGGTAATTCCGAATCTCCCACGGCTTAGGAAAGTTTTAGGCAGCTTGGCTTAACATTTTTTGTGGCGGCTTACAGCTTACAGGCTTCGTGGCGGCTTACGGCGGCTTTAGACGGCGGCTGAGGGGTCTAATGATAGCTTGACCTTTGAAACCCATTTTCCAAAATTTGGATCTCAGAGGGTTAGACTAGCATGGGTTAATTAAAACGCCTCAATTGAATTATTAATGTAAACAAATAGAAAATTTAATGTTTAATGAAATTTGACTAAAAGGACTGTCTGTATCATATGAGGTCTGGGCAGTCACACAGGGGAGGCAACCCAAACATTGGTCAGAGAGCCCTCACTTTCAAATTTTTTTTTTACATTTATTTTGCTGTGAAATTTAATAGAAACTGAGTCAAAAGGACCCCCACATATTTTTTTTTTTCAGGGGCCCCAAATTTCCCAGCTATGTCAGTTTTTTCATTAAAGTGCACCCAAATTACATTGTTATGGTTTTTTTTTTATTTAATGTCATCAAAAATCATATACAGTACAGATCTTAGCAATGAAACGACTGAAAAAAAAATTGTAGAAAGTAAACCAAGACATAATTTTATATAGTGTAGGTCTTATCTAAACATTATATATATTCACAGTTTTGGATGCAATTAAAGACAAGGAAAAATTGCAAGAAGTTCATCTAGCTATTCCTAGATTTGAAGTAGAACAACAGTTTCAAAAACAATTAGAAGAGTAAGCCCATCAAGACTGTGAGATACATATTTTATTTATGAATAGAATTTGAAAACATAGAACCAAGATGTTTATTCTGATAGTTTTTAGTCCCAAAAAATAGAACATTGTTAGAGTACAGTATAATTCCTTTATATAAAACTTAGCTGAAGTGTGAACATATTTTTGACATACTTAGCTAAATGCTTATGTTCCAGCCAGACATCATTATTCAGCACAGGAATATGATACATTTCACACAGAACTAATATTCATTTTGTAGTAAAGAATTAAGATAGCTTTTTTTCACAGTTTTTTTTGTTATCTTAGTGTAACAACAGTGGGCTAATGTATCAGGTTTAAAAGCAGTTTATACAAAAGAAACTTGTTATGAGTTTCAAAGCTATATCCTCAGCTGAGAATTATTTGGCTCTATGTCCACAAAAAGTGATTTTGAATAAAATGAAATTTTAAGTTCATGTTTGTGTACTTTGAACATATTGAACGGAAAACAGCTGTTATGCTGTGAACTCAATTTTGACACTATATATACCAAAAATAAAGGAGATGGAGCCCACAACGACAAAGTATAATACTGTAGCTTCAGATGAAAAATTTTCGTTTTTGGACATAGAGCTTCATAATTCTCAGCTGACGATATGTTAAAATTTGCAAAAAGTAAAATGAATTTTGACATTTTAGAAAATAATACATTATTAACTCAAGCCCAACACTTTGAAATATTTTCTGTCAGTACATGTATATGTTTTATGACAAAGTCAATGAAGTCTCCCACCATACATTACCTAGAATACTTAAAATATCATAACCTATGTTTAATCACTATCATTTCTTTCCACATTTTGTAGCCACAGCAATCTGGTTTATGGAGTTTTTAAAAACAAGCCAACAGTAGAAGATATCAAAGCAGCCAAGCTGGCTCAAATGAACAAAATGAAAGAGATGTATCTACCTCCCAGACAGTCACCAGGTAATTAAAAAAGGTTTCTTTATTTTACAATGTGCAAAGAAAGTTAAATCTGCATTTAGGCCTTTTCTCAATGGGTGTTGCTGTCATATGTCATCCTGAAATCTATGTAAAGCTGGTGTGGGTATATATTTTGTTCATAACATTTTTTAGAGTGTTTTGAAGGGAAAAGATGTGGTCCGTGTAGGCTTGAAACCACATTAATAGTCGTCTAATACTGTTTCACTGAAATTCCCTATTCTGCAGGCAATTAATTTTGTAAAGGGTGTTAAGACGTGAGATGCCTTTGTAGTTGTTGCAGTTTAGTTTCGAACCTTTTTTGTTAAGTGGAACTATTAAGGATGTTTCCCATTCTGTTGGCATTATCTTTTCTCTCCATATTATATTGACCATCCTGTGTATTTCTAGGTATTTGAGTAACTCAGCGTTTATATTATCTTCTCCTGGTGCTTTATTGTTTTTGGTCTTTTTTATAATATTGTTTTTTTCTTCTATGGTTGGTTCTTCTATTTCTGCTCCATTGTCCTCAGAAATGTTTGGTACATCTCTTTGGCTGTCAGAATTAATGTTCACCATTTCTTCGAAATATTCCGCCCACCTTTCTAGAACCATTAAATTTTCTATAAGGAGGTCACCTGATTTACTAAGATACATGTTTGATCTTGCTTGAAAACCATTGCTTTCCTCTTTGATTGCTATGCACATTTTTCTTGTTTCTTTTGAGAATTCCTCTAGTTTTTTCTAGTTTTCCTTTTTCCCATTCACATTTTATCTTTCTGCATATTTTAGTAGCCTTCCTTCTAGCCTCAGTGTATGCGTGAGGTGACTTTCTGGTTGCTTTTTGTAGCATTATCATCCTCAATTTGTTTCGTTCTTCCAATTCTTTTGGCATTCATCGTTATACCATCCAGTTCTTTTGCTTGTATCCTATGACACTTTCTGCTGTTTTTTTATAGTTTGTTAAATCTTTTCCCAGTGGCTATTTAGATTTTCAGTATTATCTATTGTTAGTGTTTCTAGTTTGCTTTTAATTTCTTGTGCATAATTTTCATTTGTTTGTGACTCTTTTATTAGTTTTTCACAGTCAAATCGGTTTGTTATCTTTGCTTTTGTGTTGTGAAAAAGACGTATTTTTTGTTTATACTTTATTTTGACTAACATGTGGTCTGTGTCAGCATGTGTTCCTCTGAAGCTTCTGACATCTTGAATATCTGAACCATGTCGCCTGTCTATTAGCACATGATTTATTTGATGTCTTGTCACCCCATCCTGTGACCTCCACGTTTCTTTGTGTATTCTTTTGTGTGGAAACCTAGTGCTACTAATGGTCAATTAGACCTGTTCCATTATCGTTGCTTTCTTCGTTTAGGCTGTAGCTTCCAATTGTCAGCCTGTATATTGTTTCTTTGCCAATCTTAGCATCGAAGTCTCCTAACACTAATAGAGTGAGATGGGTAGGGCACAAAGAAAGAATTGAAAACAACAGAGGTCCAAAAACAATATATAAGGCAACACTCAATGACAAATGGCCTAAAGGCAGACCAAGAAGCAGATAGCTAGAGGAAGTGGAGAAAGACCTTAAAGCCATATGAGAGAGAGTGGAGGAAGAAGCATGGATCAGGAAAAGTGGCATGACAGGGCCCTAAATGGACTGTAGAGCCAAAGGGATAAGAAGAAGAACTTTTTAAATACTATCAAAGCAAAAACATATTTATCAAATTAGATTATGAATTAGCCCATGTAAATTTTAAGTGAATTATGACATTATATTTTCTTTTTACAGTACCTTTAAAGGAGACAACTACTAACTATAAAAATGACCAATGGCCTCATACAGAAGAACATGATATTTTAGATAAAGAAGTGGAAGACCTAGTCAACTGGACAAACAGTTTGAATTCAAATGCCATTGATGCAACATAAATGAAATTTATGTTTATTTTTTTATTTATTTTTCAAATTAATAATTTTTGAGTTACATGTCATGTAATAAGTTTAAAGGCCTAATAAATATTGGAAGACTTTTTTTTTGAGATTTAGACTACATACAATTTTTTTTTTATTAAATATGTAAGTAAGTTAAGACAATAGTTTTTAGCTTCTAAGCAACTTAAATATGTTTTATTTCTGTATAAAAGTAGACCTCATTTTAGAATAATTAAGCCAGCTGTTAAAAAAAATGCCCTGACCTCAGGATTCTTTCCTCAATGTTTCTGCCACAATTATTCCTGGTATTCTATGTAAAACATTTAAATATATTCTAACGTTTTATGTTGCTGAATATTTTTTTTATTGGAAATTACAAATGTATTCTACAAAAAAAAATTTTTTTTGATACAAATAAAAATGTTATTTTCACAATGAGTTTTTTATATTTTGAAAAGTTTTCAAAAGGCTGAGTTGACTGAGAATAATTTGAAAGATTTCCCTTCTGCTTTAGATGTTAGCTGAATGTCATGCACCTAATTTTTTGTATACTTTGCACATTTTTGTTTAATATTTGTAGAATATGAAACAGTATTTAGTTTGTGTTGTATATAAAACTAAGTTTCTATTTTGCATTGGTGTAAAATTAGTTTAAGGGTTTATTTATCAAACACCATTCCTCAACAAAGTCTAACTATGTAAGAATACCTCTGTATTCTTCCACAAATATCAAAAATATAATTATGAATTTTTTATTCCTTCCATACACTAATCTGAATAGCCTGTATTATTTATTACATGCAATAATCTGACAGTGTGTGTATTATATCTTGCATACAATAATCTGAATAGCATGTATTATATGTTACATACATAAATCTGAATAGCCTGTATTATTTCTTACATACAATAATCTGACAATGTGTGTATTATATCTTGCATACAATAATCTGAATAGCCTGTATTATTCCTTACATACAATAATCTGAATAGCCTGTACTATATTTAACCTTTTGAGTTCTGAATAAAAACTATAAAAAAAAATAACATAACTGTCCATCTGTAAATAATTTTAGAAAAGAGTACCGGTACTACACAGCAATAGTCTTTTATCTTATGACGTCAATATCTGATTTATAACATTCCATCAACCTGCTTTTGACTGGTCAGATTTACGTCCCCTTTAAAGTTTGCCCACCCCCTGGTGTAGTGTCATGCCAACCAATCATCTATACAATACCTTATTTTGAGTCTCTATCATTGGTGGGCCCTACTGCAGTGGTTTACCGGGTGCCGTCTAAATCCACTAATGGCGGACGGAGTTCATTGTTTGAGTTAATCATCAGTGGTACTTGACAAAACCAATTGTATTAATGTATATTTATGGAGATGGTTTACCAGTAAACAAAGCAAAGACTCAATACATGCTATTACAAAGAAATGAAAAAGAAGGAAAAGAAAATCATTTAAAATCAGTGATAGAGCATTTGAAAGAGTAGAAAACTTTAAATATCTGGCAATCAACCATAAGTGAGAAATGATATAATGATAAAGATCAAAAACAGACTAGAAGTATTGAATAGAATATATCATACACTGCATAAAAAACTGAAAAACAGACAGATCTCCAGAAACCTTTAAAAAAACCATATACAAGACAAAGATCCGACCAGCAGTAACATATGGTAGTGAAACATGGACCATCAGCAAACAAGCAGAAAATATGCTAAAAACTTGGGAAAGGAAAATATGTGGGCCAGTAAAGGACAATAACGAGTGGAGAAGTAGAACCAATTCAGAACTGTACGAACTATACGAAGAACCAAATATAAAAGCTGAAATCAAAATGAATAGATTGAGGTGGGTAGGGACAGGCACGCCGAGAAGGGGGTCATTGTCAGGTGGCCCGCATCTATAAGGGGGCCCGGCTGCCCCGACCATATCTTTTTTTTCACGACTCATTGTTTATTAAGGGGCCCGCAATGATGTCCTGCCCTGGGGCTCTTGTTGGCTCTCGGCGCCACTGGGTAGGGAACATAAAAGAATGGAAAACAACAGAGGTCCAAAGGCAATATATAAGGCAACACCCAATGAGGAATGACCTAAAGGCAGACCAAGAAGCAGATGGTTAGAGGAAGTGGAGAAAGACCTTTAACCCATAGGAGTGGGGAGAGAGTGGAGGAAGAAGACCCTGGATCGGGAAAAGTGGAGAAGTGTAGTATGGCAGGTTAGGGCCCTAAATGGGCTGTAGAGCCAAAGGAAGAAGAAGATATTTATAGAGATAGATAGATAGATAGATAGACAGACAGACAGACAGACAGACAGATAGATAGATAGTCAGACAGACAGACAGACAGACAGACAGATAGATAGATAGATAAATAGACAGACAGACAGACAGATAGATAGACAGACAGACATATAGATAGATAGATAGATAGATTCAACTTTCATAATTTATTCTGTTCTCATAAATCAATAACTGTTTTTAACTTCACAATTTTAAAACACGAAAACAAAAAAACAAACAAAAACAAACTTGTAACAAACAACACTCGGTTTTAAATATTAAAATATCAACTTTTACCTAACTCTTTTCCAAAGTACTATCCTTCCCTCCATCTCTCTCTCTCTTTCTCTCTCTCTCTCTCTTCTCTCTCTCTCTCTCTCTCTCTCTCTCTCTCTCTCTCTCTCTCACCCTTTCTTCTAGTTTTCATTATGTTCTTCTGTTTCAACAACACTCTGACAACTAATCTCCTATCCCAGACTATCAGCAGTTTGCACTAGAGAGATGCACGGGGACAGGTTTGTGGTTTCCCCCCCCCCCCAAGGATGGAACCACCTTTGACGGGAAATCCAAGGGGTTGGTTGTAAGCTTGTGGGAATCACGTAGGGACGGGATTGTACTAAGCGGGAAAACCCGCTGGAAGGAAATCTTATAATCCTGAATTCCTTGTCACTTAATTAGATTAGATAATTGACTATTAAGAGATTAGATAACATGATCTCAAAACACGACACTCCTTGAGACGGCATGATGTAATCCCAGGTGTTGGTATACTGAAATACAGTGACGGTACATACACATGGACCGACTATTGTCTATGCTAGACACGGACATATTAGAGCTCGCGAGTTAAGTACAATTAGTTGGACTTGTTCCACGACTTTTCGACCCCGGACAGTTCGACCCCGGACGATTCGACCCCGGACAATTCGTCCCTGTTAACTGATAAAAAGAACTTTTGAATTATTATTTCTTTTTTTTTTTAAATACTTTTTATTAACTTGGTTCAACATGTGTGTAATTGTTATAAATATTTATATTCTTTTAATTTTGTTTAAAACATGTGTTTTAATTGTTTAAAAATATGTGTTTCTGTAAGGTTTGAGTTCTGACACTTTAAACACCTTCAAAAGTTTTTAAAGACCGACATGATATCTTACATTCACTTCTCATGCTTGCACATGAGTTTCATTGACCAATGGTTTGTGTCTACCCTAGCCACTGGCACAAATGACGTATGTGACTAATATCAAGGTAGATGGGTTCAGTATAACTTGTACATGCTGACTGATCAGTACATTGTTATTATACCTGTATTATATGCCTACCTGTCTGGCAACATTTATCACATTTGCGTCTTGGCTTATCAGAGCTGGGTTATAATCAAATGGGGGGGGGGGATTTGTTGAGTGTAATGACACAGCTTGTGACATCGAAAACTAAAACACACATTTCATACAATTAAAACAAAAAAATTAAAACAATTAAAACACGCATTTTTATCAGTTGACGGGGGTCGAATAGTCCGGGGTCAAACTGTCCCTGGGTCGGAGTGTCACGGGGTCGAAACGTAGCGGGTTCGAAGTGTCGCGGGGTCGAACTGTCCGGGGTCGAAATATCCGACTACCGGACTGTTTGATTAGCCCTGCGGCTTCACTATAGTCTGGTTGTATCAGATAATGTGATCAAAATGAGGGCTGCATTATTTTATAGAAATGACATGGGTCGGCAGTGAATGACAAATATTAATATGGTCTTGGTGCACTGTTTGAATGAAAAAGTATCACATGGTTTATTTCCACGAAAATAAAATTTCAATTACTGTAAAAAAAAAAAAAAATCAAAGAGCTAATAACACTTGCAAACAAAAGTATAACGACCTATTACTAGCTACTCTGAAGCAGTGTATAATCTTACGTGATGGTTCAGTGTTTTGACAATACTGAGGTCAGTAGCATCCAATTATGTAGAACTGTTTGCCTTAAGTAATGTAATAGAAGATATCACACATTCTATTTTGTTTGGCTGGCATTGAGGAAGGACTGGTGAAGAGTGTAATAGACATTTTAGAGCTTTTTGAAACATCAAACAAAATGATTATCTTCAGTCAAAAAATCCAGAAATTCAATTGGTACTGCCAATCAAAATAAAACTTTAATAACACTGAACCTTTAAAACTTTATGTGTCTTTATTTGTTTAAATATAAATTCGCACTTTTTTTTTAAATATACATTTGCTGTTTTAATTTTTTTAAATAAATATTTGCTGATTCATTTTTCTAAATAAATTTTCTTATTCATTTTTCTTATTATAAGTTGATTGTTTGGTTTAAATTTTAAATTATAGTCAGTCCTTGTTGATATTTTAAACATGTTGTCATGAGGTTATGTTTATTTCAGCTGATACTAATATGTACAGGTAGGGACGGAAAAGAATTTGACGGGAGTGGGGGGGGGGGGGTTCATACTATGCGGCGTTGGGTGTGGTTGGATGAAAACTATAGTCCAGTGCAGCTCTCTAGTTTGCACTCTGCAGATCTCACGGCATTCCTCTTAGCAATCGTTTAATCAAACTTATAGACCTGAATCGAAATAAACTACTCTTTAAGTTCACAGGAATTTCATTAAGCGGTCAGAATTGCTAGACCAACTTTTTTACAATAAAAATTTGTCTTAATGATTATTATCCACGAATGTGTTGCTCAATTGAAAGTAATATATGTTGCTCAATTGAAAGTAATATATGTTGCTCAATTGAAAGTAATATATGTTGCTCAATTGAAAGTAATATATGTTGCTCAATTGAAAGTAATATATGTTGCTCAATTGAAAGTAATACATGTTGCTCAATTGAAAGTAATATATAAATCGGAATGAAATATTCTCCAGAGTATAAGTTTTTATTTATAAATTATATGACACGTAAAAAGATCAGAAGATAGTTACACAAAAACTGAAGACAAAAATTTACAGTAGGCCTAAATATCATTAAGTTAGTTCATCTTGTTTTTAATACAAATGTAATGCAGTTGAATAGGAAGACTCTCTTAATTGTAAAAGTGCTGTAAAAATCTTCAGTTTTTTTAAATGGATTCTTCTCTCAGAACGACTGTGACAGAGACGCAGGTATTTTTTGGCTTTGTCTATATGTTCATCAAGCTCCATCATATAATTTCCACATTGAGGAATTCTCTTCATCTGATTTTCATTCATCATTGAGACCAACTGTGGGTCAACGTGAAAGACATCTTTCATGAATATTTCATTCTTGTCTGCATAGTGTACTGCACTGAAGAGAGCTAGTAAGGTAGAGGCGGCGAAATCAAATCTCCGAAGTAAATGTTGGGCATATGGTGTTAAACCTGATGAATATGCAAAATTACGGAATTCCATATTAAGTCGTTGTATCATTGAATCACTTATTTACATAGAATCATGTAAGAGATGAAGGAAATTTAAATTATCTTCATATGGATGGCCTACACCAAAACTGCAGAATTGGTGGCTTACTTCCTGAAATAAAGAAAGAAAAATAATTTCGATTACTATATGTAGTGTATATAAGATACAGTATCTTCAACGTGTGTTTTCAAATTTAGATATGTCCGTACTGCTTGCAGTGATAGGACCGTACTGCTTGCAGTGATAGGACCGTACTGCTTGCAATGATAGGACCGTACTGCTTGCAGTGATAGGACCGTACTGCTTGCAGTGATAGGACCGTACTGCTTGCAGAAATAGTCCTGTCGTGAGGATTGTCCAGCCTTAATTGTTTGGGGCCCGAATAAAGAAGACACAATGACGAGTCATTTGGAACGCGGCTATCAATTTGTATCTTTTTTTTATGTGGGTTGTTTGTTTTATGGGAAAATTATATATAATAATAAGTTATAAGTCTTGAGACATCATGCTAACATTTTTTAAAGTGTACATTTTAACGGAGTTGGCAACAACCCTGAAAAATACTAAAGAATGCAATTGGTTAACTAATTTTTTTATTCAGTGTCAACCACCTCACATCTTGTCGTCAGCGCCTCCACTAAAGAAGGGCCTCTTTCGATACAACGGCGTCAGGATTTTTTGAGGAAATTCCAAACTTAACAATTGTGTGAATCCCGGACAAAGAAGACATATTGACGAGTCATAGGGCACCAGGCTATACCCTTTTATCGCTTTTATGTAGAGCAGTGGTTCTTAAACTGTGGTCCGCGGACCCCTGGGGGTCCGCAAAGCCTTTACTGGGGGTCCGCAAAGCCATTTGAAAAAAAAAAATCATCGTAAAATATATACATATATAAAGTACCTAAAGTTGGGATGGGGGTCCGTCAAAAATTTTTTTTTCAAGTGGGGGTTCGCGGAGTACATAAGTTTAAGAACCTCTGATGTAGAGTGTTGTTGTTGTATTGTTATTTGTTGTTTTGTTTTGCGGAACATGTGATAATTATTTATAGTTATTGAGACATCGCGTTAACATTTTTTTTAAGTGTGGATTTTAACTGAGTTGGCAACACCCTTGATAAACTAATCAAAAACACAAATTGTTAACTAATTTTTTATCCAGTTTCAAGAACCTCTCATCTTATCACCAACATGTCCACCACAGAGTAGTTACTGTTCGTTCTTGTGAGGGACCTACCAGAGCTGTTTAATGATCCCAGGCGGAAGTACCAGTCGGCGGGTTTTTAGTGTTTGACTTAATAGGAACTTAAAATTGTATATATTGCTGCCAATGTTTGCTAACAGGCTATTGTGTGATGTCAATGAACTGTATGAACAGTAGTTTATGTAGTAGATTACATAGATGACGGATATGTTGAGTGGCGAAAAACATTTAAGTGAGATAAATTTATTACTTATAGAATGACTACTGCGCTTGAGCGATTGCTTTTATTTATATGAGAAGATTTATGGTTGAAAATTTATACTTTTGTTACTAATTAGTAAAATTAAAACTATTTGTTATTTTTCTTTGTCGCCACTTGTTAACACTAGAACGACGGATCATTTAAACTACCTTTAACGACTGAAGCGGTCATTTTTACAGCGGTAAGCATTAACAAATTATGTCATATAATAATTATTTTTCATATGTAGCAACCAAAAAAAATAATTTCTATAGAATTATAAACAGTATTCTTCAAAATATATACATATGTAATCATATTATGTTCATTAGTCATCTTGTGTTTTGTTACGACAAAACAATCATTGACGGCGTGAGTTTCTCCTTGCTTCACTTTTCACAGGAATGCCTTAATCGTGATCAAGGTTCAAAATATAAGACCGCCTAGAAGTGCTGGAATATTTGCATAATGGAAATAATACAAATGCGTTTATAGCCGTAAAGTCCAGAACATTGTAGAACATAAACAGGCCATTTTCGTGATGCTGATCTCGTTGTGACAGGCGGCTCGTTGGGCCCAGAACATCCACTCCACACTTAGAAAAATTATAATTTTGTATATTTTCTGAAAGTTTTTTTTTGTTTCACCAATTTGAAAATTTTTGTGCAAGTTAATAAATATACAGACATTCTTTATTGGCTTGCAGCGTTAATTGTGAGGATTTTTTTTTACCATTGACGAATACTTTTGAAGAAAAACGTTCTGGAGCTGTGTCTTTACACATAGCTGGCAACTCTCTTCGATTCTGCCTTATCGTGCCAACGATGGATGTGCTTTTGGCATGGATATCTACATATAACACCAGGATGCACAACCAAACAAAATTGCATTCTAGCTTTGTACGGTTTAGGCTGACGCAAGGGTTAAACAAAGTTGCACAATTATAAATACCATATACATGCTTGCTTGTTTTCGTTCGTCCATTGTTTATTCGGGTTGTTATTTTGCGTTATCGATTTGTGTTATTACTGTTGTTTTTTCTAAAATCTCTATTTTTCTCGGTAAAATTTACGTATAATAATTGTTTTGGTTTATAAATCTAATTTTAAATATAATAAATAACTAAGAAAATGGTCAATAAGTGTTCTGCATACGTATGCAAAAGTGGATATGACAGTGTTGAAAAAGTGGAAAGTAAAGGAGTTTCTTTTCATTCGTATCCATTAAATAATGTGGAATTATGTGAAAAATGGATTAGAGCTAATCCTCGTCAAAATTTTCAGCCTGAGAAATATTCAAAAATGTGTTCGCTCCATTTCTTGCCAAGTGATTTTGTTAGTGATGTAAAAGATACAAACATGTCTCGATCAAAGAAAAGATTTGAATCCAATAAACCTGCTAGACCAAAGATGCAATTGAAAGATGATGCAGTGCCAAGTATTTTTTCAGAATGCACCATCATACTTATCAACTCCGAAGCACCGTAGAACAACAACGAAGTCTTCGTCATCAGCTCGACAAGAAGTTGTTGAAAATCAAATGATGGAGTTGGAAAACTTGTTTAATGAAAATGATGTCATAAACAAGTTATCTTTAGTTGATCTAAAAGAAAAATTAAGTAAAGAGAAAATATCTTCTGGATATCAACTCCATAATCAAAATGAACCATTTATATATTTATTTGTTGGAATTTCAGAATAACATTTTGTTTATTAAATCATCAATTTCAATTTCAATATCATTCGACATATCACTACATCACAAAGGAAAACAATTATCTAAATCATTTTCAAACGATATTTGTTCTGCCAATTTGGAAACAATGAGTCAGTTGTTGAATTTCCTTGCTAGTTTAAAATGTTTTGATGAAACTCCATTTCATGAAACCTTTGATGAGATCAAGCAAGAAGCAAAATCAAATTTGAAAAAAATGATGACTTTTTATGAAGATTCTGTTCATCAACAAATACAATTTCTTGTCGATCATTTGAAATTGGTGGGGGTGAACAAACATGCGAGAACATACACACCACAAATCATTGTTTGGTCATATCTAGTATATGCATCAAGCACTGCATCTTACTCTAAAATATTGGAAAGTGAAGTTTTGCACAATCATAATCGATGAATTATATGTGGCAAGTTTCATGGACTGACAGCTGAAGGAGAAAAAGCTTTTACTCTTCTGTGTTTTATGGCTAAATCTCTTTGTCATAAATTTAGAGATATGGTAGCTCTCTACCCTATCCATAATTTGACTGCTGGCCAAATGCATCAACGTTATACAGAAGTGATGGAAATGGTGCACCGAGCAGGGTTACTGTAATTGGCATTTCGGTTGACAATGCAGCTGTTAACAGAAAGTTTTATATTCAAGAACTTTGTGGAGGCAGAATACGAAAGTACTGAACACTACAAATATTGATAAAATGTCTGTCAAACTCTCATCGTCAGTGTTTTGCGAATCGACTGTGAATGCTTTAAAATATTATGTGGAGCATGAAAATAAAGTTGAATGGAGTGCAACAGCTTGGTTTGTGTGTATTATCACCAAACTCTGGGAAGTTTTAAATGTAAAAAATGTTCGAAGGGGAAAAGAAAAAGAAACTACCACATGGATCCAGTAAAATCTTCCTGTGATTGGAAAATAGACTTTCTCTTAGAATTTCGTGATTTCCTACACAGCTGGCAAAACGCAAAAACAAAAGGACTCAGTCGTGAGACTTATTTGGCTGTTGGTCAAACATGTTCTGCTCTTGCTTATTGTTGCAAATATTTGCATGAGTGAGACAGAATTGTAATTCATCCTCCTTGCAGTCGGACCCCATAGAGTTGAGATTTGGATGGTTGCGCCAAATTTCAGGGGGGCAATTATTTTGTCTCAGTTCGGCAAGTTGCAGATAGCAACACCAAGATAAAAATAATGTCTCTGTTAAGTCATTCGAAAGTGACTATTAGCGAGATCAATGATTTCATTGATGATGTTAAGAGCTTACCAACTGGTACGGATGACAATGTAAATGCAATTTTTAGATTGTTTAAGATTGTTAGAGAAATAGTAGTCGAATGAAAATTTTAAAGACATTGACGAATTAAGATTGAAAAAGCTGGATGTTTTTTTGAACGATGTCAACAGAGGAGGGCTATTGAAGCCATCTGAGTACACCTTCTCTATTTGCCTACAAAATTGGAAAGTATTCAATTCATTGAAAAGATCAGCAAGTAGTCTGAAACTATTTCTCGGACAAACAAATAAAAAAAAATATTTTAAATTGTAGATAGAGTAACAATTGATGAGTCACTGCTGAATGAAGAAATTTTTTGTAATTTCAATCATAATTTAAAATAACTTAATTCTGTAAAAAAATTTAATTGTTCGTCTAAAAATTATGTTAAGCAATTGAACGAGACGGTTCATGAAAAACCAATGAAAAAAACGAAAAATAAATAAATTGACAAAATAAAGATTTTAAATTAAAAAAAAATTTGTTATTAAAAGTTTTCAAACTTTATTATAATGTTAAACTGTTAAACTGAAATTTTAATACGAAAAATTAAATAAACATATTTCTATATTAATTTATTATTCCAGTTTAGTGAGATCCTAGCACTTGATGCATGCTGCACAGATCTTTTATATTAGGTTCCAATTTGGTTAATTTCAGTCTCAAGTCTCCGCGTCGTGTTATATCCAGGCGACTTCTTTTTTTTAACAGTAAATCATTTACAGCACTAAATCCACATTCAGCTAGATATGAAGATGGAAATGGTAGCAATAGTTTTCTTGCACATTTGGTTAAATTTGGGTATTTGATTTCTGTTTCCTCACAAAGCCATGCCATCGCACCTTTTATATTAAATACAGTTTTAACTAACTCATCATTTTGCAATTCTGCGAGTTCTTCTTGATACTGCATATTTGATATAGCAGACAAATCCACTAACATTGGCTGCATCATCCATGTTGGAAAATCAATTCGTTTTAAATCAGAAAATCTTTCTTTAAAATCAGCCGATAAAATATTCAGATGATTGACAATAACAAGTAAAGCGGTATGAGTTACTTCACATTTTTGGAGCCAATGAAACTGTTCAAAGTTTATGTTGTTTATTTGTTTCTCACATAACTCAATAAGAGTAATGAAACCAAATATCTTCGCTTTTGCATCGACAAGTGTTTTATTTGTTCCTTGAAGTTGTTTATTTAATATATTTAATTGTTCAAAGATATCGGCTAAATAACTCACTAATGCTTTACCATCGATTGTTAACAGATACTTCATTTCAGGTTTGTCGCATAAAAAATCACTAAGAGTATCAAACAGTTGCATAAATCTTTTCAAACATTTCCCTTTTGATAGCCATCTTACTTTAGTATGAAGTAAAAGTCTCACATGGTTTTCATTTTTTTCTTCACAAAATAATTTGAAGAGACGCTCACTTTTGGCATTAGCTTTAATAGCATTAACACACTTTATTACTGAATGTAGTACTTCATTAAGACCAGGCGAGATGTTTTTAGCTACAAAGTTTTCCCTATGAATAACACAATGCACAAAAATCATTTCTGGATTCTCATCTTTCATCAATTTTAAGCAACCATTTTTTTGCCCATCATATTAGGAGCACCATCTGCAGAACAAGATGTTATATATTATATCGGTATATCATTGACATCTAAGTAGTTTTTCAGCTGATTATATACATCTTTGGCGGTAGTGGTGCTTTCTAATCGTTTACAGAACAACATTTCTTCAGAAAAATTCCCTTTATCAATATATCTTACGTAAGTTATTAATACTGCCTCATTGTCTCTCAAAGTTGATTCATCCATTTGCACTGAGAAATTTGTTGTTTTCAACTTTTCAACAAGTTGTTTTTCAATATCTTCACTCATTTCATCTATTCTTCAAGCTAACAGTATTGTTACTGAGTGGCATAGCTTTGTCACCTTTTTGAAGAACCGTTTTAAGAAATGCTGATATTGACGGTTTTATTAAATTCTCTTCTATAGTATGATTTTTTCCAGTTTTTGCGATGAATAAAGAAATTTGATAACTAGCCTCAAGAACACGATTAGTAGTTGAAGTATGAGCAGTAAATAGGGACTTTAATGTTGTTCTCTTTTAAAAATTTGTCTTTAAAGTTTTAAAGTAATTCAAATCTGAATTAATATGCGCACTATGTTTTGCCTTCAAATGTGCCTCAAGACGATCTCGTTTCATTGATTCGTTAGTCAAGCATTGCTGGCATAAAAGACAAAAAGGCATCCGCGCATCGTGGACAGCGGGTATGAATCCACATTTTAAATAGTCCTCTGAATATTGACGAGTTTTTTTTCTATCTCGCACCACTCATTTTACTAAGGAATAAAATTGAATAACTATCACTCTCTATGTTCAGAGATTCAAAAGATTAAAATAAGCAATTAAAAACATGTAGCACTATCGGCAACGGAACAAACCGAAATCGGCGACGCGCGGCGACTATAGTGCCCAAAGGGTTAAATGGCTCGGAGCGAAAGGGTAAAACTCGTATCGAGTCCATTTTCGAATTGCCCCCCCTTAAAAATCAAATTGCCCTCTTGTGGGGCGTAGGCCCCACGTTGGGAAACACGGGCCTAAAACGTATTCTTTAAAATATTGGTTTTCCTTCCTGATGCTATATCAAGATTTCCCTGCTTTTGGCCATGATATGACGTCAGCCGACAGCGTCACTAAATATTAATCGGTATGTCGGTCATTATGACCTCTGCAGTTGTTGTAGGGAGAACGTGTTTTTTTTTTTCGATTATTATAAAACCAACAATAATAATCTTCTATAATTTTAACAATGTTATAAAGATATGAAATGTCATAGAATGTCAATAGTCAAAGGTTAGCCGTTTAGAAGAAATTAAACCGCAAAGTAGCTTTGCGGTCAAAATGACCGCTGTCATCGTTCTAGTGTTAAGTAAAAGAATCTATATAGATTTGCGGGTCCGAATAGCGATCGAACTATTAATAAAGAGATCGGCGGGTCCGAATAGCGATCGAACTATTAATAAAGAGATCGGATGGTCTGAATAGCGATCGAACTATTTATAAATAGATCGGAGGGTCTGAATAGCGATCGAACTATTAATAAAAAGATCAGCGGGTCCGAATAGCGATCGAACTATTAATAAAGAGATCGGCGGGTCTGAATAGCGATCGAACTATTAATAAAGAGATCGGCGGGTCCGAATAGCGATTGGACAATCTATAAAGAGATATACGTGCCCAAATAGCGATTAGACTATTAATAAAGAGATGTGCGGGACCGAATAGCGATGAGACTATTAATAAAGAGATCTGCGGGTCCGAGTAGCCAGTGCCTCCTACAGTACATCAGAAGGCACTGGAGTAGCGAACTGTCTTTATTGGGTCCGGGGGCGAACAGCCACTTTATATATATATATATACATGGCCACCCATTATTTTAATTTTAGTAAATATATTCATAGTGTTGTTAATAATATCTTCTTACCAGATATTTCACATGTCTTTTTTATGTGTGTTATTTTTAGCAATTACATTGCAGAATAGTTTTAAATATTCTAAATACACACAAGTAAACGGTTTTCTTTTTTACAGGATTATAAAACTTTTTATAGTCAACTTTTTCACCCAAAATAAAATAGAATATCGAATAAAAACATCAACTTATGATTTTTCTAAGAGCCTTTTTCTTTAGTTTTCCTCTCATTTTATTTCTACATAATTTGTTCCTACGTACAATCTCCATGACTGCGTGGCTAAAAGTGCGAAAACTGTCATGCGACTTTATATATAAGACGATGTAAAACGTTTGAAGCAAATATGGCAAAGCTCCTCCCGGGCATTATCGGTAATACACGACATCTGGGGTTGTTTTTCTTTCTTCTGTCCGTGACACCATTCTTCTTGACACTAAAATGAGAAAGAAATCTTGAATAACAATAAATTGTCCAGATGGTTCAGCCTATTAGCTTTTTTTTATTTTTATATCCAACCGCCCCCCCCCCCTCACCCAGGCAACTTAGTTTTGACATTTTTTGGGCTCTAAAAGAAATGCAAACAAAATATTATTATTCTTTTTGTCCACAAACTGCCGATGAGCAATAATTAATTTGTCTTTTATTAGATTAAGTCACTTGATATGTGGTTTAATCGAAATTAGCGCATGATTAAAAATTTTAACGCGAATTAACGCACATTTTAATCGACACAATATAATACATTTTTTTTATTCAAACGAGTAAGTCATAATATCATAGCATAATATTGGCATAATAAACAAGTCAGTTTAATTTACGAAAGAGGTATAATTAATTTTAGAAGATTTATTAAACATTTGCAAATATGTTTATTGATATAATTATTTTGAACAGTTTCTTGACATGTATCAATTACGTCAAGCGATGCGAATTGTTTTCTTTTTAATCAACAACAATGCCAAGCATGTTTTTCTTGGTATCCGGACACCCCCCCCACCGGACAAAACCCCCCACGGACAAAACCCCCAGCGGACAAAAACCCCGCACTGGACCTCTCCCCTATTTTTATTATAAAATCTATTATTTGGCCCATTATTTATTAAAAAATGTAATATATAATACCTGGATGAAAATGTATATAAAACACGTATTTTTAAGGGAATTTTGTTTTCAAAGTACCCCAATAAGATGCATTAACCGTCGAGCCACAGTGGTCAAATTTAATCTCTTGTTAACTTTACATCAACAGGCAGCTTATCTTACAAAAAAATAAAAAAATAAAGGTTTTAGCCCAAGGCCAATACTGACCGTATCTTAATTTTACCTCAACTTCGTATATATAGAAGTATTAATAATATTGACTTATATTAAATCTTAATACTTGGGGGGGGGGTTTTGTCCACTGGGGGGGGGGGGCCCGACACTCGTTTTTCTGAAATGCTAGCATTGGGGCAAAATGTAACGCATTTAGGTGTTTGTGTTAAAAAATTAATAACATATTTTTAACGCATTAATTACGCTTTACTTGCAGTAAACCAACAGCCCTATATAAAATTTAACTCAGTGTCACATTTATTCTGAAAAATACAACTACTGTCTTCTGCACAGATGTGTGCTTAGCCTAGTCTAGGCACTGTCCAGACACTAATTATAGGTGTCATGTATATGAAACTATTAGTGCAGTTGTTGTAGACGTGGCAAGCAAGATGCTGTATTATCAAAATGCGATATAAAATTATTTGCAAAAAAAGGATCTCATTATTTTGATCTTATTATAACCGGGTTCATTGTCAATGGACCTTAACTTTAAATTGTTGAGTGAAATTCTGTTATTTATCATTTTGGTGATTTTGCATCATATTTGTAAAATTACGCATTTAGGTGTTGCGTTAAAAAATTTAATCGCAAAATTTCTTTGATGCGTTAATCGCAAATTAACGCAGTTTAATCAGCAGCCCTAATAAAAACTGCTAAAACTTACAGATGTGTGATATGTTTGTGATACATTTATCAATTTTAATACTATACTATTACGAATACGAAGTAACGTTCATTGCTTTAAGTGTAAATTTGAACAGAAAATATTCCATTTATGTGATACATGAATAAGGTTACTTTGTGTAGCAGCAGAGAAGAGTCAATTAATTACAAAACAGTGGAAAAACAAACAGAACAAAACGAATAAAAAAGCCGCCATTTATAATACTTTAGCTGCTAAACAAAAGCTACATTAAGAAAATTTTCTAATAATATCACTATTTTTGCCTTTTTGTAATATAATCAAATGATAATTGGACTTAAAAGCAAAGATGTTGCCGATCTGAATTCCATCTACATTTGTTTGTATACGTTTGTCTTTCATTAGTTATCAGTAGAAGTATTATATGTAAAAGAAAGTTGTTATATCAACAATGACTGTAAATTGTAAATCTCACGCCTTGTCCCTGTATAGCAGGCCTGTTTTAGTTATATTACGCTTTTAATAGAAATAGCCATCAAAGACATGTAGTTTTCGTATAAAGGCACAATTCTGAATTCAGCTATTGTTTTGTAAACCTTACTAGAAGACTTATTTATACTTTATCCTAACATGTGGTTCAACAACAAAGAATAAAAAACGAAATATTATGATATGATAAACAAAAAATTGTAGTTTTTTTCACATTTCTTATACATATAATGATTCTCTGCCTTCTTTTTCAAGCATAGTATTCACTTCTCTCAGTCATCAATTTCTGTGAGATCACACAAACAACTGCATGAAAAACTATTTGTGGACCAAAATCTGAGTGGTTTACATTTCAAAACATTCCTCTATTGTTCAATTCTAAATTCGCAATTAGTTATAAGATATTTTAAAGCAATATTATAAATATATTTGCTAAAATAAAAACGATTGAGACCACAAATATATTTGCAGCAGTGATCTAAAATCGGAATTATTTTATTTTAAACATCCTATCAATGCGTGGTTTTCCTCCATTATCAACATTAATAAATTTCTTAAAGATAAGCTTTTTAGAAAGTATATAGTACATATTTTGAATATACAGAGTGGGCCAAAAAAATGAGAACATTGCGTAGAAAGTAATATAATTATATCAAAGTTTGTTAAGCTGTGTGTATAATATCTTAAATTGCTAACTCATTTACTTGCCCGTCATTAGTACAATTTCCGGGCCCTATTTTGGATTTTAATATGACAATTTTTTTTATTTCTAAATAATTTAAATGTTATAAGATGTTCTCACTTTTTTAGGCCCACCCTATATATTAGGGTGGTCCTTATTTTCGAAGTTGTAAAATACTCAACTCTTAACCCTTAAATTGTTTCATTTTGATAAAAAAAAACAAATTTGGTGAAATAAAACCCCATTCCAACAACATTTAGAGGTAGCTCAATGCTCCAAAAGTTCTATATGGCCATTAATGCATACGGGTGCTCAATCTAATTAAAATAATGACTATTTTTTTGTTTTCTATTTTATTGTTGGAGAAATGGCAACAACACGAAACCAGTCTAAAGTCTATATTCTAGATAAATACGTTGAAGGTGTGACTGGTGGAATGTTGCCATCACTGCGGCAAGTTCTTGGTCGTTTTTTCTTTCTGTTTGAGGCTGTTGAAGTAAAATAAAGGTAGAACTTCTGCTACACAGAAAGCCAATGAAAATGTATTTGTTGAGAATCTGGATGACCTGTTTGATCTAGCACATGAAGATACATTGACAATGATTACACAGCGGGAGAAAGGTCGCAAAGGTTGTATGACAGGATTAGACAAGCAATTACATGAAAGAAAAAAAAGAGCTGCAGAAAGAAAAACGATTATGAATGCAAGAAGACAGCACATGAAACAGTTGCAAGGAAGAAGCTTTAAATCAGTAACACTAGAGTCCTCTTCCAGTTCAGATGATGAAATCAGTACTGTTGAAACTGACACGACTGAAGCCAAAGCTAGGACACCTAGAAAACGAGGAAGAAAAGTTGCCTTGACACCATCGTTGGCTGCTGCACTTGATAGATCAAAGCTGTCTGATCGTAAAGCCATGTATGTAATTACAGAAACAGCAAAAAGCATGGGTGTAGAAATTAACAGCTTGGCACTCAACCGAAGTTCCATTCGTTTACAGCGCAAAAAGCTGCGGGTTCAAGTGGCTGGTCAAATGAATGCTGACTTCAAACCTGATGTTCCATTAGTAGTCCACTGGGATGGCAAACTTCTCCAGGACCTGACGGGTAATGAACACGGGTAGATTCAACTTTCATAATTTATTTTGTTCTCATAAATCAATAAATGTTTTTAACTTCACAATTTTAAAACACGAAAACAAACAAAAACAAATTTGTAACAAACAATACTCGGTTTTAAATATTAAAATATCAACTTTTACCAAACTCTTTTCCAAAGTAATATCCTTCCCTCCAATCTACCCCATCTCTCTCTCTCTCTCTCTCTCTCTCTCTCTCTCTTCTCTCTCTCTCTCTCTCTCTCTCTCTCTCTCTCACCCTTTCTTCTAGTTTTCATTATGTTCTTCTGTTTCAACAACACTCTGACAACTAATCTCCTATCCCAGACTATCAGCAGTTTGCACCAGAGAGAGGCACGGGGACAGGTTTGTGGTTTCCCCCCCCCCCCCAAGGATGGAACCACCTTTGACGGGAAGTCCAAGGGGTTGGTTGTAAGCTTGTGGGAATCACGTAGGGACGGGATTGTACTAAGCGGGAAAACCCGCTGGAAGGAAATCTTATAATCCTGAATTCCTTGTCACTTAATTAGATTAGATAATTGACTATTAAGAGATTAGATAACATGATCTCAAAACACGACTCTCCTTGAGACGGCATGATGTAATCCCAGGTGTTGGTATACTGAAATACAGTGACGGTACATACACATGGACCGACTATTGTCTATGCTAGACACGGACATATTAGAGCTCGCGAGTTAAGTACAATTAGTTGGACTTGTTCCACGACTTTTCGACCCCGGACAGTTCGACCCCGGACGATTCGACCCCGGACAATTCGTCCCTGTTAACTGATAAAAAGAACTTTTGAATTATTATTTCTTTTTTTTTTTAAATACTTTTTATTAACTTGGTTCAACATGTGTGTAATTGTTATAAATATTTATATTCTTTTAATTTTGTTTAAAACATGTGTTTTAATTGTTTAAAAATATGTGTTTCTGTAAGGTTTGAGTTCTGACACTTTAAACACCTTCAAAAGTTTTTAAAGACCGACATGATATCTTACATTCACTTCTCATGATTGCACATGAGTTTCATTGACCAATGGTTTGTGTCTACCCTAGCCACTGGCACAAATGACGTATGTGACTAATATCAAGGGTAGATGGGTTCAGTATAACTTGTACCTGCTGACTGATCAGTACATTGTTATTATACCTGTATTATATGCCTACCTGTCTGACTGATCAGTACATTGTTTTTATACCTGTATTATATGCCTACCTGTCTGGCAACACTTATCACATTTGCGTCTTGGCTTATCAGAGCTGGGTTATAATCAAATGATGGGGGGGGGGGATTTGTTGAGTGTAATGACACAGCTTGTGACATCGAAAACTAAAACACACATTTCATACAATTAAAACAAAAAATTAAAACAATTAAAACACGCATTTTTATCAGTTGACGGGGGTCGAATAGTCCGGGGTCAAACTGCCCCTGGGTTCGAAGTGTCGCGGGGTCGAACTGTCCGGAGTCGAAAAGCCCGACCACCGGACTGTTTGACCAACCCTGCGGCTTCACTGTAGTCTGGTTGTATCAGATAATGTGATCAATATGAGGGCTGCATTATTTTATTGAAATTACATGTGATCTGTTTGTGTTTCTTCTGTTTTGTAATTAAACGCCTCTTCTCTGCTGCTATACAAAGTAACCTGTACAAAGTAAAATGCCTGTAGAATTTTCACGCTAAGGGGCTGAGTAGAATTATTCATCACGAAAATGTACTCAGCTGGACCACATTGAGCAGAAAATGCCCCAGGCGGATTTACTGTAGCAGTTTTAGACAGATCCATAAAATTTCAGTTCTCTGCCTGCGCAGTAGGTTGAATATCAATCTGTGCAGTAGGTTGAATATCAATTGTGACATGTGGGATACACTGCGGCATCTGGGATACATTGTGACATGTGGGATACACTGTGACATGTGGGATACACTGTGACATGTGGGATACACTGTGACATCTGGGATAAACTGTGACATCTGGGATACACTGTGACATCTGGGATACACTGTGACATCTGGGATACACTGCGACATCTGGGATACACTGTGACATGTGGGATACATTGTGACATGTGGGATACACTGTGACATCTGTGATACACTGTGACATCTGGGATACACTGTGACATCTGGGATACACTGCGGCATCTGGGATACACTGAGGCATCTGAGATACACTGAGGCATCTGAGATACACTGTCACTTGTGGGATACACTGCGGAATCTGTGATACATTGTGACATCTGGGATACACTGTCATATCTGGGATACACTGTGACATGTGGGATACATTGTGACATGTGGGATATACTGTGACATCTGTGACACACTGTGACATCTGTGATACACTGTGACATCTGTGATACACTGTGACATCTGTGATACACTGTGACATCTGTGATACACTGTGACATCTGTGATACACTGTTACGTATAGGGATCGGACTTTCTAAAAAGAGATCGGCGGATCCAAATAGCCACTTCGTATAAATATATATAAGGCCATTGGGCCACCCATTCTTTTAATTTTAGTATATATATATTCATAGTGTTGTTAATAATATCTTCTTACCAGATATTTCACATGTCTTTTTTTAGCAATTACAAAAGATTTAAATTCAATGTCATTGCAAAATTATTTAAAGTATTCTAAACACACATTAGTAAACGGGTTGTTTTTCTTTTATACTAGATTATAAAACTTCTAGTAGTCAACGTTTTCACCAAACAAAAAATAGAATATAGGTATCAAATAAAAACATCAACTTACCTGATTTTTCTCATTTATTATGATTTTTCTAAGAGCCTTTTTCTTTGGATTTCCTCTCATTTTATTTCTAGATAATTTGTTCCTTCGTACAATCTCCATGACTGCTTTGCTAAAATTGCGCAAACTGTCAGGAGACTTTTTTTAAGACGATGTGAAACGATATGAGCAAATATGACGAAGCTCCTCCCAGGCATTATTGGTAATACACAACATCTGGAGTTGTTTTTTTTCTTGTGTCCGTGACACCATTCTTATTGACATTAAGATGAGAAAGAAATCTTGAATAACAATTAATTGTCCAAGTGTTTCAGCCTATTAGCTTTTATTTTATTTTTTATATCCAACCGCCCCCTTTCACCCAGACAGTTAGTTTTTATATCTTTTTGGGCTCTAATAATGTGTTGTTTTTTTTTAGGAACTAACAACAAATGCAAAAAAAAAATATTATTATTCTGTTTGTCCACAAACTGCCAATGAGCAATAATTAATTTGTCTTTTAGTAGATTAAGCCACTTGATATGTAGTTTAATTTAATAAAAACTGCTAAAACTTACAGATGTATGATATGATTGTGATAAATGTTACATGTATCAATTTTAATACTATACTATTACGAATACGAAGTAACGTTCATTGCTCGAAGTGCGAATTTGAACAGAAAATATTGCATTTATGTGATACATGCGGCCCTGTAGCGTGAAATTTCTACAGCAGGGGCCAGGCATTCTACAGCAGGGGCCAGGCAATAGCAGGAGGGGCCAGGTAATACATTTTACTAAGTAGAGAAAATAAGCATAGGGGGCCAGACAAAACGCAGGGGGGCCCGGCCCCCTGCCCCCCCCCCCCCGCACGCTTCGGGCCTGATTCTACTCCATATGATATCTAATGCCAATTCTTAAATGATGATATAAATTTGTTTTTCAAATAAACATGTATGCACAACCAGAGAATAAAAGACATACACCAACTAATGCTGATGAAATACACATCTTCATTGGGATAATTTATTTTACAAGTATTCCTTTGCTTCCTAGTTATGGGGACTACTGGAACTCCCTACATTATTTACAGAATAGTTTTATCAGCAAGCTGACGACAGTCGATCGTTTTGGATCTGGTATAAAACTGCTTCAGTGAATCCGCCACGTGCATTTTCTGCTTAATGTGGTCCAACTGTGCGCATTTTACAGGTGAATTTTATACAGATAATTCTACTCCATAAAACATGTAATGTCCATTCATAACTCATGATATCATAATTTTAATTGTTTTTCAAACAAACATGTATGCGCAACCAGAGAATAAAAGACATACACCGACTAATGCTGATGAAATCCGCACCTACACTGAGATAAGTAATTTTACGAGCATCAATTGGAGCTCCCTACATTATTTACAAAAGTTTTATCAGCAAGCTGATAATTAATTGTTTTGGATGGCTTGTGTCTCTCAGCCTCCTCAACGACAATTCTCTCTTACCTCAGAGAAGCAAACCAGACCCTTATAAGCTGTACAAATTCCAACTAACCTGTTAACAAAATTACTTTGAAACTATTTTGAGTTCAGTGTGCTGAGGGGTTTTTTTTTTTGCAAATATATTTGTACACACAGCAACACCCTATGCTTCATTCCTTCCAAAGCCAGTAAGCACTATCATTTCCAATGTTTCTCTGGAAGTTTTCAGGTGCCATTCAAAACAACGACCTAAAAAAATCAGAAGTCATTGTGCTGTCTGTAGCACATAAAACAGAAGTTTGAATAACTTGGGACCACTTTGCCTCAGAAAGAGAAAGTGTTTCAGAGACTATCACAGATTATGTAGTAGTTGCATGGTGGGACTACCTATGTCCCACCTTAGAAATGTTTACAAAGTCATTATGTTTATTTTTTTACTTTTTTTTTTTGCCTTATTATGTTATTATATGTCAAGAACTATTACTAGAACCTGATGTTAAATTGATTTGAAAAAATAAAAAATCCTATGCAACAATAATTTTTTTTTCATGAATTTTCTGTGCTTCAAAGAGTTAACCAGTTTGCAAGATGCTGTGCAGCCATTTCAAAATTAAAAAAAAAAATCAAGAACAATTTGGCGCTATTATAATCAGATGTGGCAGAAAAGCACTTAGGCCTATATGATATTTAGTGCGAAATATAGAGTAGTCCTGTAATTTTAACCAACATTATTGCTATAACTTGTATTGTATATGACATTTAATGTCAATACAGTATGTACCCCTTGAACTTTTATTAATAAAAGTGTGTATGTTTTATACAGTCCGTTAAGACCAAGTAAAGTTCCCTTAGCTCTAAGGTAGAGCACCATTGGCGCAGAAAAAGTGTAGAATTCATCTATCTCTAAAATCAGTTCATATAATACGTCCACTACTAACTACTAAATTAATGATATTTCGACAGATTTAATATTATTAGGTTTTTTTTATGTAATCAAATATGTCCTAAATTTAATATCTTATTTATGATAAAGCAATAATATTGATGCATCATTTTTTTTTTGTTATGAAGGAAGTATTCAATTAGAGTAAAAGACAAATAGTACCATAGTCTTATTTGGTTTTAATATTAGAAAGCTGATAAGACTTGACATACATAGTTAATATTTCAGATTTAATGATAATTTTAGTCTTATTATTTACAATTTTTTTAATGTAAACAATTACAGTCAAACCTTGATTTACTAAATAAAAAAACGTTTGTTAAGAAATTCTTAAACATAAAATGTTTACAGTATCTGCATATTTATAGCAGTTGAAACAATTAAAAGTATACTTACAATATTCAATATTTTTTTTATGATTTGTAAATCAAAGTGAGACAAACTGTAATCAATTTAATTTCTCAAAATCTGACAACTTATCTTTTTTTTTATTCATATTAAAGTATTTTTTGCATAAACATTATTCATTAAAGTGAATTTACTTCATATTAACACAAAAAAATAATTTCTTAAGTGCAGTTTAATAGAATGCTGCTTTCATATTGATTACTATTAAATATTAATTTACATGTTAAGAGAAATGAATATTTATCAACAAACAGCTTCTGTCTCCATAAGCAGACACATTTAATCATTTTAAATTAGGAAAGCCGTAGCTATAAATTGCCAATAGTTATGAATATTTTAACTTATATTTTTTAATTAAATAAAGTTTAATTATCAAAACTAAGAAATTTATTAAAAAACACACAAACTATGAAAATAACTAAATGTAAGCTTTATTTATCATAGCTAGCATAAAAAATGTCTTTTTTGAAACATATGATACATGTATATGTTACTGCCTCATTTTAAAGTCATTGGCAGATTGAAAAAAAATACATTTTTGAGCAAACCAAAAAATTACAAAACATAATTGAGTAAATTATAATCATAATTAAATCATTATCATAAATTACTTGAAAGAGTAAACATTTGTTGACCTCATCTGATACAAATGACATCATGCACTGAACAAAAATATTATTACTTAATAAACAGCAACAATGAAATTTAAAAAAAAATATTCATGGCATTATAAGTTAAGTAATCCAGATGGCATTGATAGGAAGAGGTAGGGGACAGTGAAAGCAAAGTTTGTCAGGGCAGATCTTAAGAAAATTGGATTGAATTACAACTGGGTAAAAACCCATAGTTCAGCTAGACCAAATATGGTAACTAAAAGAAAGGATTTGGATCGGGTTACACCACGGAAGACAATTTAAGTAAAAGTGTTTCATTTATATATGTGGCTAAAGGTTAATAAAAAAAGCCCAAATGAGCTACATGAATGGACAAACTCAATTTGTAAATTAAAGACGAGATTTACCATTCACTTTTTAGTTCGTTGCATCAAATTAAACTCACACAAATGCTATCATGTTGCTTATTGATATCTGACTAGATTAGATAGCATATAAAGAAAATAAATTATGGCCCATTCTTATTTAAACAATTTGCTACATCATGGCTGAAGCTCAAACATTTATAACAAAGGTTGGGAAAATGTCTGAAAGAGAAGGAAAAAATGTATATTAGAAAATAATATCTTCTTCTTCCTTTGGATCTACAGCCCATTTAGGGCCCTCGCCTGCCATAGAAAATAATATAGCGTAAAATATTTTTTCCACAACTAATTAGAAATCATTTTTAATAATTTATTTTTTATGCTTGAATACTAGAATGCCAGCAGTTTGAATGCAACACTACTTTGCGGTTTAATATTACTTCTAAACGGCTAACCCCAGACTAATGAAATAATATGACTTTTCATATCTTTATAACATTGTTATAATTATAGAAGATTATTATTGTTGGTTTTATAATAATCAAAAAATAACAAGTTTAACCTAGAACGACTGCAGAGTTCATAATGACAGCCATAAAGATTAATATCTAGTGACTCTGTTGGCTGACGTCAATCATTATTGCCAAAAGCACATCCATCATTGGTACAATAAGGCAGAATCGAAGAGAGTTGCCAGCGATTTGTAAAGACATAACTCCAAAACATTTTTCTTCAAAAGTACTTGTCAATGGTCAAAAATCCTCACAATTTTACCATTGCAAGCAAAAAAGAATGTCTGCATATTGATAACCTTGCACAAACCTGTTGAAATTGGTGAAATGAAAAAAAATCCAGAAACTGTGCAATATTATAATTTTTCTAAGTGTGGAGTGGACGTTCTGGACTAAACGAACCACCTGTACACGAGATCAGGATCAATAAGATAGCTTGTCTATATTCTACAATGCTCTGAACTTTGCGGCTATATAAACATTTATATCATTTCGACTATGCAACTCTTCCAGCATTTCTAGATGGTCTTATATTTTGAACTTAGATCACAAATTGAGATCGCCTTACTGTACAACAAAAAAAATTCCATCAGGCATTCCTGTGAAAAGTGGAACAAGGAGTAACATCACTATCAATGCTCGTTTTGTCGTAACAAAACATAAAACGATTAATGAACAAAATGTGATTACTTTGTATATATTTTGTAGAATACTGTTTATAATTCTATAGATATTGTTTTTTTTGGTTGTTACACAAAATAAAAATAATTATTATATGACAAAATATGTCAATGTTTACTGCAGTCAAAATGACCACTTCAGTCGTTAAAGGTAGTTCAAATAATATGTTGTTCTAGATAGAGTTTAAAGTTATTTTTAGTTGTTTTTTAATTCAACTAAATTAGTTATAACTGTAACAATTTAATCAACTTACGAGTCATTGCTGGATAAGGGTTAATGATGCTGTTGTAAGCTGGCTCCCTAGGATGACTTACTGTTAAAGAGAAATTTACTCCTAACTAAGTATGCAAATCTTTTACATGTGCAAATTACTAAATGAGATATTATATAATAAAGTTAATGATAAATGAAGAAGCTCGCAATAGTAATATTACTTTTTATTGATTAGTTATTATAAATCTTCTCAAAGTTATGTTACAAATGCACATTTCTGAAAATGGCCAAGCCCTGAAACATGTTGAACGATTTCTATTTACAGCTTTTAAAGAAACTAAATGACTAAATAAAAATTTAAACCACTGTTAAACTGTTAAACCGATATTTGACAGTCACAAGATACATTAAATAATTACAATTTTATATTTACTTAAAAAATGGCTAACATTAATTGAATTTTGTAGGCAGTTCAGGAGAAAATCCCATTAAACATTATGCATCTAGCTACAGAGAGGTAGTGGGGCCAAAAAAGCATCACCAGATGAAGCAGATTACAACAGAAATTCTGAACAATATAGAAGACAAGAGGAAAAAGAAGGCAGCAGTCAACATCAGCAAAACCAGAGCAACAAAGGGTTAGGCTCAAGAAAAATATGCAGAAGCACACAGGGTAGTGAAGAGGAGTATTAGGAAGGACAAGAAAGACTATCTGAAGGAATTGGCAGCAGAGGCAGAACAGGCAGCATATAGCAGGGACATGAAAATGCTAAACAGCATAATCAAGAGACTCTCAGGGAAGATGAACAAGCCAGAAAGACCTGTCAAAGACAAGTTTAGATCAACAGTTATTAGATGTGCGGAACACTTTGAGGAACTCCTGAATAGACCAGCACCCTTGAACACCTCCAGATATTGAGCCATCATAAGTGGATCTCCCGATCAGCTGCAAAAAGTCCTCAAGAAAGATTAGAAAAGCCATCACCCTGATGAAGAATGGAAAAGTAGCTGGACCATATGACTCCAGCAGAAGCACTAAAGGCAGACTTGAATACATCAGTAGAGATGCTATACCCTCTTGGAGGATCTCGAACGCAGAAGACATACTAGCAGACTCGAGGGAAGGTTACCTTGTAAAGCTTCCAAAAAAAAGGTGACCTCAGCAACTACATGAGTATCACATAACTCTCTGTACCAGGCAAGGTTTTTAATATGATTCTCTGCGAGATGTGTAGGCAGGCTTTTGAAATAACATGCCCAGATAAGATTGCAACACTTACCATCACAGTTGAGCAGTTCCTAAAGTGGAACTCATTATTCTATGTCAATTTTGTGGACTTTGAGAAGGTGTTTGACAGTATAGATATACAGACTTTCTGAAAGATCCTTTGGCATTACAGAATCCCATCAAAACTAGTAAACATTATGAAGAACTCTTAACAGTGGTATGTCCTGCAGATTAGTCCATGGAGGACAGCTCACAAAAAGCTTCCAGGTGCAAACTGGAGTCAGACAAGGATGCTTGTTGATACCATTCCTATTCCTTCATGCAAGTGACTGGATTGTGAAGAAATCCACTAGAGAACAAAGAAATGGAATCCAGCGGACATTATTGAGCCAGCTAGATGACCTAGACTGCTTGTTGTTCTCCTCTACTGTAGCCCACAACAGATGCAGGAGAAGACAGATTAAGTCTCAGCCTCAAAGTCTCAATTTGAGGTTGACAAATCCAAGATCTTGAAAATGAACACCACACCGGCACAAATCCCATCACTCTACAAGGAAGACAGCTGAAAGAGGTGCAGTCATTTGTTTACTTGGGGAGCGTTATTGTTCTACAGGGTGACACAGGCAGAGGTCAAATCAAGAAATGGTAAAGCTAGAGCAGCCTTGATGCAGCTAAAGAATGTTTGGTCCTCCAGAGAGTTTTCCTTAGAAATCAAGGTTCAACTTTTAACACATACGTCAAATCAGTCCTGCTGTATAGAGCAGAATAGTGGGAGATGTCTGAGACCACAATAAATAAAGTGCAAACCTTTACCAACAGCTGCCTTAGTAGAATCCTCCAATTTCACTGGCCAGATACCATCAGCAATATTAGCTGTTTGGAAAGGACCTGAAAACTCACAGCCGAAAAAGACAGAGGTGATGGGGGCTGGATAGGACATACCATATGAAAACCAGCCATTATCACAAGGCAGACACTGAGGTGAAACCCCCAAGGTAAACGGAAGAGAGGCTGCCCAAGAAACACCTGGCAGCGGACGACATAAAGATGGGAGACCTGGAGAATATGGCAAAGGACAAATGACTCAGGCCCATACCCTACATGGGTGAAGGGCAATGATGATGATCTGGCAACAACCTATTAAAATTAAATTTTAGCTCTTCACAATCTCATGTGACTACCCTTGCATAATACTAAAATATAGCTAACTCATACAAAGACTATAAATGTTTTACCTTTTTCTTTTTTAGTTCTGGATCCTTTGCTTGATGAGACACGTGTCTTGCCATATGAAATAACTTCTCTTGAAGGCAGTTGTTCTGGCTGTTTTTTTCAAATATAAAAAAAATTAATCTAGAATATTCTTTCTTGGCAAAAATCAATATGGCATTCCTAAAAAGGATAAAAGAAAATCTAATTTTTAAAATTAATATGTTATAAAATATTAAAAATAGGTATATACTTTACTTGGTAACAACTTACTATACTCTTCTGAGAGCTCACCTGACTTTTAGTTTTATTCATGTTTATGGTGGGTGTTACAACAGATGAGGAAGCAGACGAGGGAGTAGAAACTCCTCCTGACATTCCATGCGGAATAACCTCTCTTAAAGGCAGATGTTCTTGCTGTTTTTTTCAAATATAAAAAAAATTAATCTAGAATATTCTTTCTTGGCGAAAAATCAATATGGCATTCCTAAAAAGGATAAAAGAAAATCTAATTTTTAAAATTAATATGTTATAAAATATTAAAAATAGGTATATACTTTACTTGGTAACAACTTACTATACTCTTCTGAGAGCTCACCTGACTTTTAGTTTTATTCATGTTTATGGTGGGTGTTACAACAGATGAGGAAGCAGACCAGGGAGTAGAAACTCCTCCTGACATTCCATGCGGAATAACCTCTCTTGAAGGCAGTTGTTCTGGCTGTTTTTTTCAAATATAAAAAAAATTAATCTAGAATATTCTTTCTTGGCAAAAAATCAAAAAGGCATTCCTAAAAAGGATAAATGAAAATCTATTTTTCAAAATTAACAAGTTATAAAATATTTAAAATATGCACTTACTTCACTCATTATGTTCTGGTAAACTAATATCAAATTCCTCTGCGAGTCCAAAAGATTTGCTGCTAGTTTCAGAGTTACATCAGGCGAAGTTAGCAAGCTACAACCAACACTTTTTTGAAGATGTACTAATGTTGCCTTTTTCTAAATAATAAAAAGAGTATTTCAATTAATTTTTTAAAATTTCAATTCATTCCATTATTTAACGCCCAAGGTGGGAAAGGTTATTGGACCGGGGGGGGGGGGTAAAAATTATAAAAATATGTTATATAATTAGTAATTTTGAGAACGTCAAAAATAAATTTTTAAAAACAACTATAACATCAGTTTTAACTATAAAAATGACACTTCCATCAAGGATACTGGATAATGTTAATTAAACATGTCTAAATAATCATTCACATATTAATGTGGTACCCAGGAATAAAAATGAAAAACTAAATGTGTGTGAACTAACTAAAAAAATTTACAGGTCCATGAGTTACAAAAAGATGCTGACAACTGCATTAAAAAAAAACATTTATTAACACATTTTAAAGTTACTACTTTATTTTTAAAAATACACGAGCACATCAAATAAATGCTTGCACTCTAATGAAGTCTAAGGGGATTGATGATTATGTTTTATACAGCACTTTTCTGTCTACCATATTGTCTTGGGTTCAATCTAAGCGCTCTGTGATGTTATTAAATCACACCAGCATTTGGGGACTGGTGACTAGGACCTTCTACACTATGCTACAGGGCTCTCTCCTCATATAATCAAATTAATTATACTTACGACAAATACAAATTCCTCCATCGTTACAAAAAAAAGATGTATATTCACAAATAATCGCAAGATACAAATGACATACTTTCACTGATAAGAACTCAAATTATTCCGGGAAAGGGGACAAAACTCATAAAGATAATCTCTAAACTTTAATATAAAAAAACTCATAAGTTAGGTCATCTCCATGGAAACCGCTACCGGTTGGTATCATGGCAAAAACTGAAGTTGAGCTCTGTGTGCAGTAGTCTAAGTAATTTAAAAATATAAGACCACATTACAATTATTTTCTACATATGTCAGCTTTTAAACAATATATCATCTTTGTGGAATTGGTGTCAGTTAGTATATGGCAAGGCTGGCTTTATTAACTACTACAGTCCCATACATATAAAATATTGACATACAATGATACATTGTTACAAAGACAAAGCAAGGCTAATGATGCAGAAACATGAAGTTTGACCTATGTTTAGATTATAATTACCCAAAGAGCATCTTTATTTTCTGTCCGAATTTTAACATTTTATTTATTGCTATTGCTAAAAACTCTGGAAATAACACCCGGTTGTTTACAGATAGTACGCCGCGCTGGCTTGCAAGAAGCTCTGCCATTAGCTAAAATTGTTATCCTTTATTAAAAAAGACGTTTTCGAACCAATTAAATTGCAGCTTACAAATAATCTTATATAAAGAAATTTTTTAAGAGACTTTCTATGTTTACAATATCTGAAATTTTCGAGAAAAATTGTCGTAATCGGTTGAAAATTAAAGAAATAGTGATGTGGTTCTAATTTTAAGTTCACTTTTCATTCGTCGCTCGTTAGTCGTAAGCAATGTTCCCACTAATTTTTGGCGGCGCTGCGCGGTAAAAAAATTTCTTGTGCAACTTTTTAGAACTTAGAAAAAATTTGGGCGCCAATTTGGAAAATAATATTATAAGCAATTTAGTTGAAGCAATATTTTCATCAGATTGTATTCTGTGCGCGGGGAATAATTTTTTTCTGCGCGGAGGTTTTCTAAAAATTGCGCGCAAGCGCAAGCGCGCAGCTTAGAGGTAACATTGGTCGTAAGGCGCTTGTTATCAATCGAAAAAATTTTATTTCTATGTAGAAATCCAGAAAAAGATTTAAAGTAAATATTTTTATTTTATAATTTTAAATTAGTCACGATGTTTAAAGAGCCGCCCTGTAAAAAAAGTTAAAACGTTAACCCAAACAAAGTTGTATTTTTTACAATAAACAACCGTATTTCAAGGAGTCAAATCTCAAAAAGATCATCTTTATACAACGTCTACTACTGTGTGTAAGTCAGTGAAAAACCAGTGCCGGGAATGAAAAAAAAATTCTTTTCAGTCGGGGATAAATATCTATGATTTCATTCCCGGCTGGGATATATTAGCTAAAGCAGAGCCGGGGATGACAGCTCTCAGTGCCGGGGATGACAGCTCTCAATGCCGGGGTAATCCCCGGCGGTAAATCGAGCCCTGTTGTAAGTCATGTTTTACGGTATATCCGTAGTATTAATTTGTTATTACAAATTTAGATTATTCGACCTTAATAAGTTTAATTTGAAGTTGAAATCGAAATTAGTTGGATGTAGGCCTATTGATAAAATAATGCTTTATTCTGCACGCATTAGATTTGTGTTTAATAGTAACACTGGAGTAAAACCATTTGCTCGTAAACAGTGAAATATAAATTTTCAAGACTGATTCACTATAAGATACTTCAGATGTTATAAAATTAAGCCAAACAGTATAATCTAAAATAAAATGATTTTTCTCTTTATTGTGCTGATATTAATACGCTGACGCAAGGCCAATCTAGTAATTGGTCCTCGGGAAGGCCAGTATATAGGCCAAGGGATAGCAGGTTGTATATAAGTTTTACCCGGCCTATTCCTAGAATCGCGCCTGATCTGACAATCATTCGTTGTCATTCATAGCCTACTGTGTCGTTTTCATTTTTAGGCCTCGGGGACTCCAATATTGTTTCAACATAGACCAGGAGTTGAATAAATATTACATTACGTACCTAGAATCAGTGCTTTTTTCAGTGGGAACTCATGGGAGCTGAGTTCCCATACCTTTTTTGGCCAGAATACATTTTTCCACATAAACTATATAGTCAGGTCGGTTTTTATTATAATGAGTTCCCAAACATTTTTCGCTAGAAAAAAAGCACTGCCTAGAATTAATGTCTTACAATCGTTTTGTGAAATTATTTGGTAATAACTAGTTAGTTAACATAACGAGGATTAATGACACCCTTGTTTTGAATACCTAAATTGTGTTTAAATGCATTAAATAAATTTGTAAAAAAAGGTCCTCTATATTCTATATAAAATACTGTCAGCCATATTAAGAGATCGCCTGAATTGTTTACAAAAAAGGCAGCTGCCAACCACAAGATTATTAAAAAATACTGAAAAGATAAAACGGTACCTTCAAAAACACTGAAGCCCAGCACTTAAAAGACATTACCAAAATTATTTAAACCAAATTTATGTTAGGGGGATAGCTACTCTTGGGGCCCCTAAGGCCCTTTATCTCGTATAGCTACGTATAAGGTGTGAATGGGGTCTTGAAAATGACATAACTATTAGTATAGCTATAAATAGTAAAACCCATTGGCTTCTGTATATGCATTATTCACAGCATTAAAGCTTCTGCTGCGGGCAGAACGAATGGGCAACTATCAGCTATCATCTTGTCAGTATCAGGAGAATGGTGAATCTCTACGCAGCATCTGGTCACAACAATTATGCTAAGTGTGCTCGTCTCTACCTGGAGGATGATGATGGGCTTACCTAACTCACATCCAGATCACTACGGTTAGCTCATGTCAGATCACATGTTGACGGCTTAGTAGTAAACAGTGGGCCGGACTGTCAGTTGACCTTACCATAGAGCAGGCAATGATGCGGGCCATTAAAGGTAAGGGAGGAATAACTCATGGAAGAGGAGTGACTGAGAGTGTACGCACCACATGGACTTCCGCAATTCATAGGACTGCAGCTGTAAGGACAACTTGGCGCAGTTTGCTGATATTGACTACTGCCATGATGCAGTTCAGCATCCGAAGAGGGGGTAGTCCAGGATCAATAGAGATAATAGACGATCTCACAAAAGTTCTCGAATTCTCGAAGTCACATAATCAATTTGATACTTCTAACACAAGACTCCACAGCTTACCATTAGGTATTGCAGCATCTGAATCTGATAATACAAACTGCGACAATGCTTAAGAAGTTGGCGCTAATATTGTTCAGAACATGAGCGGCAAGAACTTCAAGGATGTTGTCCTTAAAAGAAAATCTCAAAGAACATTAGCACAAGTAAACAATGCTTCTTCATCAACTTCCAAGAAAGCGTTGACAGGTGTTGATCCCACAGTTCTATTTAATAGGTTTCTGGTCATAATGCAAAGATCACCTGGTATGGAGAAATATTTCAGCTATGAGCTGTCAACACTTCCTACTACTCTGTTCAAAGATAACTACATGAGGAAAGTTGATAAATCACAGCTCGGTAAAGAAATCATCAAGGGTGTAGAACCATCATTGAAACCAAGTTAGTTCGAAGACATCAGTGTTGTAGATTTATGGCGTTACTTATCCGTGCTGTTCAGTGGCTGAAGGTGGAATATGATCGCTGATACAGCAATACTGAATCACACAGAATGGGGATGGAAGCTCCAGTGAGGAAAAGTACATTCATATTGCCACTGACTTAGATGTGGTTCCACCCAGATGTTCTGAAGGTGGTATTTGCTGCAAAATGTACTTCCGGATCCAGAACAAGTGTGGGACACGTTTGTGTCGCTACTTTGAGTATGGTGTGTCATGCATAACAGCCTTCAAAAATTGTAATGGAGAGTCATGTTTGAATGCCAAGGAGCTGGTCAATGTTGTGGAAATGATTGACGATGAAGAGTTACATGATAATGGCATGCTGGACATAAAAGATGAAGAAATAATTGATGATAAATGCTTGGAATTCTTCATACCTTAGGTATTTAAGGAAGAGGTGTACACCAGCATGTGAACACTGTGATTATGGCACGGGGTGTAAGCAACTGCCAGTTTCACCAGCGGATTGATGCCTGCCCCACCCGGAGTCTGAAAGCCATACTACTCACCAGGCCCGTAGCGTGCGGGCAGGGAGGCCGGCCCCCCTGCATTTTGTCTGGCTCCCTCTGTTTATTTGCTCTACTTAGTAAAATGTATTACCCTCTTATGCCTGGCCCCTGCTGTAGAATGCCTGGCCCCTGCTGTAGAATTTTCACGCTACGGGGCTGCTACTCACATTAGTTCAGAGTGTTGTATTATTTTTTTATTATGGTTTGTTTTATGAAGTAGTTTTTATATAATGCAACAAACATAAACATTTATGTATTACTTTTATGAAGCTAATGCTTCGTCAATACGGTTAAAACGTAGGTCTACTAATGGAAACAGGCAGTGGCGCAACCAGCGAAAAATCCTGGGGGGGGGGGGGCTCACAAGTTGAAAAAAGACAGTTTGACAGTCTTATTAGTAACTTTATAACTTATATTATGTATTTGATGATTTTGCCGGTGAGGGGGGGCGCTCAAGCCCGCCCCCTCCTGGAAGCAGGTCATATTGGTTACACTTTAATTGACCTTTCATTTTAAATACTTATATAACATAATCTGAAGCACGTTTGTTGGCAGTTTGACGTGGATTAGACCTACTTCAGATTTACCAAGGTTATTGACACTTACAGAACCGTGAATAGTGGAAAGTTACGTGTAATTTGTGCATTTTTTGCAATGCTGTAGAAAAAATTCCAATGAGTTTCATTGGGTGTCATTCATACCAGTTAATCTTCATATATATATATATGTTTCAGATTCTGCATTTAAACCATTGTAAAGAATTTATTCTGGGTAGGTTGCTAAAACTCCTGGCCTAACAAGTTAATACACAAATCTGACAAAAAATAGCTGAAGAGCGAGGCTGCATTATTGCTGATGTACCAAGTGATGGTAACTGTTTTTTACGCCATAATTTACCAACTTCAACAATCCAGTTCTGTAAATCCAATATCTACATACATTGCTCGGTAGTTGCGATATTGAAGATGTTGTGACCTTTTTAGAGAACCATTTAAATGCATTGAAGAATCGTTTCTAATTCGGGCAGATTATAAAGATTTTACAGTATATTTAGAACGCTAAACGACATTGGTGTGGTGAACCGATTGTGCGAGCCGCTGCATATATTTTAGGAGTAAATATACACATCAGGCATGACAAATGCCGCTGCATCTATAGAGATGTCATGGATCAGCTGTGAATGCCATAATATCAATATGGTCTTAGTGCACTGTTTGAATTTTAAACAAGCAATTTGTGTCTTTTCCGTTTCGGACAAAGGACATTTTAGAGCATTTTCGTGTACGCAGCGGCTACGGACGAAATCCGTATTTTTTTTTCCGGGTTACAGCCATAAATATTGCTCCACGCGTATGGATTTTGATACATTTAGAGAGGGAAGTAATCATGTTGAATAACTATTAAAAATAAATAACGATTACGCCCCTTTGATTAGCTTTTATTATTTATATTTAAAATATAAGCAAAAAAATGGTACATAAGAAACTCTTATATTTTGGCCCTGAGAGGTCAGATCGCGAAATGGACTTTTGATGTACACTTGGTAGGCCAAGACTTACAAAATGATATATACTTCATGGGTCTAGGGTTTATGGTTGCTGAGATATAGGGCGCTCCTTTGTTAATATAGCTTATATAGTAAAAAACGGTACTTAATACGCCCGCTTTTTCGGCCCTCAGAGATCCTATCGCAAAATGCACTTTTGGTGTACACATGGCAGGCCAAGACCTACAAAATAATATACACATCATGGGTCTATGACTTATGGTTGTTGAGATCTAGGGTGATGACGGACAGACAGACAGACAAAACGGGGACAATAGAGCTTTTTTTTTCGATTTTTTTTTCCACAAAAAAAAATTCAATTACTGTAAAAAAAATAGACAAAAAAAGAGCTTATAACACTGGCAAACAAAAGTAGAACGACCAATTACTAGCTACTTTGAAGCAGTGTATAATCTTACATGATTGTTCAGTGTTTTGACAATACTGAAGTCAGTAGCATCCAATTTTGTAGAATTATTTGCCTTAAGTAATGTAAAGGATTTTACAAATTCTACTTTGTTTGGCTGGCATTGAGGAAGGACTGGTGAGTTTCATAGACATTTTAGAGCCTTTTGAAACATCAAACAAAATGCTTATCTTCAAACAAATATCCAACAATTCAATAGGTACTGCCAATCAAAATAAAATTAAAAAAAAACTAAAGCCTTAAAACTTTATGTGTCTTTATTTGTTTAAACATAAATTCGCACTGTATTTTTTGAATATACATTTGCTGTTTAAAATTTTTGAAATACTGACCAACGCTCACTAACTAATTCTAACTAAAAAGTTCCGCGACGCACATCGGATCTCCCGGCATGCGTGCCGAGACTTCCGCTTCACTGACCAATCGCAATGATCGTGTACGTCACACCTATCACTCGTGCCTACACGCGTGATCAATAAAGGGACACTCCTCTCTCACCCCTTTCCACTTGAATACAACAAGGGCATAGATTATCTCCCCTATAGACTTTACCCAGGTGGTCAGAATTAAAGGGTATTAATCTAGTGCCAGACGCACTGACCACAGTGCTGACACCTGGGAATACAAAAGCCTTTGGCTATTCTATTTATGATCTCCCCTATAGACATTCTCTCCCCAGGTGACAAGTGATAGTGGGGGCTAGACAGACTGACCACAGTGGGAACACCTGGGAAGACAAAACCTTTGTCTATCCTATATATTTATATTATCCCCCCCTCGAGTGATAAAATAGGAGAATGTTCTGGATTTCATAAAACTTAAGACACAGAATGTGACAGTCAGGCCTTGTATATAGTTTAAACATGTTGTCATAAGGCTATGTTTATTTCAGCTGGTACTGGTGTTTAAAGGTGGGAACGGAACATACTTTGACTGGAGTGGGTGTGGGGTGGTTCAAACTATGCGGCGTTGGGTGGGGTTGGATGAAAATTGTATAGCCCAGTGCAGCTCTTTAGTTTGCAATCAGCAGTATTCCGCGGAGCAATCCTTTAATTCAACTGTTAGACCTGAATCGAAATCAACTACTCTTTAAATTCGCAGGAATTTCATTATGCGGTCAGAATTACGAGACCAACTTTTTACTATAAAGATTTTTATTATGATTATTATCCATTTATATGTTGCTCATTTGAAAGTAATATGTTGAAGTCGGAATGAATAGTTCTAGTGAGTGGAATTTTTTTTTATTTATAAATAAGATAAGATGATAATTACATAAAAATTGGTAACAATAATTTACAGTAAATATCACAAAGTCTTTATATATTGTATTTAATAAGAAAAATTTAATCCAATGGAATTGGAAGAACTTTTTAATTGTAAAAGTGCTGTAAAAATCTTCAGCTTTTTGCGATGGATTCTTCTCTCAGAACGACTTTGACAGAGACGCAGGCATTCTTTGGCTTTGTCAATGTATTCCTCAAGGTGCAGTGAATAATTTCCGCATTGAGGAACTCTCTTCATCTGATTTTCATTCATCATTGAGATCAACTGGGGGTCAGTGCGAAAGAGATTTTTCATAAATATTTCATTCTTATCTGCATAGCGTACTTCCCTGTAAAAACCTATTCCGACAAAGGCGGCGAAACTAAATCTCCGAAGTAAATGTTGGACATATGGCGTTAAACCTGATGAATGCGCAAAATTACGGAATTCCATATTAAGACATGATATGATTGTGTTACTTGCTTCCAAAGAATCATTTAAGAGATGAAGGAAATTTAAATCATCTTCATATGGATGGCCTACAAAAATCTCCTTGCTACAGTAATGGTGGCTTTCTTCCTGAAACATAGAAGAAAAAAAATTACGTTTACTACATGTAGTGTATGTAAGATACAGTATCTTCTACGTGTGAGTTTCAAATTGTGGTAGGATTGTACTGCTTGCAGTGATAGGATTGTACTGCTTGCAGTGATAGGACTGTACTGCTTACAGTGATAGGTCTGTCGTGAGGAAAGTCCAACCTTAAAAATTGTCTGGGGCCCCGGACGAAGAAGACATATTGACAAGTCACTGGGCACCCGGCTATCTCCTTTTATCACTTTTATGTGGAGAGTTTTTTTTTTTACTATTATTATTTTTTTTGTTGCGAAAAATGTAATAGTAAGTTGTAAGTCTTGAGACGTCATACTAAATTTTTTGTTAAAGTGAGGATTTTAACGGAGTTGGCAACACCCCCAATTAAAACTATTTAAAGAACGCATATGGTTAACTAATTTTTTATCCAGTGTCAACCACCTCACATCTTGTCACCAACGCTTCCAACACAGAGATGTCACTTTCGATACCACTTCATTCTTGTGAGGACCCTTCCAGAGATGTTTAAGGATCCCCAGAGATGTTTAAGGATCCAAGGCGGAAGTATCAGTCGGTGGCGTTTCAGTGTTTGATATAATAGGAACTTAAAATTGTATTTATTACTGCCAATATTTGCTAACAGGCTATTGTGTGCTGTCAATGAACTGTATGAACAATAGTTTATGTAGTAGATTACATAGATGACGGATATGTTGAGTGGCGAAAAACATTAAAGCGAGATAAATGTATTACTTACAGATTGCCTACTGCGCATGGCCGATTGCTTTTTATTTATATGAGCAGATTTATGGTTGAAAGTTTATACTTTTGTTACTAATTGGTACAATTAAAACTATTTGTTATTTTTTCTCTGTCGCCACTTGTTAAGTAAAATAATCTAATAAATAAATATGCGGGTCTGAATAGTTATATTGGACTATCTATAAATAGATATGCCGGTCCGAATACCGATCGGAATATCTATAAAGAGATCTGCGGGTTCGAATAGCGATCGGTCTTTATTGGGACCCAAAGGCGAATAGCCCACTTAGTATATATATATATATATATATATATATATATATATATATATATATATATATATATATATATATATATATATATATATATGACCACCCATACTTTTAATTTTAATAAATATATTCATAGCTGTTAACAATATATCATAACCAGACATTTCACATGTCTTTTTTATGTTTTTTTTTTAGCAAATACAAAAGATTTAAAGTGAATGTCATTGCAAAATTGTTTAAATATTCTAAATTACACATAAGTAAACGGTTGATTTTCTTTTAGACTAGATTATAAAACTTCCTGTTCTCAACTTTTTCACCCAAAATAATTTGGAATATCAAATAAAAACATCAACTTACCTGATTTTTCTCATCTGATATGTTTTTTCTGAGTAGCTTTTTCTTTAGTTTACCTCTCATTTTATTTCTACATAATTTGTTCCTACGTACAATCTCCATGACTGAGTGGTTAAAAGTGAGTAAACTCTCAAGTGACTTTATACATAAGACGATGTAAAACGTTTGAAGCAAATATGGCGAAGCTCCTCCCAGGCATTATTGGTAATCCACGACATCTGGAGTTGTTTTTCTTTCTCCTGGCCGGGACACCATTATCCTTGACATTTAGATTAGAAATAAATCTTAAGGAATAATAATTTGTCCAGGTGTCAGCCTGTCATCTTTTTTTTTTGGTCTTAGAATTGGTTTTTAGCCCCCCCCCCCTCCACAACCCCCTCCCCACAACCCCCCCCCCCAATCCGCCCTTGTATACATATAATGGTTGATTTCTTTATTTTCCAACACCTATACTGTAATTGACTTGAATATAGCCCTCTGTCTATGTCTAGGAAACACAAGTGCTGTAATTGACTTGAACATAGCTCTCTATGTCTAGGAAATTTATACAATAAAGTTATCCCATTGCAGTGTTATACATATTTATCTCTAATATCGTGGAATTTCTGAACATTTTTTGTTATAAAAATTATAGCTCATTAAAACCGGCTTTTCGTGGCAGTTTTTGAAAACCGACAACACTTAGTGTGGGGGTCATCTGTCCAGGGTAGCACTCTTTCGTCAGCTAGGGGCCATATCTGGCATGATAGAGTACGTTTTGACAAATTAATTCTGTGGCCATTTAATTCTTCCCCAGGCCCCAGTAACACAAGTTAAACCACAAATTCTAGAAGTTATCTTTTGTTGGTTGTCATATAAATATACCAGTATGAAATAATTGCAAAATTTGCTAGAATCGTCTTATATATCTATGGCTAGAATCAGTGCCTTTTTGTGCCGGTACGCACCGGTAGGCGTACCGGCACCTTTTTCAATGTGGGGGGAAAATTATTACTTTTATTGTATTTTAACGTTTATTATTCATTTATTATATTATTAATTTGTTAAAATTGAATTGTTTTAAAATTGCACGCAATTAGAATTAAAATATGCAATGCGAAACTGAAACTGGTAGTTCAAATTTAGGCAATCCATCACTGAGTACCGGCAGCTATTTTTTTACAAAAAAAGTACTGGCTAGAATTAACTACTTTCTCAAGTATACCGGTAATTTTGCTTATTGATTAATGAATTCGTCGTTTTATTCTATTAAGCGGTTTAAATTACACATGATTACTCTCTTTATCTCTCTCTCTCTTTCTTTCTTTCTCTCTCTCTCTCTTTGAACTCAATTTATCTTCGAGCTGAGACTTAGTGTCTTATAGTCCGTGACATCCAACTCGCAGTGTTCCTCGGCATAATTGAACTGCAATCCTGTCGTCCGCCAGTCCTGTGCACTCAAAAAGAACATATTCCACTGTTGATGAAATAGATTAGATAGTATGTGGCTGTTGCTATGGTCTATGAGGTGAGCGGGAGGGAGGAGATAGTTAAGTGCTCAGGGCATATGGCGTCGTATAGAAATAAAAAAGCATATTGTTAATTGTGTTTCCCTTCTCTTATTTTTTTTTTTTTTTGAGAACATTAACATCCACGGATTCCTCAACCTCCATAAAACAGCGGCGGCACAGAGAATCAATATTTGGGCCCCAATCTCCTAAAGTACGCACCTATGCGATACTGAGCGATTAGTGCCTGCTCGACTCTTATTAGCTCCCATCACGGGTCGGTCTTGGGCGGCCGTTTCAATTGACTCCAGACGTTTCTGTTCGTCACAACATTGTCCCAAAACGATAACCACTGATTGCGTTCAATATCAAGGATCTTGGCCCGTGTGCACTCTAGTTAGATACTTTCATCATTCGCAAAGTGCGCCTGGGCATTGAAGGAACTCGCTCGAAAGTCGGCTCGGTCAATAACAGGCACGTTCTTATGCCCAGGAATCCAATGTAAAAAATAATACATAAAAGCCATCCCACAGTCGCTCGTCTTTGTGCGCCATCTCCACTCTAATGGCTCTCATCTGTCTCTGTAATGACTCTCATCTATGTCTCTGTAATGGCTCTCATCTATGTCTCTGTAATGACTCTCATCTATGTCTCTGTAATGGCTATCATCAGAGAGAGAGAGAGAGAGAGAGAGAGAGAGAGAGAGAGAGAGAGAGAGAGAGAGAGAGAGAGAGAGAGAGAGAGGAGGACAGCTTAAGCCGTAAAATATATCTCATGGAATTATAAATGAATTGTTTATCTCCTTGTAAGTGAATCACAACCTTTTTAAAGCGAATGGTAAAAATGTATTCAGTAAACATTAACCTATCTTGCTGTTTGCTTTTATATCATTTGTAATTTTTTTTAGGTGGTAGTTTTTAAAATACATATAAGCCTACATTTTGGTGGAATATCAGTCCACCATAAGTGTTCATTCAAACCATACCGTTTCATTCAAATGGTAAGCAACATGTATTTTTTTTTATTCGAAAGAATATAGACTGATCAATCCTGAATTAACAAACACTGACCCATATAAGCACCATCAATTGATAGGTACTAGAAACATTTCATAGAAGGGACAACTTTGTGTAAGCATTGTGCTAGCTATACAATCCCTCAATATCCTTTGGCTTTATTCAACTACAGCACTGTCTGTCCAACTTTTCCCCACAGCAAAATGCGGAAGAGGAAAAAAAAATATTTTAAAGCATCCTAAATACAAATCTACGATGACGCATGCTAAAAAAAACATATTATGAATATTAAGATACATCCAGTGGCGCAACAAGGGGGGGGGGCATTGGGTAGCATTTGCCCCCCCCCCCCCCCCCCAAAATAAAAAAAAATATAAGATTAGACCAAAATTAGTCACATGTAAGTAAGTTGTATCTCATGATGTTTAATACAAGTGATTTTTTTGCCCCCCCCCCCCAAAGTTTGGTCTAGTTGCGCCTCTGGATACATCTAATTTTATACTACAAAAATGAACTCAAACACCGTGAACTGTTTTATAATGTTTTATAAATATAAGTTTCTCCTCAATGTTAGACTAAAGGAATAAAAATGTTCAGTAGACTGTGGATTAATGTGGCAGAAGGGAATTACAAATACTGGCAAAAGCCTGGACTATATAAATTATTATGTCTTTACCACAGATATCAATTGGCGATGCAAGCGGCTGTTTGGGTAGAGCCCCAGTGAATGCTGGGACATTTCTCACGTCTGATTGATGTCATTGAGTCCACCCAGCTTACAAATGGGTACCCGACATTTGTTGGAGAAGGTAAAGGTGGCTGGGTATTGTACTATACACACACAACCCCTTAGAATAGGGGTAGACGTTGCTACAGAAACAATGGGATGGATGGTCGTGTCAACTGGTGACCCGAGGGTATCTGGTTCAATCTTTGGTGAGGACCATGATTGATATTTTACGTCATGGTTTAAATCCCCACTATATCTCCTATGGCCTTCACACTATCGGCTACGGTGGGGGACGAAAGTAAGGCACCATTAGTGGTTTATAGGAAATAATAGACTTATCTCATCCTTACAGGGACAAAACAAACACATAGGCAGATAAACTCTACTTCATCTGAAGATGATGGAAAGTTTACTTTTTTTTTTTTTTACTGATATTATAAACACCCTGATAATTATTACAATCTTCATTTATTTCTTATTTTGTTGTTGATTAATAGTTTTGAACTATTCAATATGGCTCGATGTCACAAGCCTACTAAATTTATTTTAATTAGTTTATTACACTATAAAGATTTTAAATTGTATAATGCATTTGCTGGTTTGTTATCTGCCGGAGACAACTTCAGCATTAATAAGGACTGAGCTAAAAGAAAGTGACATAAAACCAATTTTATCAAAACGGTCTCATTCAAAAGCTCCTAAAACATCAATTGTATGCTAAGGTTATCATTTAAAGATTACTTGGTGTGCTATTGCCACTTTTAAAACTCAGCTCAATGCAGCTAATCCAAGTATGTATTAAAACAGGTTTATTCAGTATTCATACAGTGGTGTTTTTATTCTATTTTTGTACGAGTTAACTGTCTTGAAGAGCTTTTATATTATAGATAGATATAATTTAAGTTCATTAAAAAATAAAATATATACAGACTACGATATTTTTTTTTACAGTGAGATTTAAAATTAAATTCATGAATACAAATCTTCAATGCATTGAAATAATTAAAGGGACATAATCGCAGTTTTCTTGGACAATTTTAATTAATTTTTTAATTAGTATAATAAATGTATAGCCTAAAATTGAAGTGCCTTAAGTGATGTTAGCCTAACCTGCACCAGGATCCAAAAATGTTTTGTATTGCAATAATGTATTTAGTACCTCTCTGTGCTAAAATAATCCTCTGTTTACTGGAATTATTAAAGGGCCAGTACTTCAACGTGACCTCTGAAACGCATTTTCTAAATTTCTGATCTGAGCGGTCTAGGCTAGTATTATTAATGCAACTAAAGAGAGAAATTAATGTTCACTGAAATTCGACTATAAGGCATGTCTGTATCATATGATTCCTGTGCCGTCATAAGGGAAAGACAACCCAAACACTTGTCATGGCCCACCACTTACAAAGTTTTTTATATATTTTCCTGCGAAATGAAATGGAAAATGAGTCCAAAGTGCCCCCATTGTCATAGTTTTTCAGGGACCCCAAAATTTGTGACTGTGTCAATTCTAAAATTTAAACTGCATCCAAATTCGATTGTTCTAGCTTTTTATTTAATGTTAACAAAAATCATATACAGTACAGATCTTTGCATTGAAATAACTGGAAAAAAAAATTGTAGAAAGTAAACCAAGACATAATTTTATATAGTGGAGCTCTTATCTAATCATTATATTTTTTCACAGTTTTGGATGCAATTAAAGACAAGGAAAAATTGCAAGAAGTTCATCTAGCAATTCCTAGATTTGAAGTAGAACAACAGTTTCAAAAACAATTAGAAGAGTAAGCCCATCAAGACAGTGAGATACAAATTTTATTTATGAATTGAATTTGAAAACATGCAACCAAGATGTTTATTCTGATAGTTTTTAGTCCCAAAAAAAAGAACATTATAAATGTGTAAAACTGGAAGCAGTTTATAAAAAAGAAACCTGGAATAAATTTCAAAACTATGCGTCAAAATTTAGTAAAAAGTAAAATGTACTTAGACAGTGACATTGTACAAAAGAATAGATTATTAAGACAAGCTCAACATCTTTGAGATATTTTCCGGCAATTTATGTTGATGGCTACTAAGTCAATGAGACAACCACCATACTTTACCAAGAATAATTTAAATATCATAACCTTTGTTTACTATTTAGATGCATTCTGTTCCTCTTACCAACACAGATATACATTACTAATAAATGAACTATAGAACTCTCTGAAAATGATATTCTTTCAAAGCATTTAATAACCACTCAAATGCTGAACTGTTCGTGTTTGGTGCAATGATGGAGATATGACATCAAATCTATTTAAATGCAATAATGGATCATAAATACCAAGAACATTTTAAAAAAAATTTCAATTCCATACCTAAACAATCTTAAAAACCAAGAACTTTCTTTTGTCTTAATAGTTTAAAGACTATTCAGCCTCAATCTTTATTTTTTTTATTGAAATATTGTATTGTTTATAAAAAAAAACTCATTTTGTTTTTTTCATTCAAACTGAATATTCAAAATTAAAAAAATATATATTTTATGGGCTTTATCTGAACTGAATGCAATACTATCAGATGTAAATATTTTAAAATATCACTGTTTTAAAGTGAAAATGCTCTTGAATAACCTATCAGATGCAAATATTTTAAAATATCACTGTTTTAAAGTGAAAAGTTAAAATGTACTTGAATAACTTATCAGATGTAAAAATTTTAAAATATCACTGTTTTAAAGTGAAAAGTTAAAATGTACTTGAATTAAATTTTTTTGAGGCCCACCATTTCTTTCCAAATTTTGTAGACACAGCAATTTGGTTTATGGAGTTTTTAAAAATAAGTCAACAGTAGAAGATATCAAAGCAGCCAAGCTGGCTCAAATAAACAAAATGAAAGAGATGTATTTTCCTCCCAGACAGTCACCAGGTAATTAAAAAAAGGTTTCTTTATTTTACAATGTGCAAAGAAAGTTAAATTAGGCTTGTGCAGTGTATAGTGCTCAAATGTCGATCTGTGTGTTCTGGGTTGATCTCTTAAGATAACCATAGGATTTTTCAGGTCTAGGTGAAAGTTCTCTCCTTGTCTCCTGTAGTGCCTCAATAGTCACTGCACTACAAAAAATTTCCTATAAGTGGTTTGTAAAATCTAAGAGGGAAAAATTCCATACTTTTAGGGACTTTGCTAAAAAATTAAGTTAAATAAGTCAATGAGAGTAATGCTTATTCAATATGTTAAAGAAATTTTACTGTACATGAATATTGATGATTTTTTTTTACAAGGTGTTAAAAGCTTCATATTTCAATATTTGTATTGTAAAAGGGTTTAAAAGGATTTTTTTTTACCCAAAAGATTTAGTTGAAAGTATATTTATAAGTATTAAAATTTAAAAAACTATCAAAACAAAGACATATATATCAAATTAGACTATGAATTAGCCCATGTGAATTTGAAGTGAATTATGACATTATATTTTCCTTTACAGTACCTTTAAAGGAGACAACTACTAACTATAAAAAGGCCCAATGGCCTCATACAGAAAAACATGATATTTTAGATAATGAAGTGGAAGATCTAGTCAACTGGACTAACAGTTTGAATTCAAATGTCATTCATGCAACATAAATAAAATTTAGTTTATTTTTTAATTTAATAAATATTGTGCAATTTAAAAAGGTAAGAGCATCCTAAGATCTCATATGTAACAAGAATTATAATAAAATAATAAGGGGTAGCACACTAATGCTCAGTAGACGAGGATGGAGAGTTATGCCTGCAGCCAAAAGGTTTTATACCATTTATATCTTATGACTTTTATATTTATCTATCTGCTCTTTGTTCCGTACTCCTGTCAAGTTTGCCCACCTCTGTGATATGTATTTGTTTATGGTCCCCTGGGAAAAAATACACAATAATACCTAGGCAAAAAATTACATATGGGGGCCCATTAACAATTTAATTTGGGGGCCCTGTGCAATTCACTGTTTAGGTCGCCTCTAGTAAGTGTTTTTTTTTTTTAACAACTATGTTTCCATTTGGCATTGTTGTAAAATTATTTATTAAGTTTTTTTTATCAAACTCCATTCCTCAACTTTGAGAACTCATATTTATAATATATATATATATACACAATTCATGAATTGAAAATATAAATAAACTTAATTCAATTAAAAGATGTACCATGCAAAATAAAAAAAATAATCAAAACAAAGTCTTTGTAAGTAAAATTACCTCTGTATTCTTTTACAAATATCAATATAATTATTAATTTAATATTCCTCACAATAATCTAATTAGCCTGCATTGCTTTTTTACCTTTTGAGTTATGAAAACAAATTATTAAAAAAAAATAACAAAACTGTCAATCTGTAAATAAAAAATTTACATCAAAGAAGCTACAATAGAAAAAAAAATTTACCTATATTTCTCCTATTACACAACAGGCCTAAAAACATTTATTTTTTTTTGTTCAGAAAAAAATTGTTTTCATACAAAAGATATATTGCTTATGTACGTTAGTAATCATCAATAAATATTTAATTCCAAAAAATTAATTTGAAATATATTTCATTTAGATTTGATAAATTAACCAATAAACAATATACAGTGTTTATAGTTAATTGTGACTCGGCTAAAGAATGTTCATTTTACTATCAGTTTGGCAAGTAACATTTCACTTTGTAATTTATGCCACTTTATGTTTTATTTACCAATGCAACATATTTTTGAAACATTAATAAAATAGTTCAATTTTTTTTAAAGATTAAAAATTTTTATTTTGATTCCAAAAGACCAGTTCAACTGAGCTAAATGAAATTTTAAATACATAACAACCAAAAAATTGAGTTGGCGCTTTTTGCAAATGGTATTCAGAGTATATATGTTCTCTGATTTACTCTGCACTTAACAAAAACATTCACAGCTCAAACAGCTTAGGCTACCACAACTAGCAAGTAAAGCCCATTTGAAAAAACATAGGCACTGTTGAAAGAATCATAAAGAATGCTGTTGCTCAAGAGTATACATAGTAGAAAAAAAATAGCTTAAACATTACAGCAAATCAATGAGTATTTATAGAATGAGAAAATTCTCAGCACACATACACTAAGAAATGTTATTCATCATCCAATCTTAGTATCACAACAAATTTTATAAATTACATGAACTCTTTATATATACTTTTTTATATTAATCTCTGGATATGGTTAAATTACAGGGGCTATATCTTCATTCTAACAATGGAGAATAAAAAATGTGTTCTTCCAAATTAAATAAAATTTGGAACCAGTAATAAATAAATTTATTTACAAGTGAGATTGTTGTTGCTGAAAAACATTCATTCTACTACTAATGCAGCAATAATTTTCAAAGTGTCTATACTTCAATCATTCACTGTTAATGCGGCTGTGGAACATGGCCATCAACATAGAAATTTCTGGTTGCCTTTGGAAGTGTTACCTCTATGCCATCAAGGTCTTTTGATAAAATTATTTGACAGCCTGAAAAAGGAGGAGAAAAAAGAAATATGAAAAGCCTTACAGATCAAATATAGTAGGTTTATAATTATTTTCTTTAATGTTGGAATATAATATTACATTGCAAATTAATAATAAGTTATGTTTTAAATTGATCTAATCATGAAACAATTTAATGAAGGAAAAGATAAGATTTTTAGTTCACCCTTTCATGACCATAAGCATAATTATTGGCTGTGAGAAAAAAATCCAGGTGGACAAAATGCTGATTAATCTGCTCTTTTAGTATCATTATTTTTTTTTATTGCAAGCAGCCAATTTAAATTTTTTGAGGTTAAGGTTGTTTACATTTTACCATTAAGTAATTAAATTTAAAATATGCTTTGATTTACACTTTTACAACAAAAATTTAATCTTGTCCTAACTGAGTTACAACTTACATAGACTTTGACCTGGATAAATATCTTGACATGAAGGTCTTTATTTTTTTGTTTTGAAGAACTGAACTTTTAGAAAATAGGAATAGCTTTCTAAAAATGTTCAGCATAGACTTAGACTATCATCTATTTTTAGAAAATAGGAATAGCTTTCTAAAAATGTTCAGCATAGACTTAGACTAACATCTATTTTTAGAAAATAGGAATAGCTTTCTAAAAATGTTCAGCATAGACTTAGACTAACATCTATTTTTAGAAAATAGGAATAGCTTTCTAAAAATGTTCAGCATAGACTTAGACTATCATCTATTTTTAGAAAATAGGAATAGCTTTCTTAAAATGTTCAGCATAGACTTAGACTATCACCTATAAAAGTCAAATTTCATAAAAGTGTATTTCTTTAGTTCAAAGGGAAATATTTTATTTTTTAAATCAGCTGTTTTTTTATTTAATGAAAAATTTACTGTAAAATAAAAAAAAAAACTTTTGCCAACATTGTTAATAAGTTAAACTAAATTGAAAAGCTGTAAATGGATAAATTTTAAAAATCAAATTTCCAGACATATTAGTGATGGGGGAATGGAACAGGCTGGTAGTGTGGTAGAATGCTCAACTACCATTAACTGGATGGTTCTGAGTCCTGAGCCACAGTGTGAGCCTGATATTTTTTTTTCATGCCAGATTGATGTACCCAAGTCCACCCAACTAAACAAAATAGGAACTCAACATTTAGTGGGGAAAGTAAAGGAGGCTGGACGGCTTACTAACCATACAATCACATAGAATAACCATGACGACAGAAAAGATGAACTTTACTTCGTAAGAAACTTTTGGTTTGCATGGGCTTTAAAAGGAAACTTTATTATAAGAACAGCTAATAAAAAATGTGTGGTTAAAAAATGATGCATAAATATAGTTTCTACAATTATGGAAGCCATAATATTATTTCATATTAATATATATATTTACCTAATCTTGAATTTTCTTTCAAATATGGTGCCATGTCAAGCATATCTTCCTCTCTATTGTAAAAGTAAAAGGTCAGTATTACCTTGTATTACCACAATTAACAATCATACTCAATAATTAATAACACACATTCTTAAACAAAAATTCCAACAAAAATTCTTACTTTTCAAGTGGTTCAGGCAACTTATCAAAATATTCATCATTTACATAAACATGACATGTTGAACAAGCTAAAGAAGCTTCACATGCACCTAAGAAAATAAATAGAAAAGATGAGGCACAATTTTTAAATACAATGAAGAAAGAAAATGTCGAAATTAAAGGTTTCTATTAAAGAGCTCAGTAGAATTCAGCTGTTTATAATAGCTACATCTTACTATGGGTTACAAATGATTGGTTGCCTGTTATTGTCTTTTATTATCCTGGATATTTATTCAAATTACTATACCGGTATTTGATTTATAGGGATACATGTGTTATTTTAATTTAGCTTTGATAAACATACCTTCAATTTCAATATTGTGTCTGTGTGCTAGATACATAACATTATCTCCAACTTTTCCTTTCAATTAAGATGTTTATCATTCCTGTCGAGTCAATATGAGTGTAATTTTACTCTGAAAATTAAAAAAAAAAAGTTATTTTAATTTGTCTCATTTTTTTAATGATAATGATGAATTAGATACATAGTTTACTTGAATATTTTTTTCAAACACCTTTCTTTTCCTGCTTAACACAAAAAAGAAAAAGAGTTATTCTAATTCAAAAGAAGATAAGGCGGGGTGTATGAATGAATAGTTAGAGAGTTATGCATTTGTTATAAATTACTTTACCGATTTTAAGTAATTTAATTTAAAGGACTAGAATTCTAATTTTTGAATTTAAAAAAACAAACTTTACCATTCTTCTTGAAAATTTTTATAAATAAGATGACATAATAAATACAAAGTGGCTATGGTACCATCAAGCGCCATTATATTAGGGTTAGGAATATGGCTGGTGCCTGTATTTTTTTTTTCGGGTACCAGCAATTATATTAGGGTTAGAGTTAGGGATATGGTTAGGGTGTGGAGCAATATCTATTGCTGGTACCTGGAGAAAAAAATATAGAGTCCCGCTTGATGGTAATGTAGCCACTGCATAATAAATAACATAGAGCTTACACATCATCTTCAGATTTTGGATTCTGCCATTCATATTCTCCTGCATTTAATGTTGCTACAACACAATGAATAAATTGATTACATTTAAATGAATTGAAATTCAAAAGTCGTCTACTAATAAGTCTTATAGTTATACTATAAGTTATAGTAATACTAAAGTTTCAGTTACATGAATGTTTAGATGACATGCATTTATCATAACGCATAAGCTACGGGTACGAAAAAAGTACTCCGTATTTTTTTTTTCCGGGGTACGAAAAAAGACTTTGAAATTGAAAACATAACCTATTAAAAATTGAGGTTCTGTTTGTGTGGCTTGCTAGCACAATGGGTTACTCGCTTGGCCGTGACTCAATTTTGGCCGACTATTTGTGGGTTCGATTCCTGTCAGAGAAATTTTTTTTTTTTAGAATAATAAATACTAATTTAGCGCATATTTTTTTGTTTTATTTGTCCGACTTTATTAACTAAAAGGATACATTCTGAAAAAAAAAGGGTTAGGGGGGTTAGGGATAGCATCATATCGCTATCTGAAAAAAAAAAGGGTTAGGGTTAGCATTATATCGCTAAAAAATACGCACATCTTTTTTCGTACCCCGGAGAAAAAAAATACGGGATACTTTTTTCGTATTCTGTAGCCACTCTCTTATAGACTTATCATAATGCATGTGTAAAAATTAAAACATGATAATACTATTATGTAACATTATATTAATTGGTTGTTATTAAGCAAAAATAAATTATAAGTATTACTATATAGCTTATCAATTTGTCTTATATTACATAATCATATTCATAAGGTCTTAACTGGCGTTGTCTTAACTTAAGACTCAGATCAGACGTAAGTAGAAGTAAACTTTAAAAAAAGAACTTAAACTCTAGTTCGAAAAAGTAATAAGATAATACAACTTATTGCAAAATCATTACCTAGTCGTTTAAAATGTCTACTGCAAATATTACTAATAAGATAACGGCCTCTAAATTCTTTGGCAGGTACTGAAAAACATAGTAGTAGTATTTGTTTACAAACTCGTTTTAAGGAGGCCGCCATTTTAAATCTTACTTTTTTTTAACCTCTTCAGTTTCGAAATTGTATTTGATAGTGTGAGAAAATAAAAAGATCTTGCCAGCTAGTAAAAGTATTTTTCACTTTTAATATGCAAACAATCAAACAATTGCAACCTATTTTTAACCTAAAACTATTAAGAAAAGACATAAAACAATATTTAAAATGGGATTTTGATATTTTATAGTTTGATATCACAATATACTGATACAATGTAGCCTATAAACTATTTATTTCAACATAACTCATTTGGCTTTATTTTCTTTTTAGTAATAGCTGCTGGCCAGTTTTTCGCATAATAAAACCGCAGGGAGAGTTATTTGGAAACTATCAGGAGTCGGTACTAAATACTGTTCTCAAATTATGGATATGATTTGGTTCTGTTTTCCTCTGCATGTATGCAGGAGATTAGATGGACTCAATATATTTCAGTAATAATGTTGCATTTGGATTTGTATTGTTATAATAATATAATAATTTCAGTGTGTAGCATTGAAAACAAAAAAAAATAAAACATGGCGACAAAACCTGCTGATGGATCGCAGACGAGTTTAGTGATCAGTGTCAATGTTAGTAAATATTTTGTTTTAATATTGGCGTTATTATTCATTGTACAAAGCTGTGTTGTACTAACTTATGACGGCCTGGATTTATCAAATCATAGAGCTGGAAGAATTAATCTTCGTAACGTAGACCTCGATCCTTCATCGAAAAGGAAATTAGGTGGTCTCTTATCTTCAGACTCAGATTCTGAAGATGCGGAATATTTGACAGATACTCGTCAAGAGACTGTTAATCCATCCGATATAGGAGGTATTATTATTCAACAAGCATCGCAGGATTTGTCTGCGAGGCTCAGATGGCTTACGAATGATGAAATCGGCACCACTAACATGCAGGTGATTACATAAAATTAACATTATTGTCATTATTATTATTAAAAAGTTAAATTAAAATATAGTTGTTAATTTTACTTTTTTTAAATTATAAAATATCAGTGATTGATCAATATTTTGTCATTATTAATTATATCTTTAAATAAATTCAAACATTGATATTAATTGATATATTTCTTTTTTGGGGAATAGTTTCTGTCTTAGACTGTCTAATTTAACTTAAATACTTGTTATAATTATTATAGCTATTAATTATGCATTATTTTTCTTTGTCACATATTTTTTTGATTTATTCATGATTACTGTAAGCTATTAATGTTGAAATTGTTTATTAAGAAGTTGATAAATTAGAATTATTTACAGTTAATTATTTTTATATCCATAATTTTACAAATTGTCTATGGTACAAGTAGTCTTAAATTAATCTAATAGCCTCAATGCTAGAATGGAAATATATATTTATTTAAATTCTTCTTAATTAAACGATAAATGATTTGCCTGGTCATTATCAGTGTTGTATAATTAATTGACCTTTGCTAAGTAATCAGATATTATGGTTTTTATATACATATTTATATATATATTAGTTGAATGCATGACAATCTGAAACATCTAATCTATATACAACATTCGCTAATAGGTGTTAATTTGTTATGTCTCCATAAGTATTTGATAGGCATAAAACTATATCATCCGAGGGCAACAAATCTGTGCAACGTTTTCATATTATATTTAAATATTTCAATGCTGCTTTATTTTTACCTTTTAAGGCTTTTAGATTAGTTTAATACTATATCAGTCACATAATATTAAAAGTGGTCACTTAGTAAAGCCTTTTATAATAGTCTTAATTCTTTCATTATGAATAAACATTTTAAAAAAGAGTTCTATTAGCCCTTATATATGTATTTAAAAGGATGATGTGGTTAGCACAACACCCTTCTGCATCTCATTCCTTAACCAAAGTCGGGAACTCATTTACTAAACCTAATGTTGATGTTAATGTATTTTTTTTTAAATAAATCTAGCTTAAATAGAGAACACACTGTTTTAATTATCATGGCTAATCAAAATTTAATAATAACTTAACAAACTGGATTCCACATACTGCTAGGAAGATTTGTGTGTGTGTTAGTTTGCACACTTATTATCTAAGCTCACCACACAATTAAAGCCTAAAAGAAATACTGTAAATGGGTTAAATGAATTACTAATGATTTCATTCTTTATTTAATTGTCCAGAAATGGGGAGAACGTTCACACATATCCGCAAAGCTTTTCCCCATTTAATGCGTTTTAGCTCATTTTTTAATTGTAATTCTTATGCTATTTGTGTTCCCTGTTTCTTTTTGAAGTTTGGTCAGCTAACTTTTTAAAACTATTCATTTCTTGCATAAACATCTCGTGTGGTGAGAGTGCTTTGAAAAAGGACATTTCGTTTCTGCTCAACCCACCCATTTTTTTATTTATTTATGTTAAGTTATTAGGAGTGCTAAAACTTGCTGGTCACTGGAGGAGAGGGTGATAGAATGCCAGCTATGATTACTCGGTAGTATTAATGGAATATGTCGGGGCCGGGTATAGAGGGAACTGTGTGGAGGTGGGGGGGGGAGACTTCTCATCGCTGGGTGTCGGCCTGTTGTCTTCTCTGTGTTTGCCTCCTATTGATCGCCGAGTCCGCTCTCAAGCCGACTTCAAAACTGGATGTTGTTTATTACTAGCACCCTCGTGCCAAAAAGCCATTGCCTATACACAAGACCCTCAGTGGAGTCTTCCAAGCTGGTCTCAATAGACTTGCACTGGGACTGATTTCTTACAGACGCACCCCCATCCCCCCTTTTTACACACACAAATCCTACCCTTCGTTCCCTTCCTCCTTTTTTCCGATAGGGCCATTAAGAGAAGGGAGCTATAAAACTTGGAATGAATAGTGCCCGATCCCATTCATCATTTTCTTGTTGTATTTTCCACCTCCCCCGCGCCCCCTCACAAAGTAATCGCCTATGCCGCCTTATATGGGGGGAACTACATCTTAATGCCTCTACCCGTTGAAAGCAATTGAAAAGCTTTGGGGGTCAAATACCTTGATGCTTGAAAACAGTTTTGAAATATATGTTTTGTCGGAGCTTTCGTTTTTTTTTTTTTTAAAGCATAACCCGAGGTGACTGTTTAATAAAGGGAAAGTTGTTGCAGAGAAAGAAAAAAAAAGTAAATGCGCATTGTTGCCCTAATGTAAAGCATTTCTTTTATGGTGTTGTTTATGGTGACGCTGTCTGACTGGGAAATGATACCCAGCCACTGTTAGACATGTGTCCTTCGGTGAAATGAGGTCACTGGGCAGTTGTTTTTTTTTCTTTCTATCGATCGTCCGTCCTGTCTTGGTGTTCTATTTCCTTAAATTGTTTTTATTGCTGCATTCATTTTTATTACACTTTTTGCACCCCATTCATATAAGAACATATACCCTCTTTTTATTTATTAGGCATATAATCAATGAATTCAGGTCATTAGACCTCCATTTGATACATTACACTTCGCTTTAAAAAAAAGAATTATTTCTAGGCCACTTTGTTGTGTTTTAAATATGTTTTGCCCACTGTTCAGGTAGTACGGGATACATAGATATGAAGTGTTTTAGGCTAGACTAGCCAGGCTACCATGGTTCGAAGGGGTAAAACACTCAACTGTGGATCCCGTGTTCGATCCCTAGTAAGGACCAATGCATACTTCAGGTCATGGTGAAAGTCCCCGCCAAATTTCCCGTGTTGCCGCCATAGCATTTGCACTGGTGGAGATGAAAGAAGTGCACCATCTCATCCTTACAGGGACATCACCCACCCACCATGGTTCGAAACTCTTCCTATATTAAAATAATATATATATATATATATATATATATATATATATATATATATATATATATATATATAAGTTCCCTTAGCTTTTGGTGATCATTGAGGAACATAAAAATGCTTTTGTAGTTATAGCAAAATAAGGGGTTGAGTGACTAGCACAACGCCCAATTGATTCATCTATTTAATATGAATACAAGATGTAGGTAAAGCTCGTCTTGCTTTATGTGAAATAATTAAACATGAAAGTATTACAATCACCGTTTATCAGTAGATCATTCGCCATTACGTTTGATACACTTCTATAAGACCAGTCACATTTACCGGTGTGTTGTATATCGATTTGAGAGATCGTTTTATAAAGAATTCTTTCAGGAGATGTTATATTGGCTTTCATTTTCCGTGAACTAGTTATGTTTTC